>JARVZY010002400.1:0-527500 GCA_030686995.1 Artemisia argyi | reverse complement strand
AAGACCCTTTTTATTTTAACCCAAATCTCTATATATATATATATATATATATATATATATATATATATATATATATATATATATATATATATATATGTATGTATGTATGTATATATACATATATATATATATATATATATATATATATATATATATATATATATATATATATATATATATATATATGTATATATATATATACATATACATATATATATATATGTATATGTATATATATATATATATATATATATATATATATATATACATATACATATATATATATATATATATATAGGTACAAAGTACTAGTAAACATGTGATGGTGTTAGTTGTCATCCAATTATAGTGGTCCCCATTCCTTTTTTCATTTGGAGAAGCTCCAACCATTTTTTGGATATGTCATACCAAATATTCTCACTTTTATGGTAATAACTTGTACTTTGTTTGACTTCCCTTTTTGGAAGTTCCACCCATATTTTTCAGTCTGTTGTAGAGATAGTTTCAGGGAGTCAGTGAGTTATTGTCATCACTCAGTGACTCCATTACCTTCTTCTTTGGCTCAGGGATCATTCAATGAGTACTGCCTTACTAAATGACGAGACTTTCTTATTAGACTCACTGAACATCCTGAAGGTAACTCACTAAGTGACTATGCACTCAGTGACTTGTTTGATGTTTACGGTTATACCCAATATTTTATTTAGTGAGTTAGGCTATTTTATTTTCAAATCCTTGTTAGGGTAATTGGGTTAATTTTTGGACCCAACAATCTCCCCCTATTTGAATATACAAATAGCCTAAGGTGATTCGTTTTAAATGAAGGACTAAGGGTTCAGTTGGTGGGTTCAGGAAAGGAGGTTCGTAACTGAGTTTCAGTTGTATAAGTTCAGGTTCAGAGGTTCACGGAGCTGATGTACTGGTCAGGGACCAGGTTCAAAGGTTTTAGAGACCTGGCTTCATGGGTTCAGTGAACAGGGTTCAAAGAGTTCAATGCCTATTCATTGAGTAAGATTTGGTGACAGGTTCAGTACCCAGGTTCAAGGGTTCAGTGAGTAGGAGGTTCAGTGAGTTTTATGCTTCAGTGAGTAAGGGGGACCTGGTTCAATTTTGATACATCAGTGTCCTCCCTTAATTTTGTTACCATGACAGTTCCAACATTGGGTTTGTTATACAAGCACTGATATTCACAACTCTACCTTTACTCCCTGATGAAAACTCCCAACATATTCTGAAGTCTGAACACTTTATCCCTTCCGTATCAGTCTCCCCTTTTTAATCAGTTCATCCCATATAGTATTTCATACCCACCTTTAATTCTTCCAATTTCCCTGATGCTGCAACATCTGTGATATCCCACTCGTATCACTCTCTGAAAGTTTCAGGAGCTCACATTCAGAATCTCCATGGGTTCAGTGACTGTGGTTTTAGGTACTCTAGGTTTAGAGACACCACAAATTGAGGAGCTCGGTTCAGAAAACCTTCAAGTTCAGGGATTCGGGCTTCACAGACTTGAAAAAAATTTAGTCACTTTGGTTTCAGGGACCTGAATATTCTGATACTCCCTCGGATTTGGTTTCAGGAACTCGGGTCATACCTTTCAAGTTATTGTGTGGTTTTAACGAACTATTTGAGACCATTTTTTTGTAGATTTTCAGGGAGACTCACGGTTCAGTGAGTTCTCAAGTTCAGGGACATGTTGTTGAGTGAGACCACGGTTCAGAGTCTCGGGTTCAAACTTGTTTTAAAAACAAGTACCTCAGGTTTTTCATACCTTTATTCAGGTTCAACCTTCAACCTGACATACCCAACTTCAACATTTACACTCCCTAAATCACCCCAAGTATCCTAAAATACTTTATACACTGATCTTACCAACTCCTTACAACCTAATGATTCAAGGACCTTGATAAGTAACACCACCCATTTTTTACTTCCTGATAGCCCCATTTTGCATCTTAACACTCCCTGATTTTACTCCTCAGGTTCTTTTGATCACTGATATTATCAGTGACACATATCAGAAGCATCCCAATTCTTTTCATTACCTGATTCATATACACCTCCTTAATCCGATTCAAAAACCATTTTCTTTCACAGCCACCGTAACCCGCTCATCATCATCCTTAAGACTCACTGAGTCATGATGACTCTAACATCAACAGACCCTAGATCATTTACAGAGTCAACATCAACTGTCTCAGATAGTTGATTATCAACATACCCCAAGTAACAAATGACTAGTACTCTTCAACAAATTTATAATCCCTAAAACATTGATTCAACTCAACCCCTTTTACCATCACACCCGCCCCAGATTTTTTGAAGCCCACCATTAACCCCTCGTCATCACCATTCGTGATTTAGATAACACCACTAAACAACTACCACCATTAACCCCTCGTCATCACCATTTTTTTTTCTCGATGGTTTTAGTGGATGGTGAGTAGATCGAGATCTGGGTCTTGATTTTTTTGTACATCGATAGTTTTTAACAATCAAAGATGAGATGAAAAAGTGAGTTGACTGATTTTTTGTGTTTTGGTGTGAGTTTATGTTGTGATGATTATCAGATGTAGGCGAGATCTGGGTTTTTAATTTTTGTTGGTGATGGTTGTGAGTAGATTTGTTTTGATGGGATTATATGTGACGGTTTGTGGATGGGATATGATTTTTGAAGTTGTGATGTGTGTTTATGGGTAGTTGGATAGGGATAGTGTTAGGTGTGGGGTGTGGGTTTGACTGATTTTATAAATCAGTGGTGCTTTTGGGTGGGTTTCTTTTGTCATATAGTGAAAAATATAGTGTATTTTTCCCCCTCAAAAACTGCTACTGCTGTTGTAGTTTTTGAAGATTTTTACACTTATTTTTTACTTGGAGAATGTTATCATTAGTCATAGAACGGATCTGGATTAGAGAAAAACCCACTCGCTCTGATACCACTTGTTGGTCCTTTTTACTTAGTTAATATTAACTACGAGTTAAACTAATCAAGCTCCATGGCTTAAACAAAGATATAATTTGATTAATAACTTGGGATAAATAAATGTAAAGATAGAAGACAATATTTTTTAACGTTTAACTCTTTATTAGAAATTAATCAAAAAGAATTATACCGAAGTGTTTGCGGAATAACACTTGGGATTGTAACTCACTAAGTGACCATGCACTCAGTGACTTGTTTGATGTTTACGGTTATACCCACTATTTTATTTAGTGAGTTAGGCTATTTTATTTTCAAATCCTTTTAGGGTAATTGGGTCAATTTTTGGACCCAACAAATGAATTCAATGATGGTTGGTTGAGGAAGATTGTAGGGAATGATGTAGTATGAGAAATCTGCATCAGCTTGGTATTGTGTGGAAGGATAACTCTCAGGGTGGTATTCATCAGGAGGATATCTTGATTAGTCATCAATACCAATTTCGTCAACTAACGAGTTTGAGAACCTGATGGTTTCAGTGCTCTCATCAACAATTATGTGAAAGGTTTCCTCAGTTTGCTGTCTCCTTGTGTTGTATACCCTGAAGGCTTTGGAGACAAGAGAGTATCCCAGGAAGTATCCATCATTAGCTTTGGCATCAAATTTACCTAAGTGATCTTTGTGGTTATTAATAAACACATGACCACCCAAATACATGAAAGTAACTGATGTCAGGGATCCTTCCTTTGAATATCTCATAAGGGGTCTTGAGGACGTATAGTACGAGTAGCAGGCCTACTGGCCCTGGACTGCACTATACAACCGGGCTCTGGCCCAACACACAAACCAAGCTCAGGCCCAATAAGCAAAAACTGGGCTCCGGTTCACAGCAAACTAGGCTCCGGCCCCATGAATCCACTAAGTTGGGTCTGAATGCCCTAAGTCATGAGCAGGGCATAAGGACACCCACGGATGAATAGAGCGGCACTCCTGAAGTACGTTCACGGACCAACACACGGTCCGGAAAATAGTCCGCATCCACAAAACATCGGTTAAGCTCCGGACCCTTGCCCGACAAGGGTCGCACATCAGCCACTATAGCGAATATGTGAAATGACAAAAAACCCTGACATTTCCATCACCTATAAAAGGTGATCTCAGTACACATTTTGAGGTATGACTTTTTCACTCATCCCAACACTCAGATATTTCTATGACAACATGGGTACTTACTCTCACGCTGAAGCTTAATCATGGGGTCCGTCCCCACGTCAAGGCTAACGGTTTACCTTTCTTTGTACAGGAAATACTACTCTTTACTTGGATTAGTGCACGAACTCTACAGTGGGCGACCCACACCTGACTAAGCCCAACTCTAACCCAATCACACTTTTTGCACTAACAAGTTGACGCCATCCGTGGGACCAGTACATAACTGCGTTCTCATAAAATACTCACCACGAGCAAACAATCGGCAACACCATCTTTCACATCAAATAACTGTCATGCAGGAGATGATGGGAAAAGACGAAATGCCTAAAGACCCAAACGGGCTGATGCTTAACGCGGCTCCCCGGGAGTCTAGCAACAATCATAGTTGTCAAACGCTGGTAAACCAGAGTGAGAAAGCTCATCTGATGAAGGCATCACGGGAAGCGTCAACGAAGATATAAGACCAACAGGACCTCAGTAATGCTCTGCGAGAAGCCATGCGCGAGACGACCGAAGGAAGTGAAGACAACGGCAAAAAGAGAAAGGTCAGACACCTCCAAGGAGAGACAAGACCCAAAGATCCGGAGGAGAAAACACCGAAGTCACAAAAGAAATGTGGTCCCAGGAGCTTTCATCTTCCTCTTCACTGCATGATGAAGATTCAACATACTTCAGTGAAGATTTGGGTAATTCTTCCAAACAGGGGAGGATTAAAACTGATGCAGAATTTAAGGGGGGGGGGGGAGACTTAATTTTGAATAAGAATTTGCTGAACTTGATGATATTGATGATGTTCAAAAGAAGGAAGAAGAAGCAGTGAGATCTAAGAAAGTTTTTGCTGAAGTAGTTGAAACTCATAAAGACACAGTGGAAACAAATGAAGAAACAGTGGATGTTGCTGATGCAGAATTTTAAAGAAAGAGAATTGAAAAAGGAAAAGTTCACATTGTTGATGAATCATCTGAGTAACAGTCAAGGAAAATTTCAAAGAAAGAGCAAGCTCAGATAGATTATGATGCAAACTTGGCACTGGAATTAGAAGCAGCTGAAATTGCAAAGAAGAAAAAGCAAGAGGAGTTAGACATTGCAAGTTTCATGGAGGCTCAGAGGTTAGATAAATTGGAAACAGTGCATGAAGAACCAATTTCTATTGTTCCACCAACAGTGCTAAAAGAGAAACCTCCAATGTTCACTTATGTGCCAACTGAAGAAGAGATTGAATATATGATTAACAATGATCCAGTAGTCAAGAAGAAGGCAATTGAGCTTGTTGCTAACAAGACTTTGACAGAAGAATAGAGAACAGCTCAATTAGCTGACTTTATTCAAATAAAGAATCTACAAGCACTGGATGAGGTAATTGGTAAAGTAAGAAAAAGTCAAAAGAAGCAAAGACAACCAACCAAGGCACAAGTGATTACTGAGATGAAGACATATTGTTGCCATGTAGGGAATTAGAAGATGTCTGACTTCAAAGGCATGCCTCATGATAGGATTGAAGGAATCTACTACAGGCTTGAAAGACAAGACAGTGACTTTATTCCTATTGACTTTGAAGAAGTTGAAAGAAGTAAAAGGAAAGCTACTGCATTTGAAGAGAATGTCACTAAAAAGGCCAAGCTTGCTCAATAGAAAGAGTCTCAACCTGAGAGACTTTCAGAAGATCAACTAAGTGCCATGATTGTTATAGAAGAAGAAGATTTTACCCAGATCCTATGCAAGTAAGGCATCCAATTATTGATTGGGAAGTATACACAGCCAAGAATTTTGCTTCAACATGGAAGATTACAAGAATGGGAGGAGAAACTTCATCATTTATTCAATTTGAAGACCTCATTAAAGCTTGTGACAGAGATGATCTTGATACACTTTGGAAGTTAGTTGGTGAAAGATTCAAGGCTGATACTCTCAAGGATATGAAAGAAATGCATCTATGGGTTGACTTGAGAAGATTGTAAGAACTAGATCTTAAATATAGCTATTGGAAGTTTGAAGCTTCAGATTTGCATACTACATGGTCATACTATGATTCATGTGAGGTTCATCATGTTTCTACAACAACTGGAGTGGATGTATTCATGTTTGCTGAGAAGGAATATCCACTTAGAGCAGTAACTCTCACAGCAATGTTGACATCAAGATTGAGAGTTCATGAAGATACTGAAAAAGTTAGAGTCTTGATTCAGAAGATACAAGATCAGTGTTCAAGGGCTATGCAGGATTTAAGAAGAAAATGATATGTTTGGAAGAATTCCCTACATCCTTAGTGATGCTGATTGACTAAAGAAACTTATGGATTTGTATAGAAATCACAAGTTTAGGGGAGGATTGTTGGGAATTACATTAACAGTTATCATGGCTAGTATGGAGATTACAACTGCTGAAGAATGCACTAGCAGTGGAAACTCATTACCACTGTTAGTACATATTATTACCACTGCTGTTAGGATAATTGTTAGGAAACTTGTTTAGATAAATATAGAATAGATTTAGTGAATATCTTATTCTATTTTCATTATACGTATCGTGTAGAAGAGGACTCCTTGTACTATAAAAGGAGGTCCTAGGTTATGGTTTTATATATACGTTTCTCTTAGAGCTTCAAGGTTGTAACCCTAGTGATACAAAGATCACTCGTATTATTATTCTTAATAATATTGGAGCTAATAGTTTGATTCATACATTATTCTCATTTATATACAACTGTTTTATTCATATACAAACTTCTAAGTATTACTAAGTAGATTCCGCATACTTAATGGTATAATTCAAAGTATCATTCTAACACAGATCAAGGTGTTTAGATCCATCATGTCTCTTCTACTGTCACGTGTCACATGTCATATTATAACCATTGGGGTGACAATTGAATGACAGTTATCTATGTGTGTATAAACGCAGTCAGAGAGGTTTTCCTAGGTCATTGCGAATTGGGAATGTTTGCGTATTGGATTGGGCTTATACTAGCGTTGACAATGGGCCTTATTTCGGCATGTATTTAATGGGCATGTGTCATTAATATCTATACGCTATCAGCTCATTTCTTGTTTCAGTTGAATATCATGGCACTAATTGGTTTTGAAAATTAATTAAATTATTGAACTTTGAACCTTAAGGGGCGTTTGGTTGGGGTAAATTGAAAGCAATTGAGGTAATTTGAAATTAAAATTGTTTAAATAGCCTTGTTTGGTTCATAATAAATACGTGGGCCCAGTAATTTTAATTGTATTAATGAGGCTAAAAGTGAGCCAATTTAATTTTCTTCAACTTGGGAAGCAATTAAATTTGCTTGGAATTTTAAATAGCATCATTTACATATCTTGAACCAAACGCCACTTTATAGTATTTTGAAGTATCTCATTTATGTTGTACATATATTTTCAAAATATTACTCCCCCCGTCTCAAATTAATTGTCATGAGAGAGAAGTTGCAAAGTTTAATAAAAATGGAACCCTTATAAATCTCAACCACTCAATAAGAATATTCTCTCAATATATTCTCTAGTTTTTACTTAAAAAGGAAAGTGGACAATTATTTTGAGACATCCCAAAAAGGAAATGTGGACAATAATTTTGAGACGAAGGTAGTACAATTTTATATATTTAACTCCAATCCAATTTATCTTTTTATAACCGATTAATCGTTACGCGGTACCTAACCACTCAACTTGCGCCTAACGATTTTTACAACCATGCCTAACACATAGGGATATAGTCAAACAATATCAAGTATTACTATGAATTTCAAATTATTGTAATGTTTTTTAGTCTGTTATAAGAATGCTTCTTTTGAGCGATAGAAATAAATAATGCAAAAGCAGGGAAGGTAAGAAAGTTCACATTATAGTATCCGGTTTGTTTCAAACTCAATACGGAGTAATATTTTTCTCGTTTAGCTGTCGTATGGATTTTGGACTGTTGCAGTCATTCTCTATTCACTTGCACTTTTTGGTAACAGTGTGCTCTTAAGTTTAAATGTGGAAAGAAAGGTAAGTAAAAGAAGGTGGACAAAAAATAAATCGGTGTTCTATAGTGTTTTTAGGTAAGTAAAGTGGGTGGAAGTAAGTGAAATGGATGTATAACTCATTGATTTTTAGGAATAACAGTTTCTTTCCAAATTCTGGCTGCAAGTGAAGGAAAGAGAAATACTATGAGGTTTGAGACAAAAATACCCCCTATTCAATTTGTACTTATTGTGTTTGTAAAGGGTATTGTAGTAAATATAAACTTAAAAATATAAAAAAAGTTAATGGTATATTGTACTTTACTTCTCTCTATTACAAACTTGAGAACACCATCTTTTTTACTAGCTTTATTTACTTTCCACTCATTTTCTTTACTTTTTCAAACATCTCTTTACTTTCACTTGTAAAAATTACTCGAGAACACAGTGTTACTTTTGTTTTTTAGGCTAATGACCTAAAAATGTATTCAACTTGTAAATTTTTGTTTTTATGTGTACCCTTCTTTTTTTTCTTAATAAAATACAAACCTTTTGAATTTCGTCTATTGTGTGTATTTTGTGACCGTTTTCATGTAAAATGACCATTTTACCCTTCGACATTGGAAAAAAATTAGGATAAAATGATTACAAAATACTATACAGAATAACAGAAATGACAAGTTGGATACATTTTCAAGTCATTAGCCCTTGTTTTTTTACTTCACGATTACGAAACTAAATTTAAACATACTTAATTAACAAATTATTAAAACAAAGCTAATGA
Organism: Artemisia argyi; assembly: GCA_030686995.1. Lineage (NCBI taxonomy): Eukaryota > Viridiplantae > Streptophyta > Magnoliopsida > Asterales > Asteraceae > Artemisia > Artemisia argyi. The sequence continues at coordinate 518,638 of JARVZY010002400.1, read as the reverse complement.
TTTGTTACAGAATACGTAATATAACAGAGGTGATAGTTTTTTACATGACATGAAATACGACTTAAAATTTACAAAAAATAAATTAGGTTTTATATATAAACTAACAAGTTTGGGTAAAAAAACATGCCACCAGCCCACCACAAACCAGCTTGTTTCCCAGTCAATCTTGTGTACATAGTTTTATACAAACGTACAAAAAACCACCTATGTTTAATGTTTAAATTTTATTGTCGCAGCAGATAAAAGTATGTTAAAAACTAGAGTTTTTTTTTTTTTTTTTTTTTTTTTTTTTTTTTTTTTTTTTTAATAAACACCTTACCTCCACTTTTATCAAAATGAATCATCTAAACCCGTTTTTATCAAAATCGACACTTTATGTGAGCAAACATGGGGCGAGCTAGCTTTTGCTCTTCATGTTCTTTGTCTTGTAGCGAGGTGGAGAGCAATTGGAAAGAAGAGCAAAGCATTTGCTATACATGTTCTTTGTCTTGTAGCGAGGTGGAGAGCAATTGGAATGAAAAGCAAATCATTTGCTCTCCATGTTCTTTGTCTTGTAGCGAGGCGTAGACCAATTGGAAGGGAGAGCAAATGCCATGTTTTTTGTCTTGTAACAATGATATGTGGGTGAAATGAATTGGAGAGCAAACGGTTTGCTCGCACAAAGTGTCGATTTTGATAAACTTTTTTAAAAGTATTTATTTTTGTAATTGAGTTTGAAAAGTGTTTGCTGTGATAACTGATTTTAAATATTATGCCATCATAACATGTAAATGAAAGCAGACTTTCACATAATGCTTAGAATAGAGAAAGGATGTCAACCAACTATTCAATCATACTTGCAAAATTTCTTTCCAACATCTGTCACATATTACTTTCAAAATTCCACCACTTGACTCTAATAAATTTGTTGGATTTAAAGCATGTTAACGATTGATATTTAAACAAATAATCACAAGTAAACGTATCGGAAGACAAGATCAAATATAATATATGGTAATTAACATAAGTTTTAAGAATTTTGTACCTTTTAGCAATAAAAGCAAACAAACAACGAATCTTAAATACACGGGTATGTGTAAATCAAGAACAATGCAAAACCCTAAGTTATGGTTTATGTAAGTTGTCCCTTTGTGGTGATCGACTAACACAATCCGCAAGAATAAAAGAGTTGATTCTTTTCACACATAATACGTTTAATAGTAAAACAATTAGTATGCTAGTACGTGTAAACGATAAGCTAAACAATTTACTTTGAACTTGAAGCAAAACTGAAACCCTTGCCATAGGGGGAGGGGGTTGTTTCGATCGACTAATAGCAGAGGGGAAGAGAAGAAGAAGAAAATCTTAGCTTATGGTTTCAAGATTCGTTGATAATGAATCAAAGGAATTTAGTATATAGGCAAGTAATCTTGGAATGCAAGTTAAGATATCCCAATGATTTTAGGAAACCCATAACTGATCGGCCCTATAGAATAAGGAAGGTTATAGGATTTTGCTTTTCTTCGATTTACTCTTTGAGTCCCTTGATTTATTAGTCATCGCTAAATATAATTACAATATACTACAACTAATATATTAATTACATTAATTGTTTCTACGTATTAACGCGTGTGACCTCATATGTTCATGTAATTTCCGTACATATAATATTTGTGATATGGCCATGTCCCAACAAAAATTACATAAAAACAAACTAGGTGAATTATCAATTTAAGGTTTTCTTTGTAAGGAAGGTTCTAGGACTTTCCTTTTCTTCTTTTTACTCTTGAGTTGAGTCCCTCTATTTATTACTCATCGTTAAATATATTTACAATATACTAAAACTAATATATTAATTACATTAATTGTTTCTACGTGTTACGTGTGTGACCCCGTAGATTCACGTAATTTCCGAACATATATTACTTGTGATATGGACATGTCCCAACAAAAAATAATATGAAAACAAACTAGATGAATTATCAATTTAAGGTTTTCTTTGTAACACCTGCAATCTTTGCTTTATGCCTCCGTAAAATTTGAGCCACCCTTGCCACTCGAAAAAGTTATTGCATATATTTAGGGATGAGCACGGTACCGGTTCCGTACCGATCCCGTACCGAATTAGTGGTACCGATTTTTTTCCGAGCATAAATAGTGGTACCGGTACCGTACCGAACGGGATTTGGATATCGGTACCGGTACCGGTTTCGGTACCGGTACCGGAAAATCGGGATTTTCCCGTTTTTATTCGGGAATTTCCCGATTTGGTACCGTCCCGTACCGAATTAGTGGTCCCGAATTTTTTTTCACCTTATTTCTTAGTCCCGGTACCGTACTGTATATCGAGAACAGTACCGTTTCGATACGATACCGGTACGGTTCCTGTTCGGTTCCGGGATTCGGGTCAAAATGCTCATCCCTACATATATTTTAGTACAAGCTAATCACCTCATTAAAATACAAAGTTTTCTTTCTGCACTATACCCGTCATACTTTTATTAATACTCCCTCCGTCCCATTATAAGTGTCCAGTTTGACTTTTCTTGGTCTTTCTTGTTTAACTTTGACCTTAAATAATTTTATTTGTGTTATATAATACTTGATGAAAATTATATCAATGAAAATACGTTTAAAATCAATCTATTCATATATTTTGCATCAAGTATTATATAACACACATAAAAGTATTGAAGGTCAAAGTTGAACAAGTTAGACCGTAAAAAGTCAAACTGGACACTTATAATGGGACGGAGGTAGTACTAGTTATAATACCCGCGCACGCGCGTGTTTTTTTAATATATTTGAATCATATATTTTTATTTATTAAAAAACAAATAATTTAATTTTTGTTTTGTTTTATATATCTTTATTTCTTAAAAAATAATAATTTAATCTTTTTGTTTGTTTGATTTATGATTTTTAATTATATTTGTTTATTATTAAAGATAATCATTTAAAAATTTAATCGCATCTTATCTATATTTTTTAATATATATCTTCTACTTATGTAGTATTGCATCTTATCTATATTTTTCTGTATTTATCTTCTACTTGTGTAGTATATCAATAAAACAAATTTTTAAAATTTTAAATTAAAAAAATAATAATTAAAATATTACCTAATAAGGAAATATTATTTTTTCAAAGTACCCACTAGGGGTTTTGTTTTATTATATAAAAGATTATATAAAAATTTTAATCCTATTATTAATTGCATCTTATCTGTATTTTTTGTATTTATCGTCTACTTGTGTTATGAATAAATATAAAATGTTACCTAATAAGAAAATAATTTTTTTTTAAATAAATTATTACTAAATAAGATATGAATCTATTTTTTAGAAATGGAAAATTCTAAATAAGGGTTTTGTTTTATTATATAAAAGATACACATACCTCTCGAATTCTATTACATTATAAGCTTTATGGGTAACAGAGTATACATGCTTCTCCATAAACAGGATGCACTAAATCAAATTCTATATCATTTAATGTAAGATATGCAAACATATGAAAAGAGTAAATCATGTTACAGCATTTGAAGCTTATTATAATGAAATGCAATACTAAAATAGTGTAGACGCAAGCCAATGGGATAGGAGAAAAAAATAGAGTATCCAGAGCCCTTTGTGCATGCCCATAGCAACAAATTCAAAGCCCAACAAGTAGAGCCCAATTTGTGTTCACCCTTTAAGCATTTCTATGATTAATTGACGGAGTATCTACTTGTTCAAGTATAATAGTACTGACCTACAGGGACGGAGCTAGGGTCCCGCGGGTGCTCGGGAACTCATGAATTTTTTCAATGTATTGTTAATTTTTGAAAAAAACACCGATTATTTTTAAATGCATCTTAAATGCATCTAGTCCTTCGAAATGTGTGTCTAGTATTACGGTTCAAACTATTTTTGTGCACCCAGTAATATTTGGTCCTGGCTCCGTCCTTACTGAACTAAGCATTGTTGGCCTAGATTCGGATTTATGACACTCTTGTTCATTTTTTGCTTATCAAAGTTGTTGGCATGAATATTACGATATTTAATTTAAACACCCTTTTCATGTTTTGATAATGACAAAGATGTAAACTACAACATATAACGTAAAGTGTTTAAGTTACTTGTGATCACAATTCATCTTTGCATTCTTACGTCAACAAGCCTCGACATCTCAACGTCTCGAGTTTGCCTCAACAATCACTTAAGGTATGTACAAACAAATGTCTAATACATTTTATGATCAAATGGATTTTATTTAAACATTACAAAGTTTATAAAATGATATAAACATGTTAAACATTTTTTGAAAAACAATTTTGGTAATTAAAGGAAAATGTTTAATTCATAACAAATATATGAATTCAAATTTTTAACCAAAATCAGTTAGTTTTTCACCAAATAAACTTTCACCAGAAAAGACAAAGATTTCTGGCCGTTTCAGTAGGGCGGCCCCCTTAGTTATGGGCGGCCCCCTTAATTATTAAGGGGACCGGCCATACAATTAAGGGGACCGGCACGCTCCTCTGTCAGAAATCTTCTCCTATAAATACCACCTCAAACCTGGTATTTTTCTGAACCTTTTGCACAAAAATTTTCAGATCCAATTCTCTCTAAGCATCCTTCTAAAACCCTTTGATCATAAGATTATTAATCTTTATTTCAAGTGATCCAATCTCTCATCATTCAAAGTGCAAGAGAAGAATCCTCCCTATCATAAAGCCAAAGATGTATTAGGATCTTGTTAGTGCTTATGTGAAGTTGTGAGTTAGGTATATGTAATAAGTAGATCAAGATGATCTTACTTAGTAGTGATTCAATGAGTGAGTAAGAAGTAGTGGGAGGAAGTAGTAGTGTGGAGAAGACATGTAGTTGTGAAGATGTAGGTGTGTGATTAAGTAGTGGAGTTTAGAAGAAGTTGTGATGAAGTCGTGAAGTCGTGAAGAAGTCGTGAAGCCGTGAAGTAGTTTAGAAGAAGTTGTGATGAAGTCGTAAAGTCGTGAAGAAGTTGTGAAGTCATGAAGAAGTCGTGAAGTTGTATAGTGATCTAAGTTGTGTTGTGAGATTGGTTCTAGCTACTATTAGAACTCGACATTTAGCTTAGTGTCGTTAAATGGTGTAAGCAAAAGTTGTGTACGGTTTTCTCCGCCAAAAGGGAGCTTGTTGAGTAGTGAAGAAAACTCTCGTGTAGGTGACTCGGGGAGTGGAGTAGGAACAAGGAAGGTGTCCTTGTAGCCGAACCACTATAAATCATTGTGTCCGGTTTGCATCCTCTTTCTCTTATCTTTTTACATTTACTCTTGCACTTATCGCTTTATATCTATGCTTGCAAATATGTGTTAATTGTTACTTATATTGATGATTGATTGTGGTGTAGTAACAAGTTAATATTGTGATAGGATATATAGTTGTATGATATGGTCTAATGGGCTTATATATATATATATATATATATATATATATATATATATATATATATATATATATATATATATATATATATATATATATATATATATATATATATAAGATTAACACTTCTCACGTTGAGTTTAATTTAATCGATAATTTGATACAAAATGCTTTAAGATTTTAAAAGGAAAACGTATTCATATAAAGATCGACCAAAGCTTCATTCATAAAACTAAGTTTTGAAAACTAATCCAAAAGTCTACATATATAATTGATCATATTGATTATATATTGTTTTCATACTAAACTCAAATTGAAGGTTTTCAAACAAACAATTGAATAAATTTGAATCAACATTTTGCAAAACCAAGTTCTTATAAAACGAAAAAGAGGGGAAAACTATTCAACCCCCCTTCTAGTTTTCCACAATTGGTACCAGAGCCACGTCGCTCAAATTTTCAAAACAAATGGTTTTAAAAATTGGGTACGATCCATGTATCAAATTACCCATTAAGGAGGATTAAATATGAAAAGTGTTTTGTTGATTAACTTGTATTAGTTTTGATAATATATACACTAATTATACTAGCTCGAAATAATATTATGCTTAAAATTAGTGTTATATGTTCGGTATCAAAATCAAAAAGTTACACACCTTTCCGAAAAGTCAGAAAACAATTTTTTACAAAAAATGAAATTTTGAGTACCAGATAGGCGGCCCCCTTAATTGTCTGGGCGGCCACCTTAAATACTGGGCGGTCCCCTTAATTATTTAAGGGGTCCGCCTATCTGTTCGCATCTTTTTCAGAAACTTTGAAAAATCATATAAAAATAACCGTAACTCCGTAGAAGTCGCGCCACCCGGCATTTTAAAGGTAATTGAGTCTACTTTAATTTAAAAATACTTACAAGTGATCATTACATACTTAAATATGTCAAAAAGTTAAAATACTACACGAAGGCCAAAAATTTGAGTCTTGTCTTAACGTAAAACTTGTATTTTATCTTTTCCTTCGAGTCGGGCATTCCTAGTCGATATATCTTTGAAAAATTAAGTATTTATGTTTTCAAAATATTGATCTTAATTAAATTTTAAAATGGATAGAAAACTATTTTATTTTTAAATAAAATCGAGTTGAGTAAACATTGGTATATATAATACACAAAACGACGACAAGTGTCTTTTGTGCTATGTGAACTTATTTGTGATTCTATTTTGTTAATTGAATATATCAGATGATTGTTGCTATTTGATTTTTAGTTAATTGTATATCTAAGCATATGTGCCTTATTAGTTTATAGCTAGTTTTTCGGTTTATACTTAACTAGATCTTATGCTAGATTTTTTGCGTTAGGATTGCAATATTATGCTTGCATTGCATAGGTCTAGATGGCTTAATGTTACTCAAACATATTGTAAATGAGTTAAATCTAATCACCTAAATATTTCAAACAATTTAATCTATTCTTAACAACACACTTAAATATTTTCAACAAATTACCTTGTTTTACCTTAAGTTGTTTAATAAAGAGAAATTGAATCTTTGTAAAACATTAGTAGTTATATAAAAGAAAAAGTATTTTCAAAATCTAAGTGTGTTCATTATAAGTAACAATGAAGAGTCTTTCACATAAACAAAACATATAACAATCATGAAGTAATATGTCAAATTTCAATCATTCACCAACCTCACTCATAAATAATCGTAGGATTAATGGAACACACTATCAAAATGCCTATTTATTTTAAATGAGTGTTTGTGAGGGTCAAGAAAGATCTTGATATTATATCAATTCGTTATTCAAATTATGGTTGATATATTTATCAAATCTAATTGACACATTTTTGAGTGTGGACAAGAAATTGGATCGCTATTTGTTTAGCTTCAAGATTATATCAAATTACAACAAAAGATATAGTCTTGAATCTACATACTCAATCACACTAGATTGATATGAAAATAGTTACATCCTTTGTAGAAGAAAAGAGTATGCATTGGATCATAACTCACACTTGTGTTGATAATGTCATATTGAATCTACTTGTCCAATAATTGTGTTCCAAATATTAGAATAACATTTTAAACACATGCATAAAATATACAATGAAGTAGGATTGACGACTTGGATGTTTCATCCGAAATATTCAAACAATTTACATTGCAAAGCAATGGATAAATGTGTCATATCCGGAAAAACCAAACATGAGCAAACTAACAACATATGTAAACGTTGCTCACACTACTTAAAATCATCACTTCAAGCTAAAATACATATTTAAGAACAATACTCACTATATATTATATGTATTTCATTTTCTTTGTAGCATGAATGGTTGTGTTACAAGATAATGCACTACACTTTTCTTTTTGAAATAATTTAAGTTATTAGAATTGAAAAATAACTTGTCACAATGCATAAACAAGTAAAATTCATCTTGTTTCAAATACTAGTTAAAGTATGATATATAACATTGGCAAAAATCATAGAAAATAATATTTGCCTTAGAATATATAAATGTCTAGTTTTGATATCATTTGTGAATCACAATCTCATTTAAGATAAATAATCTTAATGAAATTCATTTTTCAAGATATGCTAAGGAGCATTCTTAAATCAAGCACATTTATTAAATCAAGTAATATGCCATCAAAACCAAATAACCGGTTAATCATGAAAAAAAGATTAAAACTTTGCATTTACTCTTATCTAAACATTTAACACATCTCTATTGGGATAGTGAGTAAAATATATCATGTAGACTTACCTTCATTAAAACATGATGTTTGAGTCACATTAAGCCAAGTATTAGTGAATCAAGCAAACTTCATATTTGGTACTCTTCGATAGGTAAATTTAGGAACTCAATTTCCTCTAAAAAGAGAATGACTACTGGAGAATCTATTGACTAGAAATTCAATTTAACCTAACGGTTGAATTGCTTCTATGTGAGAAGTTGGGTGTGTGTAACCCGTAAAAATGGTCGTGTTTAGCCTGAATTGAGCACCACTAGTAATAGTCTCATACTCATTCTCCAACTTGATTAAATTGCTCTTCCTAAATATACCTAACGCTAGTTTACTTTTATGAACTTTGTTTCTCATTAGATGCTTTCATTCCTAGATTTATGGCATATCGTATATATGTTATTTCTAGATGATTATTTGTTCCTATATGATTTGATTGTATGCCTTTACATGGTTTACTATATATGTATCATTCATCTAGGTATACTTTTCTTACCTTTAGATCCTACACCCTCATTTCATGAGAACCTTAGTGTCATAATCCGATAGGTCATATTAGTCTCAAAATATATCCGGATGAGCATGAATTTAATGGGAAGTGAAATCACACTCAATCACATATATCCTTCTGCCTCACACCCAAAACCGAGTAATCCCTTGTACTACCAATCTCGAGTCATCCACCATTACCATGTCCTCAAAGAAACCAAGAATCAATACCATACCCCCTAAACCACTCCTCATTGAGTTAACACAAGAAGATTCAACCATGTCACCATTCCCTACATTCTACTAAGTACGCCATCACCACCAAAACTTAAATCCCTGAAAGTCAAGTGAATTTCTTTATGAAATGCATCCTTTCCACTTTATAGCAAGTGAAGAACACAAAGAAGATATCCAAGCTTCAAGTGTTGTCAAGTTATCACCACCTCATCCAAGTGAAATTCATTACGAAATGCGTCATTTCCACTTTCTAGCAAGTGAAGAACACAAAGAAGATATCCAAGCTTCAAGTGTTGTCAAGTTATCACCACCTCATCCAAGTGAATTTCATTACGAAATGCGTCATTTCCACTTTCTTGCAAGTGAAGAACACAATGAAGAAATCTAAGCTTCAAGTGTTGTCGACTCATCACCACCTCATTTCACATATCCACCTTCGGTCATCAACCAACAAAACACCTAAAAAATCCCATGATTCCCTATCATCCACCCTTGTCAAACGATATACTAAATCTAAACCATAATTGTCAACCCTTTGTCATCACCTTCCCTTTACATTCACGCTCATCCCTCCTCATTCTCCTACATTTTCCTAGGTTCTAATCTTTGCATTAGGTTCTATTTTTTTTTTTGGATTTTAGGTTGATGTTTTTAAAACAATAATTGCAAGTGTCATACTTTTAATGCATACACCTAATATGTCCATATATTGTTCCCCTATTAGTCTCATGCATATATATATTATCATCATTATATATATGTGCACTTGTCTACTAACTTTGTTTTGAAGGATTACTTCACCGCTCGATTCTTTGGTAGGAAAAACAAGTTTTGAGCATACACCAAGGGGGAGCATTGAGGTTGATAGGATCAAGACTTCACTTACGATGATGCAAGCTCGCCTTTTACATTCTATCTCAAGAGTTCAAGCGTAGTAGAAGTCTCGTCTTAGAAGTCCACCTTTTTGCTTCGACAAAAGGGGGAGAAGAAGTGTAAACAAGTAACTTATACATTTTACTATAAGTTATAGTTTACATAGTTTGTCATCATCAAAAAAGGGGAGATTGTTGGCATGAATATTACGATATTTAATCTAAACATCCTCTTCATGTTTTGATAATGACAAAGATGTAAACTACAACATATAACGTAAAGTGCTTAAGTTACTTGTGATCACAATTCATCTTTGCATTCTTACGTCAACAAGCCTCGACATCTCAACGTCTCGAGTTTGCCTCAATAATCACTTAAGGTATGTACAAACAAATGTCTAATACATTTTATGATCAAAGGGATTTTATTTAAACATTACAAAGTTTATAAAATGATATAAACATGTTATATATTTTTTGAAAAACAATTTTGGTAATTAAAGGAAATTGTTAATTCATAACAAATATATGAATTCAAATTTTTAACCAAAATCAGTTAGTTTTTCACCAAATAAACTTTCACCAGAAAAGACAAAGATTTCTGGTCGTTTCAGTAGGGTGGCCCCTTAATTATGGGCGGCCCCCTTAATTATTAAGGGGACCGGCCATACAATTAAGGGGACCGGCACGCTCCTCTGTCGGAAATATTCTCCTATAAATACCACCTCAAACCTGGTATTTTTCTGGACCTTTTGCACAAAAATTTTCAGATCCAATTCTCTCTAAACATCCTTCTAAAACCCTTTGATCATAAGATTATTAATCTTTGTTTCAAGTGATCCAATCTCTCATCATTCAAAGTGCAAGAGAAGAATCCTCCCTATCATAAAGCCAAAGATGTATTAGAATCTTGTTAGTGCTTATGCGAAGTTGTGAGTTAGGTATATGTAATAAGTAGATCAAGATGATCTTACTTAGTAGTGATTCAATGAGTGAGTAAGAAGTAGTGGGAGGAAGTAGTAGTGTGGAGAAGACATGTAGTTGTGAAGATGTAGGTGTGTGATTAAGTAGTGGAGTTTAGAAGAAGTTGTGATGAAGTTGTGAAGTCGTGAAGCCGTGAAGTTGTTTAGAAGAAGTTGTGATGAAGTCGTGAAGAAGTTGTGAAGTCATGAAGAAGTCGTGAAGTTGTGTAGAAGTTGTGTAGTGATCTAAGTTGTGTTGTGAGATTGGTTCTAGCTATTATTAGAACTCGACATTTAGCTTAGTGTCGTTAAATGGTGTAAGCAAAAGTTGTGTACGGTTTTCTCCGCCAAAAGGGAGCTTGTTGAGTAGTGAAGAAAACTCTCGAGTAGGTGACTCGGGGAGTGGAGTAGAAACAAGGAAGGTGTCCTTGTAGCCGAACCACTATAAATCATTGTGTCCGGTTTGCATCCTCTTTCTCTTATCTTTTTACATTTACTCTTGCACTTGTCGCTTTATATCTATGCTTGCAAATATGTATTAATTGTTGCTTATATTGATGATTGATTGTGGTGTAGTAACAAATTAATATTGTGATAGGATATATAGTTGTATGATATGGTCGAATGGGCTTATATATATATATAAGATTAACACTTCTCATGTTGAGTTTAACTTAATCGATAATTTGATACAAAATGCTTTAAGATTTTAAAAGGAAAACGTATTCACATAAAGATCGACCAAAGCTTCATTCATAAAACTAAGTTTTGAAAACTAATCCAAAAGTCTACATATATAATTGATCATATTGATTATATATTGTTTTCATACCAAACTCAAATTGAAGGCTTTCAAACAAACAATTGAATAAATTTGAATCAACATTTTGCAAAACCAAGTTCTTATAAAACGAAAAAGAGGGGAAAACTATTCAACCCCCTTCTAGTTTTCCACAAAAGGCATCGATTCAATTTATTAACTATTTATCTCGCTTATTGATCATACAATAGGTTCTTTACGCCCACGCTTTGCGTTAGGGTGATATCCGATTATAATTTGGAGTTTAGTATTCACATTTGGGCAAATTACACAAAAGTGTATCCAATTTAGCATCAATTTTAATTTAAGGTATTCAACTTATTTTTAGTTGCAATGTAAGACAAATAACGGTTTTCCCAGTTATTTTATAACAAAAAATTATATGTTTTGCCCCTATGGTTTATCCCAAATAACACTCGTATATTTCATTTTAATTACGCCAGATATACGTTTTAGTTTGTTTTCATATGTTTTTCTATTCATTTTACATTTTCATCAGTTTTTTTGACGTTTTAACCGCTTTTTTTTACGTTTTTGACCGTTTATTTATGTTCTCATCCGTTTTCGTCCATTTTCTTAAGTTTTTGTCCATTTTTTTACGTTTTCGTCTACGTTTTACATTTTCGTCTTCTTTTTTTTTTAATGATTTTGTTCCAATTTTTACGTTTTCTTTCTTCTATTTTTTAACGTTTTCGTCCATTTTCTTATGTTTTCGCCCATTTTTAACGTTTTCATTCGTTTTTTACGTTTTCGCCCGTTTTTTTACGTTTTCGTCTGCTTTTTTACGCTTTCGACTGTTTTTTTTACGTTTTCGTCCATTTATTACGTTTTCGTCTAATTTTTACGTTTTTGTCCAATTTTTACGTTTTTGTATGTTTACGCTTTCGCCCACTTTTTCCGTTTTCATCTGTTTTTTCATGTATTCGTTCATTTTTTACGTTTCCGTCTACTTTTTTTACGTTTTCGTCTGATTTTTACGTTTTCGTCTTTTTTACGATTTTGTCCGTTATCTTACGTTTTCGCCCGTTTTTTACAATTTCATTTATTTTTTACATTTTCGCCCACTTTTTACGCTTTCGACTGTTTTTTTTACGTTTTCGTCTTTTTTAACGTTTTCGTCCATTTTTTACGTTTTCGTTTGTTTTTTACGCTTTCGCCCATTTTTTCGATTTCGTCCATTTTTTTACGTATTCGTCCATTTTTTACATTTTCGTCCATTTTCTGGTGTTTTCGAACTATATTTACGTTTTTGACATTTTATTACGTTATAGTCGATTTTTATATATTTCATCAATTTTTATGCGAAAGCGCAAGAAAACGGATGAAAACATTTAAAAAATAGACGAAAACGTAAAAAGCAAAATATAAAAAAGACGAAAATGCAAAAAAATGGACAAAACATAAAAAACGGATGAAAACTTAAAAAACAGACAAAAACGTAAAAGAAAACGGACAAAAACATAAAAAAACGGACGAAACGGTAAAAAACAGACGAAAACGTAAAAAGCGAACGAAAACGTAAAAAACCATACGATAATGTAGAAAAACAGACGAAAACGTAAAAAATGAACGAAAACGTAAAAAAATGAACGAATATGCAAAAAAACGGGTGAAAACGTTAAAAAAAACGAACGAATATGTAAAAAACGGACGAAAACGTAAAAAAATAGATGAAAACGTGAAAAAGAAGTCAAAAAACTTTAAAAAAAATGAACGAAAATGTAAAAAGACGGACGATGACGTAAAAAAGTAGAGTAAAACTTAAGAAGACGGATGAAAACTTTAGAATATGGATGAAAACGTAAAAAGGGTTGAAAACGTAAAAAACTGATGAAAACGTAAAAAAATGGACAAAACGTATGAAAACTTATAAAAATGAACTAAAACGTATGTCTCACGTAATTAAAATGAAATAGGGACTACGTGTGTTATTTGGGATAAACCATAGGGACGAAACATGTAATTTTTTCAAAATATGATAACTGGGAAACCCGTTATATGTTTTATATTGCAATCAAAAATAAGTTGGGTACACTAAATTAAATTTAAAAAAGCAGAGTACTTTAAATTGAAATTGATACTAAGTTGGATACACTTTTATGCAATTTGCCCATTCACATTTGGTTTTATAAACTTATGAATAGACAATTTTAGTTTTACTTAGTGGTCGTGGTCAACATGAAAATTTGTTTATCCATTTAATTTAATTTGGATCGTCTCTTATATATTACGATGAGTGCTCTGCAAATTGCAAAAACAACCCAATAATTTGCAATTTGACTAATAATGGTGCATAATTATGCTTACTTAAGTGACAAAATTAACCATTCATATTAGCCAATAAAAGTTAAAATTGAAAGCTTTACTCAATGTTGTTATTGATAATGTTAGATTTAAGCTTTTGGGATTAAATTTGAAGTGTACTCCTGATGTAATTATGGTTGCCAAGGTGTGGAACATCTGTTTGAGTAAGCCTAGGTTGGTCATGATAACAAGGATTTATGGATAGTTTCTTTTCTTTTAGGTGTCATTGGTTGAACTATTTCAATGAAGGAACTGGTTTTTTGGACTGTCATTTTATTTTTGAGTATTATGAGCTGGATAATGTTGATGACTGGATGGTGATCTGTTGGCTATGCACTAGAGATGAAAACAAACCTTGTGGTTTGCTTACCTATTGTATATATGGTGCTGTTGAAGGGCATGCTTCCTTAGCTGAGCATAACCACTTGGGTGGTGCTAATAATCTGCGCTGGCTAACTCTAAAGGGTATTTGGTTGTTAAAGGGTTTTTGCAGATAGCTATGCACTATAGTTAAAAGATGAAATTAAGGTCAGTCTTGCTATAAAGGTATATGTGGTGATGAAGGGGTTAATTTCGGTTGTAAGATGTTACATTTGCTTCTTTCTTTTGACTGCGCTGGCTATCTGTGTTAGTTGTTTGAGCCTGCTCATCTCTATATCAATGGTTGGTCTGATAATGTTATGTCATTTTGGTTAGACTGGATTTCCTATGAGTTCTATCTTGAGTAGGTATGGTGGTGCTATGGCCTTTATTCTTCCTACACATCTTGCAGTTTTGGTGATTTTCATGTGTACAAGCTGCTGTTTGGTTATGGCACCACTATTGTGGGGAGGTTTAGGGGAAAGTTGCACTCTTTTCCTACCCTAAGGTTTTTCCCTATGGGTTTTACTTTGGGTAGGTTTTTAAGGAGACAATTTCCCTTAAACATGCCTCATTGGCACTCCTCAAGGATGTTATTATGTTATGTGATTATCAGCTCTGGATTGTTGTTCTGACTATCTGCAAAGCTATTAAGATTTTGTCTAATGAAGATACTTATGGCATGATATATGGACTTTAGGGTTTACAATGTGGTATTTGAGCTTCCAGTCCTCTGTGAATTCTCAGTGTATTGTGATGGTTTAGAGCATTTTGGTTGGTCCCTTTATGCTCTAATGATTCAGAAGTATGATGTGAGTTTCTAGGTGGGGCTGAGCTCAATTAACGTTATATGTTGTATTGTTTTCTTGTTTATTTAGTTCATTATGTCTTAGATATTTGTATTCTTTGTTATTTGAGCATGGGATGTGTCCATGGCCATTAGCTAATTTTAAGGCAAAGTTAGTTTGTTAGGGATGTGTCTTAACAGCTTTTAAGCTTTGTGCTTCTTTTTGTCATTGCTGTCTTTGTGGCTCTTTCTTAATAAAATTAACCATTAAGAAAAAAAAGTCAAAATTGAAACTTAAATTAGTAAATAATTAAATTTTTGACTAATTTATAAAATGTGCTTAGACAACATATGTATAAATTTTCTTAAAAACACTAAAAAAAAAAAAAAAAAAAAAAAAAAAAAAAAAAAAAGGATGATAATAAAAGTTTAGTTGTCAAATTTAAAATAAAGTACATAGTTTTATTTATTTATTTTTTTGGTAAAGAATAAATAAAGTATATTTATTAGTTCCAATGTGTAATAACGTTATAAATGTAATAAACGAGGATGTTAAACCCGCGCTTCGCTGCAGGATGTTTTTCAATAGAAGTAGGCATCGGAAATGCAAGGCCATGCGTTTGTGCGAGCCATCGTGTTGAATCTTAAAGTTAAATATGTACATAATTAAGAAAGTTAGAGTTGGTGATCAATTGAATGTGAATGCTCATGGCATGTTAACTTCTCATAACAAATTGTATACACAATCATCCATACCCATTATCGTAGGCATGTAACAGATTCATCTATATACTTAAGTAAAAAGTCGTACTCAATGAATTTGATTCCTTAATGTTCATACAAACGACCTGCACAACCCATCTGCAGAAAATATGACCAATTCATAGAGAGTTCAAAAATCACGTCCTGTAAAAAAGGATTAAACTACATAAGTTCCTAGTGAAGAATGAGCATACGGAAGCTTGGATATTTTAGACCAAATTCCAGTTATAAAATCAAAACCCAACACCGATCAATGAGATATATACGTCTCCATGCACTATTTAGAAAACTAACACTTCGCCTTTTTTTTTGCTGATAACTTACCAAGCAAGCATGGACTCATGTGTTCTACACTTCTACCAAGTATCAGTGGCTTCAAACATGGAAACTTTCACCGGTATACTGGAGCACACTACTTATCTTAGCATTTCTTCATTAATCCGTATAGCACAACAATACCGATTGGATTTCCTATTTCTGCCTATTCTTGTACTTCTATTAGGTGTCTATCACTTGTAACAATGTTGTAAAAGTAGCACCTATGTCTTTATTACAACAGTTCGTAAACCATTAAATATAATTAAATGATTTCATGTTTCTTAGATTTGGTGAAATGGCCTATCATATTGGATGTGATAATAAGCAGTTGGATGTTACTAAATGTGAACAAATTTTCAACTTTTCTGTTGCTGAAAAAGTAAAATAATGTACCTTTAATAATGGTATTAATAGATATATAAGCTCCTATTACGTCAATATATCAACCACCTGCTTCTTCACCCATGCGATTTTCAATAAACTACATAAAGATTTATGAAAGAATTATACAAAAGTACGGTTTGCATTTGTTACCTGAAGTCCTGAACTACAGAAGTAGGTGCTGATGCTGGTGGTAAAAGTGCGAGTTCGACTTCAGCTTGGTAATTGGTTGGTTTAATCGGCGTGAATATAAACGGTGCCACGCCATTCGGATTGACACATTGATTCCTTGCACATCAACAAAAAATGTTAGTTACAATGTAGTTGCATCTCGTTACCATACACGATAACGTGTCTAAATTACACCCAACTGTATTTGTGTTTTTTCACTAATATGTGTAATATATCTTGCTATCCTAATGGGTAACATTGTTTCACATAAATGCACCTGTCTAGTTTTCGAATTATCTATGATGCACTTGTCCTCTATATACAATGGAGACATATATACGTAAAGATGTGTCATACATGAGAAATTACATAAGCACACTCCACAATGCCAGCATCCCCGCTTAAGCCACAGAGACAATAATCTGCAAAATAGCGAAAAAGATTGATAAGGTTAAGTTAACAAAATTAAAAAAGCTACTGATATTTGCAGCTGCACAAAATATAAGCAGTGCATTGTATTGGCCTGTATTAGTATTTCAAGTTTTTAGATATTCAAAGCCGCTTCAAGTGTATTTCAGTGTTAAAATACATACATGCTAAATGACTTTGGTCATAAACTTTGTGATATTACACGTTTTGTTATTACAAAAACATAGGGCAAAAAAGTGTTTCAAACTCGACACATAAAAAAATTGGCCCGAACTCGTTCCAACACGCCCACTATGGCATCTCCAATGATCCATTTGCAATAATCTTACAGAGTATGCATACTGTTTAAAAAGTATAAAATTATGAAAGCACTAACCATGATTGCTTGCATTTCCCCCATAGACACCGCTTCGACCACGATTCAAATAGCCATTGTTATCTATTTACGCTGACCAGCTATACCAGTTATTGCCACTCTTGAATCACTGGCTTATTTACCGACCTCCTAAACACCATTAACTCATATTTCAAAGCCACAATTGCTGAAAGAAACAAAGCAAATAACTAACATACCTCACCAATCTTACAAACCCATTAAGCTAACCCAAAACCAAAAACTCACAGTCACATGTGTCCCCAAGCCATCTTTCATCACATTGTTAGAACCGACTTTTATTAGCAAAATGTGTAAAAAAATGTATAAAATTTACAATGAAGGTAGGAATACTACCTTGGCAGATTGATTAAAGCTTGTCTCAACCTCCTCAAGGGTTGCACCGTATTGGTGATGGAATAATTCTCCAATTTTCTAGTTGTTGAATCACCTCCACTAGTTTCCATAGCTCGATGGACCTTCCAACCATTTTCGCTGCAAACATAAGGCATCATCGTCAGCCATGATCAACAAACTAATAACAACAAAAATTACATGCTGCCCAGATAATCACTTTCAAAAGTTGATCCAAACACCCCAGAAACACATTTCCGTGCAAAATTGCAATTACTTTATAAATGTGGCATTTGTAATTATTTGAGTTTAGGAAAGCGGTAAAGCTCACTCTTTGAACATTATCAGCTTCAATAAGACCTTATTCGCTTAAGTCAATAAGGTAATGGCTATAAGGGTTTAAAAAATCAAGCTGTAAGCTTTTTCCTAAAATCAAATAAGTCCAAAAGCGGGCTATAAGCTAACATGAATACCCAGTTATTAAATACATATAAATAAATAAATTTTGTGTAAAAATAGTTATGTACTCAAAACCAAGAGTTGTGACAGCCCATGCAATGAGGGAAGAAGATTGAGCAACTGCTAGACTTTCATTTATGTACACATGAAGATTGTTTCCACCCGAAAAAATTTCGAAACGATTCCAAGAATAGAAGCTAATATTGCGAACTCCAAAAAGAACTCAGTTGCTCCATTTCCTTCAAACACCAAATCAGTTGCTCGACACAAGAAAAAGGCAACTTCGATCTCACATGTTTCTCTGCAGCGGGCCGATCTATTATGTGCTGTCCAAGAATTCACACCCGTTGTTGGCTGTCTAACTGTTGAAAAAATGAAAGAAGGAAATGGCTAGTGTGCAAACGTATGTACAAATGTATAAACGCTACTGTTGCAAGAATCTAATTACCCACTTTGATAATAAAAGCCTAAAAAACCAATAATATGGTATTAAGCTAAATCCACAACAACCCAAAATTGCAACAGATCACATACCCTTGAGCCCCTAACACTCGCAGACGCAACACGCACACACGATATTGTACAACCCAAAACAAATAGTTTTTCAAATTTCCTGATTAGCTCACATTTGCAGCTTTATGAGCTTATTCACTTGAGGTTAAGGACTTTATAAGCTCATAAGGTCATGTTGGATAACCTCATAAGCCCACAAAATTGGGTTTTTCAAATTTTCAATACACTTCTAATTCTATGTCCATCAAATAAGCTAAGAAAAACACCCCCTAAAGTAAATCTAGCTAATAATCATCTTATAACCTCATAAGCCTAACAAAGTAAACTTATCAGCTTTACAAAAACTAAATAAGCTCATAAGCTAATCGAAACACCCCCAAACAGAACAACAAAATCCATACCATAAAACTATGAACCAACAACCACATAAAAAGATTATAATCCATTTCAGCAAACTGAAAACCCATCACAAAAATAAAAGTACAAACTAAAAGATCATACCTTGAGCTAAACTTTCTACAAAAAAACACGGCTCCTGATTAACTACAATTAAATATTTGTAATCCATGAATATCACTCAAAGAAGTTGGAACCTGCAATTAAACCAAACCATAAATAAAAGCACAAACTTTCTAAAAGTAAATTAAATAAGTAAATAACTTGCCTCTTGATTAACTGCAATTAAATCTTTAACCAAACCCTAAAAATCAACAAAGCCGATCATTTGTGGGTTTATTTTCCCTGCTTTTCGATTACCTATAATTAAGAAAATAGAGAGGATTGATCATTTGTGGGTATTTGTATGTTTGCCTGTGTGGTTTGTGGGTTGAAGAAAGGTAAAGTGGGAGAGAGTTCTAGAAGAGAAGGAGTTATTATAATGCTCGCACTGTTCACTCACTCACAAAAATACTATAGCAGAAAATATTATTTAAATTTGGGAATAGTAACCCACGATAAATGTAATATAGTATAATACCTCATATACTTTATACACCATATACTTTATATTTTATATAAAAAATAAATAAATAAATAAATAATACAACAATATGCTATTATTATTTATAACTATTATCATCATTATATACTGAACTAATGTATTTGGTCGGAATTATAAATATAAAAGAAAAGTACGAGTTACTATGACACGTAAACAAATACACGAGATTATACGTATACGAACGACTCATACTATTCCTTTTTACGAAATTAAGTAAGGATATCCAGAAAAATTATTATTTTTTAACTATCTGCATTAAATAACGACTCATGTTATTCCTCTTTATAAGTTATACCTGCGCAAGGGTTTAAAACTCAGCTTAAATTATTATTAATGAGAATATAAATATCAAAATGAATGCATGCAATCGCACGTTATTGTGACATGAAAACAAATAGACAAGATTCTACATATAACAACAACACATATTTTTTGAAGGCTAATATGTGCTACTATACATACATGATGTCTAAAACATGATATCAAAGGTTAAATTTAAACAAGATCAAACTAAACACCATGACTGTTAAACAAAGTCAAATCCTTTGGTCAATAAAAATCTATATAAAATATTAATCGATATTAATAAATAATGAAACAGTTATGTAAAAATCTGTGCATGTATGGGTATTATATCTATATAAGTATTAAAAAATTAATATAATTTTATAAAAAAATCTTAAAGATTACAAAACTATAGATTTATGAATTGTCGCAGTATTTAACTTCAAAACGAAGTTATTGAAATATTAATACTCGTTATACTACCTAAAAGGATTATGTGCAAAGAAACAACAGCATTCACAACTGGCCTTCATAGAAATGCCGCAAGGTCAGGCCAGTGCACACTAAACAGAACAGGCAAGTGGAAATGAGAAATGACTTACGAAATGATATAAGAATAGCGAGGAAATGAAAATATCATTGTATTTGCATTGAGTGATAAAATGGTAATTATCCTATGTTATTATATTTATCTAGGATAAATATATAAGTAATAAAAGGCAAAAGCACAAATCCTAATGGGTTGTGGAAACCCCCTAGGGGGGGGGGAAGTTTGACTCTTTTTCAAACTTGTATTACTTGTAGCATAATTATAGGGACTTCTAGTGCAATTAGGAAAGGTCTTCTAATCCTACAAATACAAACCTAACCTAAACAAAAAATCAGAATTAAACATCTAATCCCTAAAATCTCTCCCATCCACCTCCTCTTGTGTGTGCGATCGACCAAACAAACCAAAGGGTTGAAACCCTTTGGTTCGTCTCTAAAGTCGACTACAAGTTAACTTACACGATTCGACTTCTAGTCGACTATTATTTATTAGATTCCGTACTCACAAACTTAAATAGGTAAGTAGCCCTAGTTCTACTTTTGCAGTACCAGTGGGTACCTAATACAGTTTGAGTGGTGATTTTCTCCAAGAGACTCTAACATGTTTCGTGGAGCATCAAGAACGTGAAGACGGCGTTCTGTGTTGATCAAGAAAGGTCTAGAGTGTTAGGAATATAAATATTCATATGAAAGACTCGGTCACCTCGAGTATCTATTTAGCATTTATGTAGCTCATAGGCTTATTAGTATTAGCTTAGTTAGCGTAATATTAGTTTAGTTAGCATAGTATTTGTGGAGGACGGACGGGTCTTTACCCACTGTACACCCGATCCACAGCCCGTAGGTGGGCGTTTTATGTAACACTATAAATACCCTTTTCCACCCATGGGAAAGGCTTGGAGCTTCTACTCATTCAACAAATATTTCTCTCATTTTCTCTCTCTAGAACTCCCATTCTCTCCCTCCTTCTCTCTCTAGAATCAAACTAACCACTTGAACCACACATGTTTATGATTATGAGTATATTATAATTGGTATCAAGAGCCATGGTTTCATCTTAGAGATTGTGTATACTCGGATTTGGTATTTGGTTTTTTGGTGTTCTTGTAGTTCGAATGGTTTTGGAAGATATTATCATTGTTTGATCTAATTTGAGGTTTGTGGTGCATGTTTTATTGTACTTTCGAGGTTATTGGTGCTAGAGGGACTTTTTTTAGCACTTGGATGAATCGTATCATCAGTTTGGAAAGTGTTTGATGCAAGTCGTAGCGAGATGATCCTCGGTATATTATTCTTCGTAGCGTGTTGGTGAAGCTGTCTAGCGAGTTGTTACTGTATACTTAGCGTGTTGGCACTTTTTACTATATTTGGTATAAGAGACAAATCGCTGGAAAGCGACTTGCTTGTCCTGTTGTGACTAGAGAGTTGGCAGCTTAGCGAGTTGGTTATTTTTAGCAAGTTGATTATCAGTGATGTAGAACCGTAGAGGGGGTGAATACGGTTTCTTTGGCCTTTTAGATGTTTAAAAAACTTTAAGCCAAAGAGAACACCAAGTGGTTGTACAATAATCCAACAACCACTAGCACAACCAAAGTATATAAAGCAAGTAAAGAACACAACGATATATACTGGTTCGGGATGGGGGGTTTATACCATCCATACTTCCAGTTGCGAATCCGCGACTCCGATACTATTCCACTAGTATAATCCTTTCGGTGGACTACAAACCGTTACAATTCACTCCACCGATATTCACCAATATCGATGCTCACAAAGAAGGAGTTACTCCCGCGGTATTTCACCCTCGGAAACCACCTAAAAGAATCTCGCGATTCGACTTCACCTAAGGGTCACCAAGACCACTACCAAGACTTCCCACCGGAAGTATCAAACCCCAACTAGATCCCCAATGATCTAGGCTTGGTCACCAAGACACAAGACTTCCCTTACAAACAAATAAATGAATGAATATATGTTTGTTCAACCAAGCCCTAACCTAACCTAGAGACTCGATTGTAATAGAAAGGGTATAAGGAAGAAGACCCTCGATACAATCACAAGAGTGGATTAGGTTCTTGTGATTCTTCCCTTGCAAGTAGATGTGTTCTTTCAAAGATGTTAGTATGAAAAGCAAGAACACAAGATTAGAGATAGAGAGATAGAAAGATTTGAGACTGTTTAGAGAGAAAGAATAATGGAAAGGGGTGAGGAATACAAGAGGCAAGGGTGGTATTTATAGGCCAAGAACCCAACTTGGGAAAATTTTACTGAGGCCGGCGCGCTGCCCCACGCGTTGACACGTGGGTGGCGCGCCAGACACCCTGGGAAAATTTTCCCAAAGCTTTGGGTGTTAGCTTTATAAATACCTTACCTTGCTAAACCCCTAATTGTACTTCACACTAAGCCTTAACATTAATCAATCTAAGGTTTACCAACTCAAATAGCCAATTTGGAAAATGTTGTGTGAAGTGTTTATGAGAAAAACAAATTACCAAGGGTATAAGGTGTAGATAGGGTAATTTGGAAGGGGTTGAAGTGTTATTCCTCACATGGCATAGAAAAGAGAGAAAGAATATGCCAAGGTATATTCCAATGCTTGGGGAGTTGGGGGGGAAGAATGAAATGGAGGGTTGAGATGAGATGGTTTGAATTGGATGGTGGAGATCAAAGGAGCCTATGTTTGGATTTCAAATAATTTGGCATGTGGGGAATATGAAGGGTTGAGATGTGTTGATTTAAAATGGATGGCTAAGATCAAAGAAGCCTAGGTTAGGATTGAGAAGGGATATTCCTTTGGAATATGCTTTACTTGGGGGGAAGGGGAAATCAGTGGTTGAGATGGTTTTGGTTTGAAATGGATGGCTTGGATTAAACACATGTGATGGTATAGAGAAGAGATTGGATGGATGGTTGAGATGTGTTTAGTTTGAATTGGATGGCTAGGATTAGATGGAGCCTCTTTGGAATTCAAACAATTCCCATGTGTTGAAAATTGAGGGATGAGATGTGTTGTAAGGGAATGGATGATTGAGATGTAGTGTGTAAGGGAATATGTAAGAGTGTAAGAGATTGTGTAAGAGAATATATGATTTAGATATGATTGTGTTTGTCTTTTGTATAAATGAGATTAAGAGAAGATTAAGAAGTAATCTAATTGTCATTAAGAGGAAAAGGTTTATACAATTAAGATTATGAGTTGAGAAAATCATAAGTTACTTATAAGTTCAAGTAACACAACGTCAGGAATCCATAGGTTCATATCTCGTGACTTTCCATGACTCGACGTTCTCAACTAATACCTTGGTTCAAACAAGTTAAGTGTTTTGCCTTGATGTAAAGCATAACCCAAGTGGGAAAGGATGCGTTTACGCAAAGAGACTGATGAGGCGAAAAATGAACCGTTTTTAGGGGGTCATTTAAGCCCGGAATTGAATTTATTTGATCAAATATTGCCCTAAATCGTTCCTTTTGTGATTTTAGGTACTTTTGGAGTGAAATCTGGAATAGGAAGCAATTCAGACGTTTTTGGAGCATAAAAGTGAAGAAAACGCCAAAGTCTTAATTTTCCTTGCTGAGAAAAGTAGGTGACGGCGTTAAGAAGAAAATCCTGACGCCGTCAAGAGTAATTTTCATGACGGCCCAGTATAGAATTGAAGGCGTCAAAAGGAAGAGCGTCAAGAGTAAAATATGTGACGGCCTGGAAAATGTTATAACGTGACGGCGTCAAAAGTAGATCAAGGCAGTCCGAGAAGTATTTTGGCGGCGAGATGACGGCGTCACCAATTTGGTCTTGACGCCGTCAGCCTCAATTTCCTATATATAGTTTTCTAATTTTCATTCATAAAAAAAGGAGAAGTTTTGGAGAAACCCTAAGGCCGAACTTAGTACGAATTTTACAGGTTTTTCAAGGGTTCTCGGCCCTTGAACCCTTTCATGTGTAATTGAGATAAGTGTTCTTTTAATTCAATCAATATGTCTATGTGTTGGTTGTCTATATCTTGTTCTTGTCTTAATTCCTTCATGCTAGGCTAGATCTATCTTGTGTTTGCTTAGATCTAATGAAACCTAGATGTTAATTATGTGTTGATTACTTGTTTATGGTTGTATTGGATGAATGATTTCGATGTTAGGCTTAAGAAAACTGGCAGATCTCCAAATGGTAACATGCTTGAACGTCTTAGGAAACATGAACTGACGTGCACTAGGTTTTATTGGTTGTATTTAATGCATGAGTAAATTCTAATGATCCCATGTTAGGAGCTTCTTAGCCGGCTCGACATAGGAGTGAAGTAGGCACTCATAGGATTGGGGAATTAAGTGCGCCACCCCATGAATGGTATTAAGGAATACAATTCGTCATCCACGCAACTATAACAAGTAATTAACGTGTAAAAGATATCTAGGGAGTAGTGAAATCTAAGTAAACACAACTTCTCTACTTATTGCTCACAACCTTAGTTAATTTAGTTTATTTTCATTTCTAGTATTTTATTTTGATTGCATCTTTAGTATTGGGTTAGTTGACTAGCAACTAATTCAACCCAAATCCTTCAAACCCGAGATTTTTACTTGCTTTCTAAAAAAATATAAAAATACAAAAATAATCATCCCTCATCTTTAGAACTAGTATTTAGGTTTTCTAATCCTAGCGACACTATTCCTAGCTGAATGATCAATCCCCCTGTACTTGTCACTATACTATACTACAACGATCAGGTACACTGCCTGGTGGGGGTTGTAAGCTTCTCGAGATCCCTTGAGAGGTAAAGCCTGGTGCGATTCCCATGTATCAAGTTTTTGGCGCCGCAGCCCGGGGAATAGTTATTGTCTATGTTAGAATCTCTTTTTATTAGGTCTACTTGCTAGATTCCTTTCTAGTAAAGATTTTATTTTTATTTTTAGGTTTTCTTTAGTCTATCTTATTTCTTTGTGTTTTTGTTCGTAACTCTTCACCACCCGACATCATGGACGATGGGAACATCTTTGAACCCGTCATCCCACCGCAACAAAACCCACCACTAGAACCTCTTAGGCCCCGAACCTTAGGAGAGTATTTCCAACCTAGCCACCAAGGCTACCGAAACACCATTGAGCTCACCGGAACCAATGTGACCCCCTTGCGATCCGACACCATCCGGTTGGTGCAAAGCGGATGTGCATTCCATGGACTTCGTTCCGAAGATCCAAACCAACATCTTAAGGACTTCCTTAAAATCGTAGACTCCATAGACTTATATGTTGAAACTAGAGAGTCAACCCGATTACGCCTATTCCAATTCTCTCTACGGGATCAAGCTAGTCAATGGCTTGAGCGTTTACCCGCGGGATCCATCACCACATGGGATAATCTCACCAATCGCTTCCTTACTCAATTCTTCCCACCGGGGCAGACTGCAATGCTTAGAAATGACATTTTGATGTTTGAACAACATCAGGGTGAAACTTTCTACGAAGCATGGGCCCGTTTTAAGGATCTCCTCCATAAGGTCCCTTATCATGGTATAAACCTTTGGTTATTAGTCCAGATTTTCTACGACCATGTTGACTATCACACTAAGCACACAATCGATAGGGCCGCGGGAGGTAAACTGCGTGATAAGAACACCGAGGAGTCTTGGGCAATTATCGAGGAGCTCGCTGCTGATAATCATGAGATGTGGGAGTTTAATCATACAATAAAAGTGGCCATCAATGCAGTCTCAACATCTGGAGGAACCACCGAAATCCCCGATGAACTCCTATATAAACTCGAGGCAAAAGTTGACTATTTTAAGGAAAGGCAAAAGAGACCTTTAAGTCCTAGACGGGCTACTGTCAATTCTGTCTCGAAACCAACTTCAGCACCATTATCTGAGTCACCCTCTAGAGAAAATGTCAAGACTTTTCAAAACTATGCCCCACCTTGTTCCCCTCCCTAGGAGCTTAGTTCGGAGTTTGAAGCTAGGATGAGAGAATATATTGCAACTCACTCAGATCGGCTTGCAAGATTCGAGGAAGGCGTTTATAAGCAAAAAAAGGAGATGCAGGAGAAAATGAATGAGATGATGAGTCTATTAGAGGAGTATGCCAACCAGAGAACCCCCGAAAGAATGCTACTAAGGAAAGAAAGCGCTACTCCCACTACCCAATTTGTTAATTCCATCACAATTGTCCACAAGGATAACGAGAAGGAATAAGCCCCTACTAAACAGACCTGAGAGAAGCCACCAAAATCCCAACCCTTGAGTCACTACCTGAAACATGATATAAACAAAAACACCATAACAAATTGGATTAAGGGTGACGGGTGTAACCAACCTTCGAAACAGGGTTCTGAGAAAGAGGAAAAGGTAAAAGATGAGTATGATACGTTACCTGGGGGATCAGTATTCGAGAGGCTATTGGTACAAAAAGTGGCTACTAAGCAGATAGCGTATGGGGACTTTGAGATACCAACTAGCATCGGAGATTTGAAATATCTTAGTGCTTTCACCGACCAAGGATCGGAAGTAAATCTTATGCCCTTAACTATTTACATCCAACTAACGTAAAAAATGCCAGCCCCTACTCGTGTTAGGTTGTCCCTCGCTGGACACTCGTACGTATACCCCCTAGGAATCGCAGAAGATGTATTAGTTAATGTCGCAGGGTTCATGTACCCCGTTGATTTTATGATCATCGATGATAAAGGAGATGGATGCATGCCAATAATCCTTGGGGCACCATTCCTCGCCACCGCTAGGGCTGTCATTAAGTATGAAGGCAGGAAAATTGAGCTTAAATCTGGAAAAAGAAATATTAGCTTCCCCATGACTCCGCGAAGTGGGCATGAGAATTCGAGTTGGAGAAAGATCAAAAACAACATTGACACGACACCCATTCGTGTTCAGAATAAAATTCTTGCATGGGAGGCAAGAATCAAAAGCTATAAGGAGGCTAAATATGAAAGAAGCAAAAGCAATAAGGTTCAGGTCAAATTCGAACATACTCAACCCGCAGAAAATCATGTACCATTTGAGGAAGGGAACTTGGTACTCTTGAGACACATGGAAACAACAATACCACCCGATAAACCAAGTCCTTGGTGGTATGGGCCTTTCACACTTGAGAGCATGAACCAAGATGGGATGGCTAACCTGAGAAGTGAAGTAGGTGGAATGGTGATTGCAAGTATCGATAGGTTAAGGCACTAGCACCATAACAGTAATGATCACAACTACATGGGGTATATCATTTCAAAGGATGAGGTCACGTAGTAACCCATGACCTTGAGTCTAGCTACAAGACTCGTAAATAAAGAAAAACGCTTCTTGGGAGGCAACCCATGTTTTGTGTGATTTTATTTTGTTTGTTTGTTATTTGCTTCCATATGCATGCTTTATTTTTATTGTTGTTAGATCATGTTTCTCAATTAAATAGTGGAAATACTTTACTTTGTTGTTTTGGCCTACTCTTAACTCCACCTAAAAGTATTATTGCAAAAGATAAGTGTAAGGGGAAACCCCAAATATGTTTTCAAGAAACATACCGATCATGATTCTCCTCAATATTTAAATGAACATGTATATTCATATTTGTTAGAGTCAAGTGCTTGTATTGAGTCATAATGAAGTTTTGCAGGATTTTCCAGGAAGTAGGACCAAGTTTTTCCAGAAATTTTCCGGAAACTTAACATAAGAATTTCTGCAGGTCACTTATGACGGCGTCATGAGTTTACTCTTGACGGCGTCACGTGTAAAAATCTGGAAATTTTACCTGTTTTGTTTTTCTAACGGAGTCTTATGGTTTTTGTGAATTATTAAGTTTTATAATCTCCAGGAAATCTGCAAACTTCATTCCACAAGCATTATATCTTACTTTGTTTTCTAGGATTTAGTAACTTATGTAGGTTGCCGCCGATTTTATGCGAGGTTGTCTTGTCAATTTTCTCAGGATTCACAGGTTATGTATGACAAGAAGATGATTTATATTCTGGAAGGGAAGCTTTGATTGTTCATTTTCTTGGAGGAAGATTTAACCTGGCCACCTTATTATCCATACCGAGCGAATCAGGGGAGTATTTGATTTCATTTGTTTTACTTTTTCACTTTTACATTCTTTACTTGAACATTGGGGACAATGTTCATCTTAAGTGTAAGGGGAGGGTAAAATGATGATACCTTACATGTACACTTTCGCTTGAGTTTGTTTTGTTTAATGGTAGATGTGTAATAAAACTATGAGAAATACTTGTTAGTGCAATTTTAGCGCCAAATTTAAAATTTTTTACAACATTTAGGAGTGAAACTTTAGCCATAGCAAGCGTCTCATGGATAGGAGATTGTATGACTAGCACAAAACTGTATATTCAGAAAAATTTTCCACCCAAATATGTGAGATTCGCCTTTAGATTTGATAGGAAAAGCATTTACTATTAGTGCTTATGAGTGTACCGGTAGCATTTAGATTCTAGAACTTGCGTTAGTGATGCATTCTGAGACCGCTAGTGAGACTACATTCGTGTAGTAGGATTTACTACATGATAAGAGGCATTAGGATTACCCTTGTGTTAAAACCGTATCATAATTACTTGACCATTTAAGTCATATTACTTGGCTAGTTAAGTCAACTAATTTTTCCCACACCCTTTAGCGTTGTACTCATTTTTAGTACACGAAACCCCTAGTACACCCCTCCGAGCCTATCTTTTCGTTTCTAACTTTAAGCATCTTACTTAAAGGAAGAATTTGTTACACCCCACTTAAATGTACACCCAAATCGCCTTAGCCTTCCATGTATGCACTCATCTTTAGTGCATTATTGTTATTTGTTAAACCCTAAGTTAACTATCTAATTGATTACATGGTTGCTAAGTCGAGTCATATCCTTGTACATATTGTTTTGGGACGATTGGGACTCATGGGTAAAGTACTTACTTTATGGAGTAATGGGGAAGAACATCATATTACCCCCATATGTGCGTTAATCTTAAAAGTGCTCCAAGTGTTTTGATTTTCTTAATTCGAGTCATTAGATTAGTTTATTGTAAAGTATGTAAAAATTCAAGTGTAAGGGAAATCTTCATTCCCTATGATGTATTATTTTGGATGGTAGGGTAAGAGTGTATGTAAAAATAAATAAATAAATAAATAAATAAATAAAATAAAAAAGAGAAAAAAACATACAGACTACCATCCTTTTTTATTCTATGTTCATTTTTATGATTTTGTTATTTTTCATTTATTAGCTTAAGTCGAGTCGAGTCTTGGCTTAGCAACGCCACATTGTACATGTAATTAACCAAGATTGTTAACTCGCCACCAGTAAAAACTTCCTTTATCCAACAAAACTGTGTATTTCATATCCTTGCACCTAACGTTACAACCCTTTAAAAGACCTCTTTGATAGTTTATCCTAGGTGCTTACGCCATGTGGTGGAGGTTTGATCCTTTCCCAAGCCTATGGTAATCTATTTTGCTATGACAGGTAGTGAGAGATATCTTCCGTTTTCACATTGTAATTTATACTTTATTACACCCGAGAGATGTGAGTATCTAAACACTATTTGTGAGGTGCTAGTATATGACCTCCGTGCTTGTCTTTGGTCTTTAGTGGAACGATTATTTGTTGTAATTACTTTTATATTAGTGTTAAATGACCCCTAACTTGTATTTTGAGTAGAATAAAAGCGCATTTGCTTGAGGACAAGCAAATCTCAAGTGTAAGGTATATGATGAGGCGAAAAATGAACCGTTTTTAGGGGGTCATTTAAGCCCGGAATTGAATTTATTTGATCAAATATTGCCCTAAATCGTTCCTTTTGTGATTTTAGGTACTTTTGGAGTGAAATCTGGAAAAGGAAGCAATTCGGACGTTTTTGGAGCATAAAAGTGAAGAAAACGCCAAAGTCTTAATTTTCCTTGCTGGGAACAGTAGGTGACGCGTCAAGAAGAAAATCCTGACGGCGACAAGAGTAATTTTCATGACGGCCCAGTACAGAATTGAAGGCGTCACAAGGAAGAGCGTCAAGAGTAAAATATGTGACGGCGTCAAAAGTAGATCAAGGCAGTCCGAGAAGTATTTTGGCGGCGAGATGACGGTGTCACCAATTTGGTCTTGACGCCGTCAGCCTCAATTTCCTATATATAGTTTTCTAATTTTCATTCATAAAAAAAGGAGAAGTTTTGGAGAAACCCTAAGGCCGAACTTAGTACGAATTTTACAGGTTTTTCAAGGGTTCTCAGCCCTTGAACCCTTTCATGTGTAATTGAGATAAGTGTTCTTTTAATTCAATCAATATGTCTATGTGTTGGTTGTCTATATCTTGTTCTTGTCTTAATTCCATCATGCTAGGCTAGATCTATCTTGTGTTTGCTTAGATCTAATGAAACCTAGATGTTAATTATGTGTTGATTACTTGTTTATGGTTGTATTGGATGAATGATTTCGATGTTAGGCTTAAGAAAACTGGCAGATCTCCAAATGGTAACATGCTTGAACGTCTTAGGAAACATGAACTGACGTGCACTAGGTTTTATTGGTTGTATTTAATGCATGAGTAAATTCTAATGATCCCATGTTAGGAGCTTCTTAGCCGGCTCGACATAGGAGTGAAGTAGGCACTCATAGGATTGGGGAATTAAGTGTGCCACCCCATGAATGGTATTAAGGAATACAATCCGTCATCCACGCAACTATAACAAGTAATTAACGTGTAAAAGATATTTAGGGAGTAGTGAAATCTAAGTAAACACAACTTCTCCACTTATTGCTCACAACCTTAGTTAATTTAGTTTATTTTCATTTCTAGTATTTTATTTTGATTGCATCTTTAGTATTGGGTTAGTTGACTAGCAACTAATTCCGCCCAAATCCTTCAAACCTGAGATTTTTACTTGCTTTCTAAAAAAATATAAAAATACAAAAATAATCATCCCTCATCTTTAGAACTGGTATTTAGGTTTTCTAATCCTAGCAACACTATTCCTAGCTGAACGATCAATCCCCCGGTACTTGTCACTATATTATACTACAACAATCAGGTACACTGCCTGGTGGGGGTTGTAAGCTTCTCGAGATCCCTTGAGAGGTAAAGCCTGGTGCGATTCCCACGTATCAGAGACCTTTGACTTAGTTTGACCAATAAGGGAGTAAACCCGTTACGTAATTAGAGAAGACGTAAGCACGGGATATGAGCATATGGATGCTTCAACACGATGTCACGTGAAATATATAAGCTCCCTAAGTTTAGAAAAGCCTTGGCTAGAGGCGATAGTTAGAAAACATGAGTTGGCGCTTTCCCGTAAATGGGTGTTTTAAAAATAGGATCTCTCAAGTCTCAAAACTCGTTTCGAGTGTTCTCAATTAAGCACCTAACATATTCATACATGTATTGAAAGATCCACATTTGTCGGGTAAGAGAAAGCCGACTTTCAAAATTCGCCCGGAACCATACAGTGTCCTGGCGCGTTGACGCGCGGCAGCGCGCCAGGAGCAGACATGGGCTCCGGCGATTTTGAGCTAACGTTTGTTATTTTATGTGTTTCGATTGTTTATTTGTCATCATTAAAACAAGAAGAGATCTTGATCATGTTGCCTCAACAAGTGAGTTGGTATTTAGCGAGTTGGTTATTATTAGCGAGTTGGTTATGAGTGAGTTGGGGACTTAGCGAGTTGATTATAAGTGGCGAGTTGGTTATCAGTGAGTTGCCTATTTAGCGATTTGGTCAGTTAGTGAGTTGGTGATTCAGCGAGTTGGTCAGTTAGCGAGTTGTTTTAGCGAGTTGGTGATTCAGCGAGTTGGTCAGTTAGCGAGTTAGTCATCTTGTGATTTGCCAATTTTATCGAGTTGCTCACTCAAGGATTGGAATTTCAGCGATTTGCCAAAGTTGCAGGTTGACCAAAGTTGATTTTTTACGTCAAAACTTCAAACAGCCATAAATTTTGAACCGTAACTCCGTTTTTAGCGAAATACCTGTCAAAAAGACCGTGAGACCGAGGAGAATGACACGCTGAATCGCTCCGGAGTGAAGTTATTGAGATTTTAATTTTTTAGACCATAATTTCACCATAGCAACTTGCATCAACCGAACTAAATCACACTGCTTATTGATAACTCACTGCTAGTTGATCTAGTTGTTGTGAGGTGACTTTACGCTGTGAGTTAAATAGTTCTGTGATTTAAGAATTGTTGCAATTTGAGTTGTTGCAACTTGTCCAATTACAATCTGACGTTGCGAGTTAATTCTTGCAATTTGACTAATTGTGATTTGGCTTTGTGTGATCTGACTCGTTGTGACTTGACTTAGATAACTTAATGTACCTTGCAAAGTTTATCATCTCACACTCAATCACTAAAGTTCTCAGCATCACTTCACGGTTTCTTCTTGATTTTGTAAAATCTCGCGAAAGAACTTGTTTCTCTGGTTAAGTCATAGAATTGTAAAATCCCGTGCTAGTTTACATCATGTCTACCATTTCAAACTCTATCAAACTCAGATTGTACGATGTGATTAAAAATCGGATTCCCAACAATGCACAACAGATAAACGTGTTTGATTATGTGAGTGCCAATTGAGATTCTTTCTGCTCGAATTCACAAGAGAGAGAAGTGCAACAGCCACAACAAGTGCTTCAAGATGCAAATGAAAGATGCATAGTGTTGAGGCAACATGATCAAGATCTCTTTATATTTTAATGATGACAAATAAACCATCGAAACACATAAAATAACAAACGTTAGCTCAAAATCGCCAGAGCCAATGTCTACTCCTGACGCGCTGCCCGCGCGTCAACGCATGGGTGACGCGTCAGGAGTCTATATGGTTCCGAGCGAATTTTGAAAGTCGGCTTTCCCCTTACCCGACAAATGTGGATCTTTCAATACAGGTATGAATATGTTATGTGCTTAATTGAGAACACTCGAAACGAGTTTTGGGATTAGAGAGATCCAACTTTTAAAGCACCCATTTACGGGAAAACGCCAACTCATGTTTTCTTGCTATCGCCTCTAGCCAAGGCTTTTATAAACTTAGGGAGCTTATTTATTTCACGTAACATCATGTGAAAGCATTCATATGCTCATATCCCGTGCTTACGTCTTCTCTAATTACGTAACGGGTTTACTCCCTTATTGGTCAAACTAAGTCAAAGGTCACTTTGCGTAAACGCATCCTTTCCCACTTGGGTTATGCTTTACATTAAGGCAAGGCACTTAACTTGTTTGAACCAAAGTATTAGTTGAGAACGTCGAGTCGTGAAAAGTCACGAGATATGAAATTATGGATTCTCGACGTTGTGTTACTTGAATTAATAAGTAACTTATGATTTTCTCAACTTATAATCTTAATTGTCTAAATCTTTTCTTCTTAATGACAATTAGATTATTTTCTCTTAATTACTTTCTTAATTATCTTCTTCAACAAAATACCACTTACCTCAAAACCATCAAACCTAAAACCACCAAATCTCCCACAATCCTTCCCAAATATCCTTTCCAACATTCCCTTACACCACTTACACAAAAGTGTACCTTTGTCTCTTACACACTTTTAATCCTAACCATTGAATTCAAATTCAATCCATCTCAACCTCTCATTCTCTTACAACATCACATCTCTTACACATCTCTTATATTCCTTACACATCTCCAATCTCAACCATCTAATTCAAATTAAACACATCTCAACCACTCATCCAATCTCCTCTCTATTATACCACATGTGTTTAATCTCAACCCTCCATTTCAAACCTAAATCAATCTCAACCCTTGGATCATCCTTCCTCTCCAAGCCAAAGGACACTATGATCTCATCCATCCATTTCAAACCAAAACCATCTCAACCATCCAATCTCTTACAACACATCTTAACCTTCTATTTCAAACCAAAACAATCTCAACCCTCCATCCAACCTTTCCCCCCCAAGCAAAGGTATATTCCTTTGGAATATTCTCTTTCAAACCCAACCATGGCTCACCTCTTCCAACCATGGTTAGTTCTCAACATACAACCCTAACCCAACCTTGGTTAACCTAACCAACATACTTCATAACCCAACTATGGTTACTTCTCTACAACCAACCATGGTTATCTCTTAACCTCACCAAGGATGGAACATTCCCTTGGGTAAACCTCTTAACCTAACCATGGTTCATTCTCTATACACTTAACCCTTCTCAACCTAACCATGGTTACTTCTATACACTTAACCCTTCTATACCTAACCATGGTGAAACCTCTAAACCTTTACCCTAACCAAAGTTACACCTTAACCCTTCCCTTGAGGATTATTCCATGGCATACTCTCTTCTCTATTATGCCATGTGAGGAATACCATTTATACCCCTACCAAATTACCCTTTCTACTCTTCTACCCTATGGTATTTGGTTTTCTTATAAACACTTCACAAGTGACTTTTCAAATTGGCTATTTGAGTTAGTAAACCTTAGATTGATTAATATTAAGGTTTTGTGTGAAGTACAATTGGGGGTTTAGCAAGGATAGGTATTTAAAGGATCAAAGCCCAAACTTTTGAGAAAAAGTTTACAGACGCCTGGCGCGCCGCCCACGCGTTGACGCGTGGGTGACGCGCCGGCCTCGGTAAAATTTTCCAAGTTTGGATCTTGGACTATAAATACCACCCTTGCCTCTTGTATACCTCACCCCTTGCCATTATTCTTTCTCTCTTCATTCTTTCTCTCTAATCCTCTAATTCTATCTCTTGTGTTCTTAATCTTTCACACTAACATCTATTAAACGAACACTTCTTCTTTGCAAGGGAAGAATCACAAGAACCTAATCCACTCTTGTGATTGTGTCGAGGGTCTTCTTATCTTTACCCTTTCTACTACAATCGAGTCTCTAGGTTAGGTTAGGACTTGGTTGAACAAACTTATATTCATTCAATTATTTGTAAGGGAAGTCTTGTGTCTTTGTGACCAAGCCTAGATCATTGGGTATGTAGTTGGGGTTTGATACTTCCATGGGAAGTTTTGGTAGTGGTCTTGGTGACCCATAGGTTAAGTCGAATCGCGAGATTCTTGAGGGTGGTTTCCGAGGGCGGAATACCGTGGGAGTAACATTTCTTTGTGAGCATCAATATTGTTGAATATTGGTGGAGTGAATTGTAACGATTTGTAGTCCACCAAAAGGATTATACTAGTGAATAGTATCAGAGTCGCGGATTCGCAACTAGACGTACAAATGGTATAAACCCCCCATCCCGAACCAGTATATATCGTTGTGTTCTTTACTCGCTTTATATACTTTGGTTGTGTTCGTGGTTATTTGGATTGATTATACAACCACTTGGTTTTCTTTGAGGCTTAAAGTTTTTAAACGTCTTAAAAGCCCAAGAAACCGTATTCACCCCCCTCTACGGTTCTACACATAGAATGTTTTTGACAACTTCATTCATCGCAGTACTTTTAAAGGGAACTCGATTCAAGATGAGATTCGAACGTGCATTTGCAACACTCTTTGGTCAAGATTTTCAGACTTTCACAGGCAGAATGATTCTTAACTTAGATCATCTACAACAACAACTTGACCAAGGAGAATCTTCCAAAATTGGATCCATGGCTTCCCTTTGTGTGATCAACGAACAACTCCAAGTGTTCATTGATTCGAAATTCACTAAGAATTATGAATACGATAGTGAGATGACGAAAAAGTGTTTTGCTGATCACACGGGAATCGATGTTGACATGTTCAGAGTTACATTACTCCAACTCATGCGTAATGTTAAGAAGTACATTGAGGAGAGAGCACAAGACAAACCTAAGTGTGACATCAAGATGAACAAAAGTCGGGTGCAATCAAAAGATATCAATGTTGATTCGGGTAAAGCATCAGATGTTGGATCAGTTGTCACTGAGTGCAAAGGAACAGAGACAAAGAAGCTTAACCCAAGCAACAGTTCATCAACCTGTGTTACACAAGATGCGGTTGCAGACATCATACCAGAAAATGACCAGGTGTCATGTGCTGAGGTACCCTTAACTATTCAACAATATACATCAGCTAACAAACTTAAACAAACTGATGAGGATGTTGAACATGATGATGCTTCAAGTTCTTGTTTACAACTGAGTCTTTTAAATCAAATGATATGGTTGATAAACAAGTTTTTAATGAACTTTCAAACAGATTTTTACAACTTGAAAAACATTGTATTTCACTTGAAATATCAATACAGCAAAAGGAAGAAAGTCTTCAAACTAACAAACCATGTAAGAATCCGGAATTTCCTGAATTTCATGAATTTTTTGAGTTAAATGATTTGAAAGCTCAGCTACAAGCCAAAGACTTAACGATCAACAACTTGAAAACTCGAATTAACATGCATGAGAAAAGTAACGAAGCCAAAGTTAAACATGACATTGATGCAATGGAAACAAGGAACATTGAATTGGAACATAATGTGGCTAAATTTCTTATGGAAAATGAGAATTTGAAAAAGCATTACAAAGACCTGTATGATTCAATCAAAGAAACAAAAACTAAGACTACAAAACAGACAACTTCTTTGATTGCCAAAAATGATGAATTCAAAGCTCAACTTCAGGAAAAAGGTTTTGCAATCACAGCTTTAAAAAATGAGTTAAGAAAATTAACAGGAAATAATGTGAACACTAAGTTTGCAAAACCATCAATCTTGGGGAAACCTATTTTACAACCACTTAGAAACCAATGAGTTGTCAGACAACCGACTGCGTTTAGATCTGAATGTTCAAAATTTTCAAAACAACGGTTTGCCTCCCAAGTTGATTCGAAACAAGTTTTGTCAAAACCAGTCACTTCACAGTCTAGACCCAATGAAAATGAATATGCTTTTGCAAAACCTCATCATATAAATGCCTCTAGTTCTCCTAGGATTAGTTCATCGCGTGTATCATGTGTGACACCAAAGTAACATGCTAGACATAAAAAAATGTTCAGAATCACAACCTTGAGGATGCTAAGAAAAAAACACATGAAAAGACAAGGAATTTGCCTTTTTCTAAGAGTACTTACATATCGATTAACACCAAAGTAACATGCTAGATCTTTTCCTGACTCCAAGCACTTTGTTTGCTCAACCTGTCTGAAATGTGTTTTTAAGGCAAATAATGATAATTGTGTTACAAAATTCCTGAAGGAAGTGAATGCAAGTGTTAAGGTTCAATCCTTTAAGACTAGTAATTACAACAAGCCCGTAGAACCAAAGAGTTATACTCAGAAACTTGGTAGGCAGATTCCTATAGGACAAAAATCTTCTCACAACATGACTTCCATTTTGCATAAGAAACCAAACACTTCTAGATCTTGCCTTAGGTGGATACCGACGGGTAGAATTTTTAAGATTGTTGGTCTTAGATGGATACCTACAAGAAAGATGTTCACTGATTGCAAAACCAAGGTTGATAAATGAAACCCCGAATGGTATAGATGCTGATATCACTAACCCATATAAATGCAAACAAACTCTCAATGTCAGTGCAGGTAGTCTTTACTTAAGTGCAGGGTGAATAAACTACATGATTGATTGTATTCTTATTCACCTGCTCAATTAAAAATGGCAACCTCGTTTGCAATTTTTTAGGAGGAGAAGGGTGAATAAACTACATGATTGATTGTATTCTTATTCACCTGCTCAATCAAAAATGGCAAACCTTGTATGCACTTTTTGAGGGGGAGAAGTGTGAATATACTACATGTTGATTGATGATTGAGGAATGATCATACGACTCTCCTCCAACACCTAATGTTCTATTTACTAAGGATGACTGGGATTTATGTTTGATGAATACTTCCAAGCTTCAACGAATGTTGATCATCTAGTTCCTGAAGCTCTTGCTCCGGTTCCTGCTGACTAAACTGGTTCACCTTCCTCAATCTCCATTGATCAAGATGCACCATTTAGAAGTATTACTTAGATTACTCAAGTAACCCAATCTCCAGTTATTCCTCAAGGTGTTGATGATGACTATCATGATTGTAAATTTGCATACATGAATAATGATCCATCCTTTTGTTCTATTTCATCATGGATTGTTGTTCCTCCAAATGTGCACTTTGTAAATCAACCACAAGAATATAATGGAAAATGTCGATTATAACGTCAAAACGGCTAAGAATTTGGACATGGAATGTCAAGTAATCAAGGAGTTTATTTGGTATCCCTTATTTGAAATTGAAGTTGACTTTCACAAAGGCGTGATCTTATTTTATCTTGAAGTCGAGGTTAGTTGGATGAAGATTCTTCGAGATCCTTGCTTGAGCTTTTACCTTTACAATGACGAAGACTTGGATATCTAGTTATTTTGGTGATTCTTCATTTTTATTACCAACAAACAACTATCACTTTAAGGAGTGTCACAACTCACACGAAGTTTTCGGTAGTCAAGAGGTGATGTACGTCTTATACTTGATGGTTGGTTGGTTGAAGAGTATAGAGTACTTAGGGATTCGATGATGCACGAACTCTCTACATCGCTCTTAGTCATACACTAGTGCAAGCTTAAGTCACAAGAATGGGGAATTCTACTTCACTTTCAATTTTGGTATATTGGGTTTACTTCATCAGTGGTCACTGCAAATAGCCTACATATGGGTTGGTAAAGATAGTCAGAGAGAGTTTCTATAGCAGTTGATTCTCACCAGTTACATTTAAGCCAATTTAGTTCTTCTCACAAGATTTCAAGTAGATGTGCCTATAATGTGTTGCTGATTCTGAGGTATCAAAACCAGCAAGGGGGAAGGAGACATACATCTGAATGCATAATGAGTACATGTGATGAACTTACTACTTCCTTTTAATTGAAGTTATGCCGGGAAGACATATGTCATAACCGTAGAGATAATGAGTGT
The DNA here is from genome assembly GCA_030686995.1 of Artemisia argyi. Classification (NCBI taxonomy): domain Eukaryota; kingdom Viridiplantae; phylum Streptophyta; class Magnoliopsida; order Asterales; family Asteraceae; genus Artemisia; species Artemisia argyi. The sequence continues at coordinate 479,269 of JARVZY010002400.1, read as the reverse complement.
CTTAACTCATGGCGTTTGGTGTATTATTCCAACAATGCGGGGGAAGTGGTCTCTAGATACTTGTTGTATGTACTACTTCAGCTTTCAGTGGGAAGAAATATGAGAAGAATATTAGGAGCGTGAGATGATACTGCTTATTGACATCTTCATATGAGCTGATATGATTTATGGTAAAGTGCTTCTAGTTAATGATTCATGTACACATTGTTATGCTAATTTCGATGAGATCGCAACCATCAGGGGAGAGATTTGTGTACATCAGGGGCGCACAACAAGTTCACGTGACCGGGCTTAATCATTTACTCTAGAGTTGATATCCACAGAGAGGGTCAGTGCTTCAACCTGTTACTTTGGTGTCATCGTTTCTTCTTGTGTTGGATACATGCGTACAATATGGATTGAGTTGGTATGTGTAAGATAACTGGAAAGCATTTGGTGAAATGAAGAGGTTGATATCTTATTCCCCCGAATAGACAACTACTCCAAACCGCAAAGTAATGTGTACATTGGGGACGTACAACAGGGTCATGTAATTGGGCTTCATCATACATTCTTGGATTGATAACCGCAGAGATGATCTGTGGTTCACATTGTTACTTCGGTGCTATCATTTTCTTTAGGTCTTTGAGCATCATATAATGATACTTTTTTGCATCACTTCAACTACTTGGGGAAGTGGTCTCATGAAGATGATTGTCGGTTTGGGGGGAAGCTACCAAAGCATCACATTAAGAAGGCATAAGTTCATATGATTATTCGTGAGCCTCGAACGCATTGGTGGTAATAATTTAAGAGATATTGACTACCAACTTCTACAATGTTCAGAACGATATCCTTTTGGTATTCAGTTCAACTTCCTCTTAAATTGAATAATATACTTTGTACATATATTATACCAAAATGTAAATAGACATCTAAAATCTTCAAAAACCATAAAAATCAGAAAAACAGAAAATACCAAAAATAGTTTTTCAAGACATGTCTTCTGGGATCGATAACATTTACGGACCTAGAAATGTCATTCAATAATGACATGGGCCTTTAAATGAAGTTCGAGTAGAAGTTCAAAAGGTTTTTCAAAACATGCCTAAATGGCTTACAGTTACTTTAGACTGTAACCCGGACTTAAAATTATGGCTTGCTATCACATCTGATATGCAACCTGGTCGTCAAAATGAGGAAAGCATGTAGCCAAAAAGACGGTTGTTCCTCTCAAAGGCATGGATTACTTTATATCCTTGCCTTTCCGATCTAGTGCACGCTTCAGTACATTATTTTTGGTATAAGAAGAGAAGTATTCGTTGTATACAAATAATTTTCTTTCTATGATTCTACAGAAAATTATTTATGTGACACATGGTGTTAATGTGTTGCTTGTAAATCAATCAGTCTTAGATACTTCATAAAATTTGTCACTCAATTAATGACAATGGGTCATCGATTGAGGGGGAGAGTGATTTCCAATTTTATATCATCAAACGGATTTCTTGGTTATCTCATAATTGTTAGAAAAGGTTTTGTAGTTAATCGGGGTATTAGTTGAAGAGGAACTTACTAAGTTTTATCTTAAATGGCCAAATGTGTTAGTTGTTAGAAAGATTAGGGCATTATGTGCAATTTGCGTATAGTTTCCTAGCTTTATGTAACTAGAAGGTCCATTTGTGGTACGTTGGAATCCTCGCTTAATCCCCTAGTTAAAACCCAAAATCTAAAAGATGTTAGAAAACCATTGTGTTTGATGCTCTTGTTCTTTCCTCTGGCATTCGTATAATTAGGGATTGTATGTTTGACTGCATAATTAGGGTTTTTGCTTTTTTTTACAACTAGGGTTTAATCACTTTTGTAATATAATTAGGGATTGTATGTTTGACTGCATAAAATCGGTCTATTAGGGTTTTCAAAGCCTTTAGAGAGTTGACTTTATGAGGATACAAGGGTATCCAGGATCAAACATGGAAAACCTAATTCAAGTTGTCATAATTGCAAGAACTAGGGTTTTCTTATACTTTTTTGCTTTGTTTTTTATTTTATTTTTGTTTTTGTATCCAAGTAATCTTCTTTTCCTTTTATGATTTAGGGTTTAAGTTTTTTTTCATAAGGTGTAAACCTTACTAAAAATATGCTAAAACTGTTATTGAAAACCCTAGGTCACCAAATTTAATCATAAGTAAACAAGATTACTTAGGTAACAAGAAATACTAATATTAGATTACCTAAACCATAGGTGGCTCGATTTTATGTATCCTAGCCAGATTACTTAGGGATCTTGCTGGCCTCATCAGTGAATCTTTTTTGTGAAATCGATCAAATGTTCCTCTAGATTATGTTTAATGAACTGAAAATTAACATAGTCTCCGTTGTAGTCCCACATTGGCTGGAAATTCACAACAAACTTATCCACATGGGTTTTTGAACATACTGGGTTGGGTTACCCTGGAAGGTAGCCTGTTGGACATGTTAGGTTGGTGTACCCTGATATATGTGTTGTTACACGTACCGGGGGTGGAATATCCTAATAAGTAGATTGTGGTATGTGTTGGGCACATTTCCTGTGGACAACTGTTGGATTCTGTTATGCATGTGTGGATGTGGACCTTCTTGACTTCCTTCTTAAATTACCTGCATCATTCGCTCCATGTATGTTGCCACCACAAGCGTGACTTGTATGATACAAGTACATTCTTCTTGTAGTAGCTTGGAATGGGTTGTAAAGCTGTTAACTTGTGGTGTTAGCCTAGAGACAGTTGCAGTGATTGACTGAGGACTTCCTTGGAATGACATGCTTGGTACACCCACTTTCATTGTTGTTGGCTGTGAAATAATTTGGTGATTATTTTAGGACAAAGTTGTGCGACCTTCATCCTTGTGAGTGATATCCATCGTACTAATGGGGCCAGACATGTCAGACAACGTGGTGGTGGTTGATTTTGTTCACCCGTTATGTTTTTGAAATAAGATTTTCATTTGCGATAAAAGTGTGAAATTTTAAGTTTTCCTGTGCCAAAAAAATGGAAATCGATGGCTTTGTTTATGGCATGGTCCCACATATGGCGTCGTATTTACATATGGTACGTAACGCAAGGATTAGTTTAGGTTTGTGGTGTGAGATGAGAATAATCATATTTTGGTTTCCCTTGTATGCTAAGAACCCGTAATAAAAGTGTTTATCTAGAGCTAAGGTAACACTCACCTACAATTAGGGTTTGTGCGTGTGTTTGAATGGAGAAGGTGAACTTGGTCTCTTCTAAAAAAATGCATGTATATTTATAGGGATACATTTAAGGTTGTGTGAGATCCATTGGATGAGATCCAACGGTTCAGGGAGGCCCACATAGAGGTCATGTTGATGCATAATCTGGCGCGGGCTGGATTTGACGACTCTCTCTGGGCCGTTCGTCGTCTTCTCAAGCCCTGAGTAGACCTGTCAACAAAGAGAACCTGTTAGGAGTGGACCCAAGGCCGTAGCCCCGGGATCCACCTCCGACAGTCAAGTTAGTATCGATGCGATATAGCATACAAGGATCAGGTTTAGAGTAACATGTTGTGTTGTGTTATCTCCCCCTTTAAGAAAGGGATCCCAGCCATGTATTTATAGGTCATGGATTAGGGTTTAGGTGTAGAGTGGGCCGCTGTCTGCCGGGCCGGGCCCATTCCAGACTATACGTCCACAAGCCCCCCAAGTCTAGTGTGACATAGTATATGGCTATGTTATGCTAGACTTAAGTTCTGTTCATGGCCGCGTAGGCCCAATCAACCATGACGGCATGGCCCATGTGTGCGCAACTCAGGTGTGCACAGAGGACGGACTATACTGCGCAGCCCAAATGCGACAGTGCACACTGGTTGTCCCAGAGGCGCAGTCCTGTTTAGCCCATTAGACTATATCCGAATTCGCGACCTTGTAGGCGCGTCCATGGTGACCATGTTCCATCCTAAGTAACACCCGTTCTTACATGACGGGGAGGGATGCGCATATGCTAGGTTTCCCGCCATAGTGTGACAGTAAAGACCCCTTAAGAAGAACACTTCTATAATTGGGGTAACACTGACATTGCGATTGTGAGAGTCTCACAATGGTGAAGGTGGATCTCGTATGCTGCATCCTGGGTAAGGGCGTACCTTTTGTACCAGTAGCGATGCAACATGGTGCGACAAAAGACGTGCTTCTGTGACAGAGGTGCGCGATGTGCGCGACAAGATGCGAATATTACATCCATCTTTACAACCGATAGAGGACGTCTCCCCTGCAGCAAGATGGTGTGAATATTTAAATCCGTCTTTGTACCGGGCTTGCAATACCTCTTACGTACGATCTGCTTCCAAATATACCTGAGTAACGCGTATGGAAACAGTGGTACTATATACCCTGGTAGCCCCCCAAGTTTGATGGTGCTACTCGTGTAGGAGCATTAAACTTAGTTATTCAAATCCTGAAAAATACTTAATGCAAATATTAAAAGTATATGCCGCGAATCGCAACATATAAAACCTAATGAAGTAAAAAAATTAGCGTGAAGCAATATATAGCACATAGCATGTGAAATTAACACATAAGAGAAGTAGTAGTGCGAATTACACCTATCGTGAGGTTTTACAAACTACATAAATAATGAATTGTTGTTTCAATCGCACCGTGACCATGACCGCGACTAATAGTTTCAATCGCACGCACAGACGCAGATGGACGTATTGTGACCGCATAGACTCGAATGTTTGTGGATGATCGCAGATGACCACGGCTTTTGTCCAGTGCGCTCATGGCGATTGACTAGCATCGTGGTGCTTGTTCGTAGCTAATATGCGAAGATGTCCGAACGCACGGCCTAACGCGGGTAGATTTATCGTGACTGCGTAGTTCGAACACGTAGTTCTATAGTGCAAACAAGCGCGAACAGGCATACCAACCGTAAAAGCAGTATGTGCGCGAATTAATTTGCGGCGAAAAGATAAAGTAGGTCCGATCGTGGGGACTTAGTGCGGCTATATATAAAATCGTGTTTACCAAGTTAAAAGATTTACATAAAATCTTATGAATATTTAAAAGATAACATATCTTAACGCATGAATACCGCATCGGCCGGGTTTTAAAGTGAAACCCAAAAAAAATACAAAGTTTTAAAGTTACCGGCTTTTGAACTCGATGATTACTTTCCGGTGATGTGAGAGCACGAAACTTGTCGTAGTCGGTCCCACGGATGGCGCCACTTGTTGATGCATAATCTGACGCGGGCTGGATTTGACGACTCTCCCTAGGCCGTTTGTCGTCTTCTCAAGCCCTGAGTAGACCTGTCAACAAAGAGAACCCGTTAGGAGTGGACCCGAGGCCGTAGCCCCGGGATCCACCTCCGACGGTCAAGTTAGTATCGATGCGATATAGCATACAAGAATCAGGTTTAGAGTAACCTGTTGTGTTGTGTTATCTCGCCCTTTAAGAAAGGGATCCCAGCCATGTATTTATAGGGCATGGATTAGGGTTTAGGTGTAGAGTGGGCCGCTGTCTGCTGGGCCGGGCCCATTCCAGACTATACGTCCACAGGTCATCCCATACGGGAGACAAGAATGACATGTGTCCATACGTGCTTGGCTCTTGGTACGAAGGGAATCTCCGTACGATGTGCGGTCAGTGTGTCATAGCAGAACACCCGTTGCATTACCTCTTCACCTATCAAGTGATTACACATGGCGTTATTACAACAACGGTGGTGAACACCAACTGTCATGCCAGTAGTTGCCTGGAGATGGGTTTTCCAGGCAACATTTTTGTGGGCCTCGGTATTTTGGGCCTGTAATAGTCATATGAGCTTTAGCTATCGGGCTAAAATTCTCGCACGCTATGAGTACCCTTAACATCTATCTGCCACAACTACGTCTTAGTGTCACATTATTATACTTCTATCATTTTTCATCACTTATACATTGTAACTCATACCTAAGCACTTTATTTAAATTTTGAAAACAAAACGAAACAAAAAAATAGGCAAATAAGCTAGGCTCCCCACACCCATCACCCCTACCCCAACTTCACCCTCTTTCTTTTAACGACACAATTTTTAAATAAAAACTAGCAAGAAGCTAGATTAAAACAAACATTAGTGAACCTAGAAAAAAGTTCAACCAGAAAAATAACAATGCTTTGGCGCTATGGTGACCACTTGACTATGGCGCAATGGTGACCCTGACATCAATCTACTCCCACCATGAGCAAATTAAGTTGTGTTGCAAATGCTTAATGTGCGTTTGGTTGGGGGGATTTTATGGCATTTGCATTTTAAATTCCTTTAAATAGTTTGTTTAGTATGATGTTAAATGAAGAAATTTCTAATTTCTAATTTGACAAAAATGAAGAGAATTAGAATGACTTCAAAAAAGAAGAATTTCAATTTATTTAGAAACATTTTTATTTGTTTTAGGATAAAATAAAATCCGTCATTTTTCTAAAAAAATTGCAATAACAAACATAAAGACTGGTTTTCAAATACCATAAATTTTTGTCAACCAAATATGCGAAGATCTTTTAAATTTCGAAATTCTAAAATCTCAATAATTGAAATTTTTCAAAATTTAAAATTCTGAAATTTCAATTCACGAACTAAATGCCACCACTAAAGGTATTTGATATGACATATATATTTTGAAAATACTAAATGATTATGGTAATGCTTCAATTTATGCGTTTGATATGACATATATATTTTAAGAGATAGTTTGTAACTCAATCGATGAAAGTAACTGGATAAAATAAAAAGTCTTTACAATTTAAAAAGTATAAAAAGCAATATCAGCCATTGGATTTTTATTTGACCAGATCTACGGATGTCACAAATAGTAACACAAAAGGGCGCATAAGGACATGGTTGTCATTTCAATGTTTTATATGGGTTTGACAAATCGTTCGTAGATCTCCTTCACGCAATTCATTTGGTTTTTCATTTTTACCAACCTCACGTCATTGGATCTCCTTCCCACTACTTATTTCATTTTTCTTTATCACCTACCTACCATCATCATGTCAAGTTATTTTCTACAGTTTATGATTGCATGTTTTTTATTTTGATTCAACGACTACAACTAAAATGATTGGGCAAAACACAGATTTTGAAAATGATATTTAAAAATGATATACAAGAGGTAAAATGAATATATATTGCTATTACAAATTTTAGAAAACAAGGATTTTGAAGATGATATTGAAAAATGATTGTGAAAAATGACAATATTGAAAAATGGATGGTGATTTTGTAATTAAGCGAATGAATGTGATTGTAAGGGTTGGTCACGAGGGTTTATGGCGAGAGGTGGTTTTCGGAGGCAGGCCAGGAGCGGCCTGTGCGTGTAAAATATGGGTAAATTTGGCTAAAGTTTGAGAGTATAGGATGATAATTTTGATGAAACCAAAATATGGTGATTCTGTTCAATTTTGTTAACCATGGAGTTCCTTCTCAGCTAGGCATGGGATAGTTCGAAAGTTGTGTTTAAACCAGCAACTCCATAAAGTTTGATGGCCATGGTTTTGGTATTCATATGTTGTTTACAAGATTTTTACAACTTAGCTTTAAAATGATGGATAAAGTTTGCTAATTCAAATAAACCTTAAAAACGTTTATTTATATTTTACAATCTTCTAATGTTTTGTCGATAACAAACGTAAAATCATTTTAACGAGATAAATAAAATACGTAATGTTTTGATCCTATAGTTTACTAACTCATTTCACTAAACAAATATATCATCAAACATGTTTAGTTAAATAGTTTACATAAAATCAAATCTATTTTATAAAAACACTTGAGTAACTTAGTTACTTACATTTTATAAAATACATGTTATTTATGAAAATAACTAGGAATGACTTGGACTATCCATGACCCAAAACCAAGTCCATAACCCATAACCCATGGAGCTAGATCCATAACCCATAACTCATTGCATGATATCATGTATGACTTCATAATGGGTAAAACCCACGACCCAAAGTCCATAACCCATAACCCAAAGTCCATAACCCATGACCCAAGATTTCCTTGACATCATGCATGACATCACATGAACCATGGATCATAACCCATAACCCAAATTGTAACCCAAAATCTGAACTGTTGATACCAGATACCCAGATCCCTGGGTTTACACTAGCCAGATCCTTTTGGGAAGGGATCCGCCGAATCCGGGTGAACAGCGCTCACATTTGCCTATAAATAGTTAGTCATTTCTCTCTTATTCCTCACCCTTTTTAGACATATCTTCTCTCTATGTTCTAAACTCTCTAATCTCAGATCTAAGGATCTTTCTATGTAATCTCTCTTTGTAATTCTCTAGGCTCCTTCTAAAAGGCGAGATCACGACCTCTCGAAGACTTGCAAGCTCGTGACATGAATTGCTAGGGTTCTTCTTTTCTAAGATCACAGAAGTGCATATTGTTCTTTATTCTTCTCAAAGGGTGTTGTAGATGTGTTGAGTCGTTAGGTGTAAAAAGGACGTTGGTTCCTTTAGTTGTGTTGTGTTAGTTGTGTTTATCGGGTAGTGGTTCCTCCTTTGTAATGGAACCGGTGTCTAGCCTTGTACCGAATAAAGTGTAGGCGACGAAGGTTTGGCTCTACATCGTGGAAGAGCTCAGTATTTAGCTTTGTACCATATAAAGTGTAAGCGACGCTGTGAAGGCTTCTCCGCCGGTGAAAAGTGTTAGTCTTATGTAGTGATTACGGAACTCTCAAGTTGGGTATTTGGGGAGTGGAGTAGGGCAAGGAAGGTGTCCTTGTAGCCGAACCACTATAAATACTTGTGTTGTGGTTGTGTTTCTCTATCTCTATCTCGTAGTTTAGTTTTATATGCTTTTCTACTATCAATATCCAATACGCCAAAACTAGATTGACATAAGTCGATCTATTAACTTTAAAACAAAGTTTTATTTGGTAAAACTATTCAACCACCCAATATAGTTTTCTACAAATTTTAACAGTCTAAGGATTTGACATCACCTATGCTGTTGAAAATTATTAAAAGTAGAGAGTCTTGTAGCTGATCAACCGGGTAGAGTAGTTCAGTATCCTTGTCTAATCTTTTTGTATTTATTTTGGCATAGTGATTTAATTAAAAGTCACAAAGTGATATTATTGAAGTATTGTTCATCAGTTAGTCGCATTTTATTTACTTTTACTAATCAGTTACATAACAGTATTAATCAGTTAGTCGCGATGTTTATCAATTTTCAAACAAAAAAGAGTATCATTCAACAATAAAAAGTGTTGTTCATCCAATAAAAAAGTTTTTTTTGGTAAAAGAATTACCCCGGTAGAATAAAAAGATATGTTCATTTTTTCATCAATTAAAAGTATTGTTCATCAATAAAAAGACTTGTTTATCAATTCTCTTTAATTTTATTTATCAGTTACATCACAATTTTCATCAATAAAAAAAAATACCATTCATCGTATACTTTGTTCATTAATAGAAATTGATGACGTATAGCCTATATAGTTGGGCCACAAGCCCAAATTATAGACATTACTAAGCCCAAACCCACCACGAGTGGGCTATCATGACAAATGATTTGGGCCATAAATACCAATGGCTTGGACTCATGAAGCCCAAAGCCCAACTAAAATGACCGGTTAAAGGATAAGGATCTTCTATTTACGGAATAGATATCCTTACCCCGGATAAGCACCACGAGTGCGAAGAGTAAGGAGCAAGAAACCTACACGGTTTCTGCGCCCTATATATAGAATGATATATTCTCATTAAAAGGTACGATTTACACAATCCCTAACTCTTCATCTAAACCCTAAAACTGATTACTTACTCTCACGCCGGAATCTAATCGTGGGAGACAATCCCACGATAAGCCTAACGGTGTTGTTTGCCTTCTTAGTGCGCAGGTTTCACAAGCACTAAAGTTCTAATTGGTACGAGAGCAGGAGTCCAAACAAGGTAAGCCCAACTTTTGTATCAACAAGTGGCGCCATCCGTGGGACCCTACACTAAGAACTCAAGACCAGAATGCCGAAAAACAAGAACTCAGGCCAGCGGACTCCGCAGCCGGAGAAAACACGTGATGATTCACATAGGAAGAAGCATCAAGATTCGACTCCTAAGCCGACCTCTGGAACAACCAGTGCACCTAGCCATCGTGAGTCGAATGTATCTCCAATCCCTACCACGGTAGAATTGCCTTTGGGGACAACCCGAACTACTACCGTAGTCTCAAGCGCTGAGGACATTCAGCGCACTCTTTTTACCACTCCCCACCAGGTGGCATACATAGTGGACAACACTGTGCGACCAGGAGCGCCTAATAGAGAGAGGGAACCTCATGCGGAGACGGACATCCTCGCAGTAGAAGAGGATGCACCTGAGGTGACATTAAACGATTTCGTGTCCCAACATTATGAGACTTTAACTAATCTCATGCAAGAAGAAGCAAGAAGAAGGTCAAGCCGCGATCTACAAAACCGGCTGGACTTTAACCAAGAAAAATCTCAACCGCGCCACTATGAGCGCATAAACAATGAGAGGCGCACCAATGTTCACGATAGACTTGGTACAGCATCTAACTCTCAATACTCGGAGGATTACGAAGACAACGTGCGACACACTAATGTCCACGCTAGGCTTGGTAGCCGCAGGATACAAGATAGACTTGGGCGACAACGTTCACCAAGCGTAAGCGTCTCAAGGTCAGGAAGCAGAAGAATTCAAGATAGGCTTGGGAAACACCACTCCCCAAGTGAAAGTCCTTCAAACTCGGACTCCAAGGAAAAACGGCGCAAGCGCCACAGAAGGAACAACTCCTCTTCTAGCAGTTCCTCGGACAACGAGGATAGGGAGACGGGACATTGGAAATCTAAAAACCGACGTCGGTACGAGGAGGATGAAGATATTTCCCTTCCCTGGCGTCGCCAGAAGGTTGATGCGTTCACACGACGCATAAGCGATTTCTCAGATGACAAGAGAAGGCGCATGCCTACCAATGTTAAAACATATGATGGAACAGGTGATCCTGATGATCACCTAAAAATTTTCGAGTCAGCGGCTGCTATTGAAAATTGGCCACAACCTGTGTGGTGCCATATGTTCAACTCTACCTTAGTAGGGAATGCACGAACATGGTTCAGCTAGCTTCCACGACGAAGCATAAATGGGTTTGAAGAGTTGCGGAAAGCATTCCGCCTAAATTTCACACAACGAAAGAAGTGCGCAAAGAACCCTGTGGAACTAGCCAGAGTGAAACAGCGCCAAGGGGAATCCACAAACGCTTACATGGAGCGCTTCAAGGATGAATGCATGCATGTCAAGGCATGCCCCGAGGTACTAAAAATCTTAGGGTTCATGAACGGGATCAATAACCCAGAGCTGATACGGAAGCTAAACGATAAAGTACCCCAAAGCTTTGATGAGCTAACAAAGCGCACCAGATCCTTCATCCAAGGGGAAGCAGCGGCGGCGGACAGCAAAAAAGGTTACTCAACCTTTAAACCACAAGAACAGTCTAGGAGACAATCCAATTACCAAAGTGGCAATCGCAACAGGAATTACCGCAACCGAGATAGTGGAAGGGATGACGACAAGTATGTCCCACTCACAAAAACCCCTAAGGAAATATTCGCGACAGAAGGAGCAAATTTTCCAAAACCCCCACCTATGAGCACTCCAGAAGAAAAGCGCATAGGTGGAGGATACTGCGAATACCATGGTCAGAAGGGTCACACCACTAACGAGTGCGTCCAACTACGTCAGCTAATTGATAAATTAATAAGAGAAGGGAAGATGGACCACCTCGTTAAAAACATCAAAAAGGGGAAAGATAGACAAAAGAATGGGGCCAAAAAGGAGATACCAAAAAATAAGGCTGACACAATATACATGATACAATCATGGCAGCGAAATACGAAACAAAAAGTCAGCCAAAGATTTTCCAAGGGAAACCAAATCTCTTTCCCCACTCTTATTGCGGACAACGCAGTGGTCGAACCACTCACCATCGAGATACAAGCGGGGGGGTCACGGCATCCATCACATGTACGTCGACGGGGGAGCATCTGCGGACATCATGTATGAACACTGCTTCAGAAGGCTAAAACTTGAGATACAAAACCAGTTAATCCCGGCCACGACGTCATTGACAGGATTCACAGGTGAAAAAATTTGGCCCATGGGACAATTACGCATACTTGTGGTCATTGGCAATGAATACCATTCTACAACAGCTTGGATGAACTTCAAGGTAATCAGGTCTCCCTCGTCATACAATGGCATCATTGGGAGACCGGGGATATCAGCCATGCGCGCAGTTCCATCCACAGCACATGGGATGCTCAAGTTTCCAGTGGAAGGGGGAATCGTCACCCTCTACAACACTACCGCATCTCCAAGAGAATGCAACATAGTGACAGATGAAGTTCCGCGTGCTCCAGAACAGCACATGACCAAGGTGACAAACCTGAAGGTTGCAATCCACCCAGATTATCCTGACCAAGAGATATCAATTGGGGGATCACTGTCTGATAAGGGCAGAGCAGCTGTGTGTGCATTATTGCAAAAGAACCTAAACATCTTTGCATGGGAACCCAAACACATGACCAGAGTACCAAGAGCCATTACTGAACACAAGCTCAAAATCCGACAAGGATATCCTCCAATACGGTAGAAAAAACGCGGCCAGGCTCCAGAACGCGCAAAAGCTATCCTAGAGGAAGTGCACAAGCTCGTGGACGCAGGGATCATGCGAGAAGTTTATTACCACGATTGGCTTTCCAACCCAGTGATGGTAAAGAAAAGCGATGGTAGCTGGAGAATGTGCGTGGACTTCACCGACCTCGACAAAGCATGTCTACAAGACTGCTATCCGCTACCAGAAATCGATTGGAAAGTAGAATCCTTGTGCGGATATCCTTTCAAATGCTTCCTAGACGCATACAAAGGATACCATCAAATTCAAATGGCCAAAGAGGATGAAGAAAAAACAGCCTTCCACACGATTCAAGGGGTGTATTGCTACACGAAAATGCCCTTTGGCTTAAAAAATGCAGGAGCCACATACCAACGGTTAGTGGATAACGCATTCGAGAAGCAAGTGGGCCGCAATTTGGAGGTCTATGTTGATGACCTGGTCATAAAAAGCCATACCGAAGAAGAATTGGTGCGTGACATAGAGGAGACGTTTAAGACATTGGGAAGAATAAACATGAAGTTGAATCCCAAGAAGTGCACTTTTGGAGCAACAGAAGGCACGTTTCTTGGATACCTAATAGAACCCGATGGTATTAAACCGTGCCCAGAAAAAACAAGAGCAGTCATCGAACTACCTTCACCGCGCACACTATAAGAAGTCCAGTCACTAAACGGCAAATTAGCCGGGCTAAATCGATTCTTGTCCAAATCAGCGGACAAATCACTTCCTCTCTTTAAAACACTCACGAAGTGCACAAAGAAGGGAGATTTTTTATGGACTCCAGAAGCGGAAGAAGCTTTCCAGCAGCTAAAACAAAACCTAGCAGAGCTACCAAAGCTTGTCGCACCCCGACAAGGGGAAGAACTGATCATGTATCTTTCAGCGACCCATGGAGCAGTCAGCGCGGTGCTACTGACAGACAGAAACTCTGTTCAAACACCTATATACTTCGTAAGCAAAGCCCTCAAGAAGACAGAGACTAACTACACCGCTATGGAGAAACTGGTCCAGGCTTTAGTATTTGCGGCTAAGAGACTGCGCAGGTACTTCCAAGCGCATCCGATAGCCGTAATTACAGACCAACCCATCAAGCAGGTTATCTCTAAACCTGATGCATCAGAGCGGCTACAAAAATGGAGCGTGTTATTGAGTGAGCATAACATTTCTTACAGACCTCGCACCGCGATCAAAGGACAGATATTGGTTGATTTCATTATCGAGAAGCCAGACGCTGATACACCATCAACAACGGTTGACGCACCACTACAAGAACCGTGGGTTCAATTTACTGACGGATCCTCGTGCGCAGAAGGGTCAGGCGCAGGCCTTATCCTTACCAGCCCAGATGGAACAGAACACACTTACGCACTGAGTTTTGAATTCATAGCCACAAACAATGAGGCGGAATATGAAGCACTACTGGCTGGACTCCGCATAGCAAATCAAATGGGTGTACGCAATCTAGAAACTAATGTGGATTCACGATTAGTAGCTAACCACGTGTTAGGCGAGTATGTGGCTCAAGAAGAACACATGATCCAATACCTCGATAAAGCCAAATCCTTGATCAAGAATTTTGACAAGTTTTCCATTAAACAAATCCCACGAGGAGAAAATAAAAAAGCAGATGCGCTACGTAAATCGCATCCACAAGCTTTGCACACCTGTCAAAACAGGTACTGGTGGAAACCTTGAAGAACAAATCCATCTCTGAGATGGAAGTCTCCACAGTGATAGAGGAAGAGCATCCTACATGGATGACACCCATCATGGATTTTATTAGCAAGGGAACACTCCCTCAAGAACAAAAAGACGCTCGACGGATACGGCGCACAGCGCAGAGGTTCGAACTTCGAGATGGTATCCTATATCGGCGTTCATTCCTACAACCATGGCTCAGGTGCGTTGGACCTCTTCAGGCAGATTACGTACTCCGAGAAATCCACACTGGCTCTTGCGGCATGCACTCAGGACCATGGTCTGTTGTAGCGCGTGCTTTGCGATCCGGATACTATTGGCCTACCATGCACCGCGACGCGCGAGACATGATTAGAAGATGCAACGACTGCCAAGTCCACAGACCCATTCCGCCTCGACCACAACATGAGCTAACACCCATCACCTCACCATGGCCATTCCATAAATGGGGAATTGATATTGCAGGACCCTTTCCAGTCGCGGCAGGAGGACTCAAGTTCCTCATTGTCGCCATTGACTACTTCACCAAATGGATTGAGGCAAAAGCAGTGGCAAGTATCACAGGCAACCAGGTCAAACGATTCATTTGGGATAACATTGTATGCCTCTTTGGCCTACCTGGAGAAATTATTTCGGACAACGGAAAACAATTCTGTGATAACCCATTTGTTGGGATTCTTGATTTGATGTGACAAAATAAATAAAAGAATGAAAACAAGAGGGACTTAATGTGACAAAGGATGAAACTTCAAGAACAAGAAAAAGATTACTACGGATCTTTTTATTATTTAGAATATATCCTTTGTAAACCTAATCCTCTATTATATAAAGAGGATACAGGTCGTATGTTTTATTATGTCTTTCACAATGTAGTCGACTAGAAAAGTGTGTGTGTGTGTCTAGGGCGTGGTTCATTGTAAACGCCTAGACTAGAGTTAGTTTGTGTTCGTATTCCTCCAAGATCTGAGAGTTCTTAGATCCCTATTACACTTAGGTAATACGTTGTATTCTGATCAAATACATATTGGAGGTGATTGGGAAAACTTTGTGTCAATAACTTTGATTTGTTTTATTCCGCTGCATATTGTTATTATCATTGTTATTGTTTGCCCTAGATCCTATGAGGTCTAAACAACCTCGAGCTACAACGATCTAACAAGTGGTATCAGAGCTGGTTGCTCGTGATATCTAGGGTTCATCAAGGTTTTCGTTGTTGAAGTCTGCTGCTGTTTAAAAAGGTACGGTGATAATTTATAATTTGAATCGTATTAATATTCTGTTTGGTGGACTTCTCGTACTGGGTAGAAGATGGCTGTTGCATGATATTTATTCAAGATTCGTTAATAATCATGATTGGTGCAATAATTGATATATTCATGTGATTTGTCGTATGGTTGACTGATTCAACAAGAGGGTTGGTATTTTTATTATTCTAATTGGTTCGGTGGAAAAAGGCGACAAAGGTACTAATTAATTTTTACCTCGTATGTAATTATTGATGGGTCGGTGGTCAAACAGTTATGGTTTTTGTCGACTTGTGCAAAAGGGATTTGGTGCTTTATGAGTTGCTCAGTTTTATGTATTCACGTATACTGATTGGATATAAGGGACTTACTGTTTGGTCATTATTATTATGCGATTTGCTTCCAACACATGGGACGGTAATTATTAAATTTACATATGTGTGGGATGATTGTAAGCAGCTGAATTAATATTGTTTTGGTATTGTGTTGCTGTTTTATTGGTTCTATTGGTTACTGAGTTGGTCAGTGACTTTATCTGATATTGCTGCTCAACATTACTGCTACGTTTTCACACTGCTGCTACAAGTACGACTCTACTGCTACTTCTTTTGACTCTGCTGCTCTCGTAAATACTCTGCTGCTGGGAATATTACTCTGCTGTTAGCGTTTGTACTCTGCTGCTAGCACACTGCTGCTCAATATATATTGTTCCTACTGCTGCGTTTTGATGTTTTAAGAGTAGTGAGGGGAAGTACGTATGTTTGATTGGTTATTGGTTAACACACACAAGATGGTTATTTGTTCTTAAAAGTTTCAAAGGCTCGTTCTTATTGTTTAATTGATTACGAAGAGGGTTGAATATCATTTATTTGATGTTGTAGTTGAGTTTCACAGGTTTGTGTTCTTATCATATCTCAAAGTGGGGATGTTACACTTTGAAGATAACTTGTCTGTTTTAAAAGGTGGTGACAACAGCTTGATAAATCTAGTTTTCATAGGTCAAGGGGAGGATGGACGAAGACCTAGTTAACTATCACTTAAAGGAGTTACATTGTAGTGCTCAGTGTCTCATTAAAGATGAGGATTTGTCATGGGATCGCGGTCTACTTATATATTCAGTTTTGGGTATAAGTTTGGAGTCATGTGGTTAGTACAAGACATAAGACACAAGTTTGGAAAATTCAACTTCTTCATCAAATTCGTCATACTCAGTTTTCTTCATCAGTGATCATTATATAAAGCCTACAGATTTGAAGAATCATTTTATGTACATGCATCACTCGAGGGGAAGTTTCTACGGTTTATTCATTCTCTATTTGTTGATAACAAAAAGGGGAAGAAATATTGTGGTGGCATGGCATGGATTAAGGGGAAGACATACTTGTTTCATTCAGGGAGATGTCTACATCTCAACCTCTCTACTTCGTCTAGGGAAGTTCGTACACGACTTTGTTTGTTTTGTCATCATCAAATAGGGGAAGATTGTTGGGATTCTTGATTTGATGTGACAAAATAAATAAAAGAATGAAAACAAGAGGGACTTAATGTGACAAAGGATGAAACTTCAAGAACAAGAAAAAGATTACTACGGATCTTTTTATTATTTAGAATATATCCTTTGTAAACCTAATCCTCTATTATATAAAGAGGATACAGGTCGTATGTTTTATTATGTCTTTCACAATGTAGTCGACTAGAAAAGTGTGTGTGTGTGTCTAGGGCGTGGTTCATTGTAAACGCCTAGACTAGAGTTAGTTTGTGTTCGTATTCCTCCAAGATCTGAGAGTTCTTAGATCCCTATTACACTTAGGTAATACGTTGTATTCTGATCAAATACATATTGGAGGTGATTGGGAAAACTTTGTGTCAATAACTTTGATTTGTTTTATTCCGCTGCATATTGTTATTATCATTGTTATTGTTTGCCCTAGATCCTATGAGGTCTAAACAACCTCGAGCTACAACGATCTAACACCATTCAAAGATTGGTGCGCGTAGTTAAACATCACACAGCACTTCGCGTCAATTAAACATCCACAAACAAATGGATTTGTAGAACGAGCGAATCGTAGTCTGGGTGAAGGAATTAAAGCACGCCTAGACAGACATAAAGGAAGATGGGTGGATGAATTATCGCATATTCTGTGGGCCCACCGCACAGAAATCAAAGTCAGCAACGGCGATACACCTTTTTCTCTTGTCTACGGGAGAGAAGCTGTTATACCGGCAGAAATTGGAATGCCAACAATCCGTACATCGGAAGTTAACGTCACAACAAATGATGATGAACGACGTATTGACTTAGATCTGTTGGAAGAACGACGTGAAAGGGCGGCTATCCGCGAAGCAAAAGCTAAATCAAAGATGAAGAAGTATTATGATGCAAGAGTCAGAAACACTTCTTTCAAACCAGGGGACTTTGTATACCGCACCAATGATGCAAGCCACGCAGAAGACACGGGCAAGCTCGGACCCAAGTGGGAAGGGCCTTACGAGGTCACAGAGGCATTAGGCGACGGTGCATACAGAGTGCGCGACATGAAAGGCCACGAGCTACCACGCACCTAGAACATTTTCAATCTCAAGAGATGCTACCTTTAGGCCACGGCCCACACACCAACACCTCTGCACTTTAGTAAGTGCTCAATAAATGTTGGTATATTTACTTTTTTTTTAGGAAATTGTTTTTTTGCACTTACAACAATTAATAAAGCGTTGTGGTTTCTAGCTAACTCCACAACACATTTCAACATTATTGCTTACATTATTCATTTATGTTTCAATTCTGTTTATATTATTGCCTACATGGCGTGCATGCACATATTAAGACCACACGAGGGCGGACAGGATGAGTAAACCTACTAAAGTACTCACTGAGTAAGAGGGTTGCAAACCCATAAACATCGAGTCACGTATCCCTATTAAACACCTTACTATCAAGACGTTGGAGTAAGTTAACAAGTACATTCCACGATGGATGCACTTCATCGCATACTGTGCGCGTTTAAGAAAACATGGACTCAAGACAATTGACTCCTACATAGTGGAATTCGCAGTACGCTGCACTCCACCACATGGATTCAAAACAAATGATTCCTAAATTCATACACTAACTTCATACAAGCTTATGACTTTAGTATGCATCTCACAATGAATGCGCAACAACAAGTTTAAAACAAACTGATAAACCAAGACACTTGGTTACTAAAAATGATAAACGTAGCACGCTACACATTTACTCGCACGTTTAAGGTTATGGACCGAAAACGTTTCTTAAGTTATGGACTTAATGCACAAGTTCTGGGCTCAATACAAGATATTATATGCACATCGTAACTCTGGATAAGTCTTTCACATAATAAAGACAAAATATCTAAGTATAAAACAATATATGTGCACAAAAGAGTTCCATAATTTCATTTACCAAAAAACTACGAGTTTTTACAAAGCTACAACTACGAGTTATACACTATGGATACGCTCGGGGGAATGCTCTGGCGCAGCAGAACTCCCCACCTCCTGAAGTTTCTTCAACAACAGCGCATCTTTTGGTGACACGGTCGCCACACTAACTGCAATACCATCCGACCTAGGAAGATGTGCAGCACCCACACCGCAGAGAGTGGCCTTCCCTTTAAGACCCTTCTTCTTGGCCACCCTCTCTACATGACGCTCCAACACTTCCTTCAGAGGCACCTCCGTCTCAAGAGCGAAGGGGTTAAGGATGTCACGCGGTTGCGCGAACACTGGAACCTGCAGTTGAGACTCACTAGGCTTCAAAAAAAAGTCAGCTTCAGCCTCTGCGCTCTCTGCTATGTGCCTCCCAAGAGTTAATCCCTGCATGATCAATCGGATAGGATAATCTTGGTCGCACTCCAGCTGCGCAATGTGTGGAAGCTCAAAGAGCCTCATTCCTTCCATCGCCTGCACAAGTTCGTCAAAGGCACCAGCATTATAGTCAGGAACCTCAGAGGGGGAAACCTTCAGCAGTTGCGCCTCAGCCAACTCTTCCACAGCCTGCGCCTTGCCACGAGCGACGGCGCACTCCACCACATTCCCAAAGGTACCCACGACCTCTGGGGACTCCAATGTGCTCATGGCAGCCAGGCGCAAGCCATGGCTGATCAACCACCTGCACAAACAGCAACAAACGCATTAGAAAAGAACATAAAAGATACAAGAATTAACGAGGAATGTACAACAAGTACCTGCGCTCCGCAATCGTAGACATCAGATGATGATACAACTCCTCATCATACTCTATGCTCAGCCTGCGCAGCTTCTCTTCCTGCGCCTCCACAGAGTCTTCTACCTTCTTGCCAAACTCAGCAAGCTGGCCGCAGAGCTCATTCTTCCTCTTTCCAGGTATTTTACCCCCAAGCGAGGTCAGCCTTGTATTGCTGCGATTCCCCACGTTCGCGCTGCAACCAACACCTCTGCCTTCTTGGCGCTCTCATCGGCAGCCAACACCTCTGCCTGAGCCTCATCCAATTGCGCTTTGAGCTGCGCAATCTGCTCATCCCTCTGAGCAAGGCTACCTCCCTCCACAACGGCCCGCGCCTTTAGTTGAGTGACCAACTCAGCTTGGCGAGCAGCAGTACCAGCCAGCTCCTCCACCAACTCCTGCACAGACATCTGCGCCGCCGCCTTCAAAGGCTCCTCCACATTAGCAGTCTGTGGCGATGCGGCACGATCAGCAAAGGCCGCATCACCATCTGCAGCATGGTCCCTACAAAATGAAGGTGTAGTTAGTAAGCGGATACGGTAAATAAAGAAGATTATAGTTATAGATACTTACACAAGTGGTGGAGACTTGGCCTGATTCTTCTCCGCGCTAGTAGCAGACATCTCATCTGGCGCAGCTGACTCCTCATCAGCAATCAGGTGGCGCCTCCTTTTGGAGGTACTAGCAACATAACCACCAGAAGATGTTTCCTTGCGCTTCTCCCTACGAACCTCCGCAGCCTCCAAAATCTCCACGCTGTTAGATGACTCCACATGTGTTTCTTCCTCCACGGGAGACTTCTCTTCAGTAGGAGGGATAACCTGCACTGGCGCAACAAGCGCAGCTGCAGGGGGGAGAGTCCTCGCGCTCAACAGGCCCAAAAACTGTCAGGTGCCCCGCCGTGGCCTGTAAAATGGGCTGCTCACCCTCCCTCAGGGGACGCACCCCCACCGTCACACGCTTGGGCTCCTTCAGCTTCACAACAGCGAACAAATCCATCTTTGCGACAGACAAAAGACAAATAACAAGAACAAGTTAGTTATTCAAGGAAAATAAGAAAAAATACTTACATTATAGAGGCAATAAAGGATGAGCACCCACCCTGGTGCTTCAGGATAGGAGTTAATGGGAATGCGGTTACCATCGATTATGTCCGCATCCGCGGCGCTGTAAGAACCAGGGATAGGACACTCATCCCTCGGCAACGACCCTTGAGTATAGAACTCAAAGCGCGGCGGAAATACAACATCATCCACCCAGAAAAAAGTATTCTCTCCAATGCCTTAAAGAATCTACTTTCTCGGTGTAACATTGGAGGCGCCCTGCGCGTTTGGCAAAAGAAACCCATCCATGCGACCATGTTGTGTGGTAAAACGCACAAAATAGGTCAACTGTCGGATTGATAGCAAGTAACCGACAATTTATCTCAAAATTTGATATCTTAGCCGCACCTATACAGTGCAGCTGTGAGATATGGAGTTGGTAATGATTGAGCACGTTGCTCAAAAAAACAGAAATGGGTACGCGATAATTCACATAATCAAAAAAGCGTGTATATAAACCGATCTTCCCAACGGGGAAATCGGCAATACACGCATCCACATCTGGTGCTTCAGGATGGATGTCGAGAGGAATGAAGTAGTCAGAAGAAAACTGACGTACGTCATCCTCATCCAACCTAGAGCGGAACTCGTGTAACTGAGCAACCATTGTATAAATACGGTGTACTAAATATTGCGCACGCGCAGTTACCTAATGAAAACAGAAGATCGAAGAGAGAAAAAGCTTCAAAAAGTTTTGCAAATGGTGAAAAATGTTTTGACTGTGTGAATCACAGTGAAATGGGGGCGGTGATTTATATAGGTTTCCAAGAAACCCTAAATAGGATGCCACGTGGATCCCACTAACAAAACGTGTGGCTGGGAGATGAACGGTACAACACTTTTCCCCTTTTCTCGAGGCACACGTGGACAACCTCACCCTTTTTCGAAGCACCCTTTGTGACATTTTGGGACTTGATACATTGTTCCAATTTTTTGGGCGGGAAGTATTTAATTTCTTCCCGCCACGCTTACCGCTAGTCTCATTAGTCTAGTATCCGCGGCTACGAGCCGCACACACTAGACTGGGGGGACATGATGACGTATAGCCTATAGTTGGGCCACAAGCCCAAATTATAGACATTACTAAGCCCAAACCTACCACTAGTGGGCTATCATGACAAATGACTTGGGCCATAAATACCAATGGCTTGGACTCACGAAGCCCAAAGCCCAACTAAAATGACCGGTTAAAGGATAAGGATCTTCTATTTACGGAATAGATATCCTTACCCCGGATAAGCACCACGAGTGCGAAGAGTAAGGAGCAAGAAACCTACACGGTTTCTGCGCCCTATATATAGAATGATATATTCTCATTAAAAAGTATGATTTACACAATCCCTAACTCTTCATCTAAACCCTAAAACCGATTACTTACTCTCACGACGGAGTCTAATCGTGGGAGACAATCCCACGATAAGCCTAACGGTGTTGTTTGCCTTCTTAGTGCGCATGTTTCACAAGCACTAAAGTTCTAATTGGTACGAGAGCAGGAGTCCAAACAAGGTAAGCCCAACTTTTGTATCAACAGAAATTGTTGTTTATCAATAAAAAGTATCATTGGTCAATAAAAATAGTTGTTCATTTGTTCATCAATAAAAAGAATTGTTCATCAGTTATCGTTAATTTTGTTCATCAGTTTTATGACAATGTTCATCAATAAAAAACATTGTTCATAGTATACTTTGTTCATTAATAGAAAGTGTTGTTCATCAATAAAAAGTGTCATTGATCAATAAAAAGAGTAGTTCATTTGTTCATCAATAAAAAATGTTGTTCATCAATAAAAAAATCATAATGTTTATCAGTTGTCTAAAAAAAATCACAATGTTCATCAGTTATGGTCTCAATGTTCATCAATTTATAAGTTGATTGTTGTTCATCAGTTAGTCTGTTCTTCATTTAGTCTTTGTTCATCAGTTAAAAAAAAGCTAAAAATAACAAAAATAACAAAATATGTATTTGTGGTACACTAATTAGTGCATTTAAATGTACTTTTAAAAGACAAATCTATTTTAGGCATTTTATCAAACACTTTGTGTGCACTAAATATTACTAAGACGTCATCTTTAACATGCACTATCTCACTCATATCATATTGGATTTGAGTGATTCAAATTTTTTGGTAAAGAATGGCCAAAAAACTATAACTTCCATGTTTTAAGTGTTGCATAATTCGGCCGTTAAACTATAATAAATTAGAGCAAAAAATGCCGAAAATTTCAAGAAAATTAACACCCACTTAAAAAGTTGAAAAAGAAAGAAGTTGCGTTAAAATTCATTTCAAATTAAAGAAAATTAAATTTTAAAAATTATGGTGAAATCGATTTTTTTATAAAAGTTTGTTGTTTAAAAGTTATTTACATTTGAAATTTAAGGTGGAATTAAAAAACGGGTTAAAATGACAAAAATGGCCCCTAACCGAAAATACTAAGAGCCGGGGGTATCATTGCGTTTTGGCTGGCGCCAAGCCCAAAAGCTTGAATGGCGCAACACTACGAAGATGACGCCAAGCACTCTCGAGCCGTTAATACCAACCCACGTTGCGCTCTCTCTCTCTCTCTCTCTCTCTCTCTATATATATATATATATATATATATATATATATATATATATATATATATATATATATATATATATATATATATATATATATATATCTTATTTTTTATTTTATTTTGTACAAATTCGACGGTTGCATTTGAATGGAGAAGAAAAGGGAGCATTTGGGTAACGATAATATTACCGTTTGGAGTGTTTTTGAAAAAAAAAAACTTTCTAACCCTTTAATTACCTATAAATACACTAACAAATCACACACACTTTCAATATATTTCACACATATTAGTATCTACTTTTCTCAATTTTTTCCCATCTAAAATGAATCCTAACTCACCATGGATTAACAACATGCTCAACGACCCGTCGAACCAAATGACGGTTTCATCTTCAAATCCGGCCAACAATCCGGGCATGTCTTCGAATCCATACAATCAATCACATAACTTTCCTACCTTCCCAACGAACTCATACATGAATCCTGAAGAACAAATGCTATTTAGTCAATGGAAAATGCAACAATATCAACAACAACATCAACAACTAAACCAAGGCACTGCTTCCCAACCAAATTCCGACCATGCATCCTTCCATCTACGAGACGAAGCCGAATATGAAGATGAAGATGAGGTGATCCCGACCCCGACGTCGAAGAAGACGAAGACGAAGACGAAGGGGAAGACGAAGAAAACCACCGAAACGCAAGCTACGCAAGGTGGTACTCGAGCTCGTAACGTGTGGACCCAAGACTAAGAGTTGCTTTTGGTAGAGTGTTTCATTCAAATATCCGAGGATCCAAATAGAGGTGTGGGTCAATTAAAGGAAACGTTTTGGTATAGAGTTCTCGACGTATACAATATGGAAGCCGGTAAACACAAGTGGACTATTCATACCAAGAACATATTGACGGGAAAGTGGACTCCAATGAATAAAGAGGTTCCAAGTGGAATTCGTTAGTGAATGAAACAACTGTTACGAGTGGGGAGAGTGATAAAGATTTTATGACGAGGGTTCATTGTTTGTATA
The DNA here is from genome assembly GCA_030686995.1 of Artemisia argyi. NCBI lineage: Eukaryota > Viridiplantae > Streptophyta > Magnoliopsida > Asterales > Asteraceae > Artemisia > Artemisia argyi. The sequence continues at coordinate 454,747 of JARVZY010002400.1, read as the reverse complement.
AAACGGTGATGGGTAGTGACTTTAAACACATGAGCGCTTTGGGCTTTTTGAAAGACAAGCACAAGTGGAAAAAATCCCGAATCGACATTGGCAAGGCGAAATCGTCTTCGAGTTATGGAGGAGGAACCCGAGCATTTTGGACCAGACGCGTTGCCACGGCCTGACTGCATGCACCGGATTTCTAACAGTCAACCTTCATCAAACTCGACCGCTAGTTCCGGTTCAACCCAAACAATGTTTCAAGAAATGATGCAACAACAAATCGAGTTAAACCGCAAGGCAAAGATGGATGTTATCGAATGAGAGTCACTCGCGGGAGTTACTTTATATGAATCTCAAAATATTGTCGAGGATATGCGAGTGCTACAAATGGATACAAGCAAGATGGATCCGATCGACGCGACGATCATGAAAGCCCAAAACGCACGAATCCGGGCAAAGTATCCAACCAACGAGTACTAGGTTTTTATTTTTATGTTAATGTACTAGGTTTTTATTTTTTTGTATTTTTTTTAATTAATGTATTTTTTTATTTTATTTAATGAAGCTTATTTTAGTTATTATGTATGTTCTATGTAAATGAAAAAAAAAAAAAAAAAAAAAAAAAAAAAAAAAAAAAAAAAAAAAAAGAGAACGGCACCGCATTTTCTGGTGCCAACGATAACGGCACAAAATGTGGTGCCAAAGGTTTTCTGGTGCCGTTATGTATTTTGCTGACGTGGCAGCATTTTTAAAGAACAACACGAGCTGAACGGCTCCACGATACCCACTGCTCTAAGGAAAAAAAAAGGAATAATGGGCATAAAGTTGGTGAGGAACACGACACTACGTTAATGGCTTTGCAAACTTTTTATTTTTATCTATTTTTTAATGGATCTCAACTCATATGTGATCAGTAATAATTTTAACTGTTAACAAATCTAGTACTACGTATATAGTTTTGGTGAGTGTGTAATTGTGATGACAATAACAACACATGAGTTGAGATACATGAAGAACCCATACATGCCATAGAACCTATCAACCAATCATATCCACCCATTTATATTTTCCACTTTTTTTTCAAAACAACATATCTTGCAAACGGTAAATCTTCAAGCTACAAAACAAATATCACCGCGACGAGAATTAAATGATCTTTCTATAGATATGCATTGTTATATACTTTCGACGAACTTTTTTTTTTAGTTTCCACCCAGAAAGAATCATATATGATTCGTAAAAATCATATATGATTCGTAAAAAATCATATATGATTCGATTCTTACGAATCATATATGATTCTTACGAATCATATATGATTTCTTAAGAATCATATATGATTTGTTAAAATCGAATCATATATGATTCTTACGAATCATATATGATTTTTCTGAGCGAAAAAAAAAATTTATCGAAAAAAAAGTTCGTCGAAAGTATATAACAATGCATATCTATAGAAAGATAATTTAATTCTCGTTGCGATGGTATTTTTTTCGTAACTTAACGATTTACGGTTTGCGAAATATTTAAGTTTAAAAAAAGAGGTGGGAGTTTATTTTTTTATTTTGATAAAAAAAATGAGTGTCTAATATTGCTTGATGGGTTCTATGGTAAAAGTTAGATCTATAAAGAACTTTTGGCAACAACACATATACTATGACTTTTGATTAAGAATACAAAATCTATGCGGATTTAATGACTAGTTAAACAATTAAAAGGTGAATTAAGCCACCCAATTTGTTCAAAAATTAAGGGTCTGTTTGGTTTGTAGATGAGTTTAGATTATGATTATGATTTGATTTTGGGTTAGAAGAAAAAGTTGGAGAGAGAAAATATATAATAATATATTATTTTATTTGTTTTATAATGTAATAAATTGAAATTTATTAATTTTATATATAGTAAAATAGTTAAAAAATATGAATGAATGGTCAAGCTACAATTTGGGCCCACAAATTTGATAAAGAGCAGTAAACACCGGCCACTTAGACCAATGCTAACGGGCGTCGCATTTGGCAAAGTAACCCCAAAACCAACGCGTTGCCCTCATTAGCTTCGTCCCAACCGACGCGTCGCATGGCAACGTAAACAAAGTTTCGGTTGCCTTGCCAACCGAAACAATTGCACCATCGACGCCCATTTTTCCAAAAAGTTGGGGCTTGTTTTCAACCGTTGCACCCTTTTTCCAAAAAAAAATAAAAGAAAGAAAAGAAGAAGAAGAAGAACTGTGTGTGTGAGTATGTGTTTATATTTTGCAGGTTTTTGAAGGAAGATGATGATTAGTTTAGTTTTATATGGTGACTCCAAAGGCCACGTTGCCATATGTCTTGATATTATCAACATGAATTCAAAGAAAATATATAGGCTACTATTTGTTTGATAGGTTTGGTGGGTATCAAGATAAATATATACTGCATTTGTTTGATAGGTTAGGTACATAGGATTCTTAAATATTACTACCTCCGTTTCAAAATTATTGTCCCCTATTGATTTTTTCGGTCTTTCTTTCTCAACTTTGACTATAAATATTTTTGTTTGTGTTATACAATTTTTTATAAAAATTATACCAAATGAAAATACATTTAAAACTCAATCCGTACATATATTTTGTATCAAGTATTATGTAATATAAACAAAAATACTTAAGGTCAAAGTTGAAAAGTAAAGACCGAAAAAGTCAATAGGGGACAATAATTTTGGGACGGAGGGAGTACTCAATTTACATATTCTACAAAATATAATTTGTTTTAGTTTTTAATTAAAAAAAAAAAAAAAAAAAAAAAAAGTTATGGCGTTGCTTTTGTGGTCACCACTAGCTAGTTATGATTGGAGTGGAATTGTGGAGAGAGAAAGCTGAGGTAGCGCTGATGTGGCGGGGTTGCTTGGGTGAAGTTGGGGTTGCCATTAGCATTAGTCTTACCTAGGATTTGTGTAATCCTTCATATATGGTCATCAACACCAAATATAAAATATTGGCTTCAAACCAAATATGTCATTTTGTCTTTAATCCTTATCCTAAAAGAGACGGACGTATACCAAACGGGCCCTAAGAAGACAAAATAATGTTCTGTAAGATGCGTTTTCTACCTCGTCTACGTATTCAATATTCATAACGAATAAACTATTGTTCGCAAAACCCTTCCTATTGACCAAATCATATTATAATACTGTATTTGATTGTACTTAAGATTATTTGATTGACACCAAACATCGGTACTCCATAATATTCTATTCCATTAATACCCAAAGTGGAATTACGGAGTATATCTTAGTCCGCTGCAGATTTTATCTATTTAAATAATCTTGCCCTCTATCTCTTGAGTACAGTAATATTTAAAAAAGTTTAAATAGATTCCCTTTTAAGTGTTCTAATGTTGTCCTTGAAGTAAATTTATTTTCACTAAATCTTACTAAAAATTATTTCTATGATTACATAATCCATATTATTCTAATTTCTTCAAGTTCAAGTTCACTTTCACAAATTATCTGAATAAACAAGATGGCTAATAGCGTAAAAAAGATATCAAAAGCGTTAAACATTTTCTAGTAAAATTGCAAATAGCATAGAATGATACTAATTAACTTATAGTCATTTTTAATTTAAGTAACTTATTTTTTTAATCTAAATTTAGGTTAATGATTTTTTATTTATTTATTATTATTTTTTTTAATCTTGCAATTATGGCCATTCCGTAGGTTTTTAGGTATACCCTTGGAGGTGGGGGTTGGTGTTAAGAGGATATGTAAAAAGATTGTGGTGGTTCTAGTTGGTCTGGAAAGATGAACGTAAATAATGGTGACTTGTAAACTAAGTAAAAACTTTCTAAAATTGTTATGACAAGAAAAATTGATACCTTAAATTAAAAAAAAATAAAAATAAAAGATAAATATTCTAGACTAAAATGACATAAATTAGGCATTCATTTATACCATTGCTCTTTTAGTAACTTAAGTCAATTAAATCGTTTTGACTTAACAAGTAACTTAAATCAATAAAATCGTTTCGACTTTACAAGTAATAACTATATTCATATGAGATGATATAGCTTCCTAAATCTAAAAGAAACACAAACACAAAATGCCAAATTATCTCATACAAATGAGCTACTTTGTTAGTCATATTTAAAGCATACTTGATTGTTATGCCAAACCTCATTAAAAAAAGTGATCGAAATGCATTTAGATTAGCTTTAATCAACCAATCAATATATTAAAAGTTGATTGTTTTTAGCCAAAACCTGCTACATATATACATCACTAATATTGGATAGTGTTTCATATAGAAACGATACGGTTTTTTACTTATTTTTTTACTTATCTTCTTACTGTCATATTTTAATTATATAATACTGAGCCATTTTACTAGGTTAATACCTGATTGTTATACGTTGTAGAAGAATAAGGAAAATGATGATTAAGTGATGACAAATATGAGTGAATACTCTTTTAAATTAATCGCCAAAGCATAATTGTTTCCATTTTTTTTCTATGTAAAAATAGTTTTCGATCGTCTGATCAACTAACCCATTTGTCACACTAACTTAAGCCGCATTTTTCAAGAGTTTGACATGACAAATTTAAGGGTTTGTCGTGTACTAATAACATTGGTGATTATCAACGTATTACTGTAGAAAGTAAATTGTGATAGATTTTTCTAACTTGTTTCCTAACGGACATGTTAAAGAGAGTCTCACATCTTAGGTATCACCATCTGAATGGACAATAAGTGATTGTTAGGCATGGAGACTAATAAGGAGCTATTAGCTATTTAAAAAGTGACACCTAGACTATGAAATCCCTTTTAACATGTGTTCCTGTGCATTACTGTTGATTTATCAAGCTACTCTTTGATTGTTCAAAAAAATAGTAATAATAATAGAGTACTAGTAAAGATAGAAAGCATAAATGTAAGAAAGAAATATAAAAATGAAAGGCCTTCCCAAAGAGGAAACCCTCATATCCGAGAATCAAACCTCAACCCTCTTTTGACTTTCTAATTCCATCCAACAAAAAATTTAAAAAAAAAATCATCATGTCACCACAACCACCCAACAATCCCGGAGATGACATCCCCTGCGACTACTGCAACCAAAACATAGCCGTCATATTCTGCCGTGCTGACTCAGCTAAACTCTGCTTATTCTGCGACCAACATGTCCACGCCGCCAATGCCCTCTCTTCCAAACATCATCGTTCTCAGATCTGTGACGGCTGTCGTTCTGCTCCTGTCTCCGTTCGCTGCTCCACCGACAACCTCGTTCTCTGTCGCGACTGCGACTGGGATGCTCACGGCTCCTGCTCCGTCTCCGCCGCCCACGACCGCACCTCTGTCGACGGTTTCACCGGTTGTCCCTCGCCGTTAGATCTCGCCGTCGCTTGGGGTTTGGATATTCTTAACCACAAGAAAAAACCCATCTCGAATGTGCCCAAAAGTTCGGATCTTGACCCGGGTCAGGTTTCGGGTCACGGGTGGATGCTTGACCCGGATCCGTATTTGCGGGAGGAGCTCATGGTGCCTGATGAGAGTTTTGATGAAAATGGGTTTAGTTGTGGGAAGCAAAAAAATGTGATTTTGAAACAGTTGACTGAGATTTATAAAAGAAGCTTGTTGTTATGTGAAGGTGATGATGATGATGATGTGCCACGTCAGCAGGTTGAGGGTGATGATGCGGAAAATGAGGTGCAAGATGAGCATCAACCGTTTACTTCTTTGTTGATGATGCAAGGGCCGTTGGATGTTGGTGTGATGAAAGATGGGCGGAATTCAGAGCGGGAGTCGAAACCGAGAGAGCATAGGCGCACTCAGGTTAAAGATTGTTTATCTATACTACTATATAATGTATTTGGGACTATTCTATAATTAGAAAGGCTTAAAAATTCAGACTTTTACTTACTAATTATAGAAACAACCACCCCTAACAATCACTCCCAACAATTTATAACCACTTCAACAACCACCCCAACAATTTATAACCACCTCAACAACCACCCCCAACAATTTATAACCACCTCAACAACCACCCCAACAACCACTTTCCACCACCCCACCTCCCTCCTCTTCACCCCAATAATCCGCCCCGCATCGCGCGGGCACCTTTCTAGTTGTTCATAATGTAGGTTTTTGTTTGTATGTTAAGATTAGTTAGTTTTTTAATATTGGTTGCTCACTTGCTCTAAAAGACGAGAAAGATGTGTTGTATTGATAATTTGGGAGGTGTTTAGCATTGAGATTTGGAACTGTGAAACTGAAGATAGAGCTTATGTTTAGATTATATTTCTAAACACTCTCAGTTATCTTTAAGGTAGCTAATTTTTTTTAGAAAGTAACCTTAAGTTCCTCATAAGCTTGTGCACCAAACATTGCGTTTCAAGTTGTAGATACATAGTTTTATGGGTCAAATACGTAGTTTTTGGTAAATAGTTTCAGAGTAGCTGCAATATGAACTGATTATTTTGGTCATTTTATATGTACATCTAGAAATAAGCAGAATTTGGGAAAAACTCGAACAACTTATAATTACGACTTCAAATGATAGAACACGTCAAAAGTATATGTCTTAGATGCACACTAAGTTACAACTCGAAATGTAATGCCATCCCACCCCCTTTGTCCGGAAATATATAGATTAGTTATTTACATCATTCTGATACTGGTTGAGTACCTGAGTATCATGCTAATAGCGAAGATGGTGATGTAGTTAGTAGAAACTTTGTTAAGTGCATCTGATTAAAAAATTAGAATAGGTAACAAGTTTTTTAATAGTGATTTCAGTATATTGATGGTTATTGTTGTCTTTATGCATCACTAAGACATGCACCTACTTAATATGTGCGGAACCTCAATACACCAATGTCAGGAAACTCTTGGTGATAAGTTTTTCACAATCTTGATCGCTGCCTGAATGGTGTTTTATAGTAGTTAGTAGAAACTTTGTAAATGCATATGAGAATTGCGTCAGCTGTTTGTCCCAATTGTTGGCACAATTTCCATCGTTCTGGCCTTGAATTTACCCTAGTTTTCAATATTGCGTTGTTGTTTATGCAAGTCAAAATTGGAATTTCCATCTATCACGAGCTACCTTCCGTAGGAAATTCCTGTTAACTAGACACAATTGTGAATTTGAGAAATTATTCTTTGCATGTCTAGAAACCATTTCTTATATATAATATTTTCCTCTATACTGCATGTTTCTTGTGGACTTTAATCCTTTGTCACAGATTGGTTTTAATGTACACCCATAAGTTTTTCGAATCCACACAAGTCCTTGTCAATCCCGTAATAGTAACTTAAATCCAGAAACACCGATCTTCACAAATTTAATCACTTGTACAAAAATATTGCTAAAAATATCAAATATGATCATGGGATATTTTGCGTGTATAACGGGTGATTTTTAGTAATATATGCATTTTCCATTGGATTATGTAGTTATGGAACTTGTTAATCTTTATTAGCCTGTTGCCTCATTTAACGGCTACTATTCGTGCAACCAATTATAAAATTTTGGGGTGTTTCACTTTTGTAGATATGGGATTTCAATATGGGTCGGTTGGCTAGTCCAGAAGAATCTGATGCAGTAGACTCAGCAGGATATGGCACAAACAATGAAGGATTCATGATGAAAACATTCGGTGAAATTTTAAGTGAAGCATCAATGCCAGATAAGACAGGGTTAGGAAATATGTACGGGATAAATTATTCGACATCACAAACTGATATGGCAGCTTTGAATGTAAAGCCATTTTTTGATTTTGGGTCTCTTTTTCTCTTATAGGTATATGATATTAAATGTTAATATACTTGCTAAATATCGTTTTTTGTAGCTCAATATACCGAATAGTTCAAATGACAGAAAAACAACGTCAGCTTTTGGGACCTCTGGATATGGTGGTTCAAATGATATCCAGTTCACGGAACAAAACCTAACGACAGCTGATAAAATGGCTCCGTCACTAACTAAAGCTGATATAGAGCTTTTGGCAAAGAATAGAGGCGATGCAATGCTGCGTTACAAGGAAAAGAAGAAAACACGAAGGTATTTTTTTCCCTATTTTTTTGGGGTGTTCAGATATTTGGTTTAATCAGTTTTTAATGGTAGGATAAACATTTGATTATCTAGTTTTGTAGGGCCAAAATATAGCATTTGGATAATTAGTTCTATACCATCTGCAACTGGAGTGATGTTTGAAAGCGTTAAATAAAATCATATAACTAATAATGTTCCTTTCTTTAACCTATTTTGAGAGACTTTGCATTTCACAAGTTGTCTCCTTTTTGCACAAGAGTTATCTTTTACGTCACTTTTCGTAGTAATTTCTTATGAAAATCTGAATATTTTCCACACTCAAGCAACTGTTGTCTGATGAATACTGCTACGAATAGCAAAAGCACATCCAAACACTATCTCATACATCAGCTCTCTTTTCATTACAACTGAAAATCTGATTCTGATCTTCGCATAGCTATCAAAACGCACATCCAAACACCCTCCTAGTAGGAATACTTGAGTAGGTATTGATAATGAAATATGTGTGCAGGTATGACAAACACATTCGGTACGAGTCTAGGAAGGCAAGAGCTGATACTAGAAAGCGAGTGAAGGGTCGATTTGTGAAGGCTAATAATGAAGATGGTGATTGTTGAAATGCTGATTTTGAGGATGATTGTATGTGTATTTATGTGGCTTCTGGATCCATTGACGAGTAGCTGTAGATGTTTTAGGTGTTGTTTGGCAGGACATGTAGAGGTACTATAACAGATCATTTGGTTACTATGGTGGTTTCGGGTGACCATACGAGGTCAAGGTCCTTGACTATGTACTAGATTGTATTCTTTTGTGTCTCAAGAAATGTAACATCTGCTTGTGATTCCCATTAACTGCGACCCATATGATGATTTAGGCCTTCAATTAAGTTATTTTCTTATATATACATGCTATTTGTGTGCATGTTAGAGACCTGAATTAGGAAAATTTTCTTACAAAAAAAAAAAAAAAAAGGTAATGTTTTGTCAAGGATAATGGTGAACCTTGATCGACTTCTATTCGTTTTTCTTCTCTTTACAAGCAATCTTAGAGACCATTATGTCGCGAACCATATGGTTTTGTACAAACTCTCACCATAAACATGTTAATCATATCTTTAGCCTTGTTAGCACCTCTATCTGCGTTTTGTAAGATTAAGTGCTTGTTTTGGCTGACAATTTCTAGTTGTGATTTTGATGAACGAAAATCTTCTTCCAGTCTAATCACCTTTGCTTTCATTCCGTCCTTACCTGTTTCTTGTTTCACTTCACGCATTGTGTCTGAAGTCAACTTAGTAACCACGGTTGCACCTACAAACGTCCATACGTAAAGGGGTTGATGACTTCAGTGGCTATCGACAAGCAAAAACTGCAGAAAAAAGCACATAAGCAGGTACAGAATGAACCATACAAGTACATGTCCTGCCCATTTATGGATCCATTCATTTCCTAATGTCAAATTTAGCATTCGAATAAGGGTCAATTTTGCTAAACAACAACCAAATTCCGTTCAATTCCTAACACGTTCGCCAGAATCCCTGGCATGGAAATGACTCTTTGACATAGCTGTAAAGATGGTGCCAAATTCAGTCCCATAATTTACCTAATCCATATACCCAAACCTCCTTTCAAAGAGCTCTATCACAATTGACTTTAAAGCAGTGATATGAGGCAAAAGGGCAAGGTCAAATACTTCAAATAAAGCACACATACATAATTAATCAATTAATTATGGCCTAAACTTTTTCCTAACCTGAGCCTTAATCAGTTGTAATATTTCTTTTGAGATTAATTCTTTTTAACTTTATGTTAAAATTGTTGTAGACCAGAATATTATTATAAAGGGACATTTATATTGAGAGGACGACCTTGAAAGGAATTTCAGTGTTATTCTAAACACTTTCTTTCTTGCAAGTTCTAAACTATTATTGACTTCGTCTATCAGGAGTAGGCAACACCAGATTAGTTATTCCTTGACTCATCGTGTTAATATTAAGCTCAAAGATGAAAGAAAGAGAGAGTACCAACCAGGAACATGTTTAAAGCCTTCACTGACAACTGTTTTGCCCGCGTTCTTAGCAAGCTTGGTGGTAAAAAGACCGATCTGAGCTCTAGTTTCACTGTCTGGCAAGTACTGAGGTAACTTCTTAATCCCACCCACTCTAACAACTTGATTGATCTTTGCAGCAGCCGCATGTGAGTATATAATCTCGACATTGCTCAAGGTTTAAAGACTCAAAAGAAGGACCAAAGTTGCTCGTTGGAAAGATAATAACCGAAAGTTGGTTATGTTAGTTAGTTATAGTTAGTTATTTTCAGAAGTTAGTTATGGTGGTTACAAACCGAACCATTGTGTCGTTTGGTTAAGTCCATTCGAACAGACACATTCTTTAGTGAACAGACACGAAGGTTCATGGCAACCTTTCGTATAGTATAAATATGTAATTACATGTAACAGAAATTTGGTTAGACGATTAATAAAGTTATCTAGTTTTTACTTTGCAATTCATATCGACTCACTCTTTATTTGGGACCAACATTTGGCATCAAGAGCCTCACGCTCGTTACACTTTCAATCCAGAAATTCATTTAACGAGAACAGAAGGAAACCAAAAAGAAAAACGCTGAACCTATTGTTTCAGAAGAAAAGAAGACGCATCGTATACATCATCATACGCTGCCTGGATAACTTTGAACGCAAGGAAAGTAGTGCACGACCGTACTTGTGTGGGAATTGCAATTGAAAAGCCACCAACGAAGTGGTGACTTGTTTGTTTTGGGTGTGTGATTCTGCGTAAAACAAAGACACTAACGTTTGTTTACAAACGTCTCTTTGTTTGCAACCAACAATCATACAACAAAACGTATAGTAGGCCTAGTTGTTGTTATGTATCGCAACAAAATTTTGAAGTAGAAGACGTGATAAGAAAGATAGAAGATCCACGCTTGCAAACGCAAATGTTTGGACAGAAGTTGATTCCGTTGTTTGGATTTTAGAAAAGGTACCGATAGAAGAAGAGAAACAATCACGGATTGTTTAGGAACACGCTCCAATACAAGGGACGACAACAGGAACAAATTTGATCACTTGTTCGCAAGGAATACCGTCGTGTATTCTCGTAGGTTGTTGTAGATACGGTGTGGAATAATAAGAAGAAGAGTATTGTGGAACGCGGACAAGCAACGAAGGGAACAAAGTTTGAGCAACTCGCTAACTTTGTTGGGTTCACTACCGTCGAGTAGTAAGAAGAAGGAATAAGCATACGCTTATTGTGATTAAATACCGAGAGTATTTTGGGCTTTGTGTTCATACGAATTTGGAAACAAGACAACAAGAACTTGCGAGTTCCTGGTATATAAAAGAAGACAGCCGAGACATAATTAAAGTCTAGGGCACGGAATTGTTTCAAATCAACACAAAGGAGAAAGAGCAACGTGGTACGAAGTGGTTATAGGAAAAAGGCAAGTCGACAACATCAAAGAAAGGGTGTACCGTTTGTCTTTGGAAACAAGAACGAGGGACAAAGAAAAGCATTAGTTGGAATATTCAAGTACCAACAAGAAGGGAATACACGCGTGACTAACACAACAAGGTCACAACAAATCTCAAATTTTCGGATTTCATTTCATACTTTTAGTATAGAAATTTACTTTATACTATTAGAAATCCATAGATTTTATATTACGATTCCCGATAACTATTTCTGTTCCCGTAGTATTAAGTGATAACACATTAGTTAGAATTCCCATACGATTCAAAAGTGAAGATCATAAATACCAATGCCCTAAACTCAAAACCACAAACTACACATTTTGGGCAATACAAATTAAGGTTATACTAGAAGCACATGGGTTATGGGAAACAATAGAACATAAGGAAGATACGCAACTAGATGATAAGAAGGATAAGGCAACAACTGCCCTCCTATATCAAGCATTGACCGAAGATGTGATTTTACAAGTAGCAAGTTGTAAGACGGCAAAAGAATTATGGGAATCGTTGAAGAAGAGACACGTTGGAGAAGAAAAAGTGCAACAAGCACGGTTACAATCATTGATGATTGGATTTCAGACCCTTCAAATGAAGGAAGATAAAACGGTGGATGCATTTACAGCCAAATTGAACGGCTACGCCACGAAGGCAAAAAAATTAGGAAAGACCTTGGATGAATCATTTTTAGTACGAAAACTATTAGACTCCACACCAGATAGATTCATTCAGATAGTAGCATCCATAGAACAGACGAATGATCTCGATGACATTATGTTAGATGAGGTCGTAGGAAAACTTAAGGCATTCGAGGAAAGGATAAAACTCTGAAAGGGAGGACAAGTAGAAAGCTAGGATAATTTATTATTCGCACAAGGCGAACACTCTAAGAAAGGAAAACGTTTTCACAAACGCCGTGGTAGATCGAACTACTCAGGAGGAAACTGGCAGAATAAGGGAAATAAAGGCAACTCGAATGAAGGAAACTCATCCCACAAAGATAAAGGCAACTCGAATGATAGACAAGGGTGGGATAGAAGTAAGATAAAGTGCTACAAGTGTGGAAAATTAGGACACATGCAAAGAACCTGTAGAAAACCATCAACAAATCAGGAACAGTCAAACCTTATCTTAGAAGATGAAGAACCATCACTGTTAATGGCTACATATGAAACTGAAGAAGTTTTATTGAACGAAGGTCAAATACAACCCCAGAAGTATGCTACAACAGATGCTAGCATATGGTATTTAGATAATGGTGCAAGTAACCATATGAACGGAACCAAGAGTCATTTTAAAGATATTGACGAAAGCATCACTGGACGCGTTCGTTTTGGAGATGGATCGTATGTAGAGATAAACGGTAGAGGTTCAATATTGTTAGGATGTAGAAACCAACAACAAAAGATAGTTTCTGACGTTTACTACATTCCAAACCTCAAGAGCAACATACTTAGTCTAGGACAACTTACCGAGATAGGTTGCAAGATCATCATGGATGAAAATATACTGACTTTGTATGATAAGAACGAGACTTTGTTGATGAAAGTAGAAAAATCTAAGAATCGACTTTACAGTATCAAACTACGCATTGAAGCACCTATATATCTCTTAGCAAACATAGATAACCAAGCATGGTTATGGCATGCTAGATTGGGTCATCTAAACTTTGACGCGTTAGACAAGATGACAAGAAAAGGTCTAGTAGAAGGGATACCGAGAATAAAACATGCAGGACAAATAAGTGATGCATGCTTATTAGGAAAACACATCAGAACACCATTTCCAAACAAAGCTAAATTCAGATCCAAGAACCCGTTGGACTTGGTATATGGAGATCTTTGTGGTCCTATAAGCCCAGCCACAAATTCTGGAAAGAAGCTCATCTTCTTATTAGTAGATGACTGTACACGTTTTATGTGGGCCTACTTTCTAACCTCGAAAGATCAGACATTTAACACATTCAAGGAATTTAGGCAGAAGGTAGAAATGGAGTTGAAGTTGAAATTGAAAATGCTAAGAACAGATAGAGGAGGTGAATTTACATCTAACGAATTCACCAACTACTGTAAAAAGAATTGTATTGCAAGACAGTTAACAGCACCGTACTCACCACAACAGAATGGTGTAGTAGAAAGAAAGAATAGGATTGATGAGGCGAAAAATGAACCACTTTTAGGGGGTCATTTAAGCCCGGAATTGAATTTATTTGATCAAATATTGCCCTAAATCGTTCCTTTTGTGATTTTAGGTACTTTGGGAGAGAAATCTGGAAAAGGAAGCAATTCGGACGTTTTTGGAGCATAAAAGTGAAGAAAACGCCAAAGTCTTAATTTTCCTTGCTGGGAACAGTAGGTGACGGCGTCAAGAAGGAAATTCTGACGACGTCAAGAGTAATTTTCATGACGACCCAGTACAGAATTGAAGGCGTCATGAGGTAGAGCGTCAAGAGTAAAATACGTGACGGCCTGAAAAATGTTATAACGTGACGGCGTCAAAAGTAGATCAAGGCTATGTTTGGCAAAAGTAGCTGTGAGCAGTAGCACTGAGCTGTGAGCAGTAGCCAAAAAAGCTCACAGCTTCATAAAGAAGCATTGGGAAAATGAGCTTTTCTAAAAAATAGCAAAGCCCACAGCTCTCATGCCAAACGAACACTATAAATCAAAAAGCTCATTGTTCACCGCTCATTGCCTAAAAAAGCTCCAAAAAGCTTTGTGCCAAACATAGCCCAAGGCCATCCGAGAATTCTTTTGGCGGCGAGATGACGGCGTCACCAATTTGGTCTTGACGCCGTCAGCCTCAATTTCCTATATATAGTTTTCTAATTTTCATTCATAAAAAAAGAGAAGTTTTGGAGAAACCCTAAGGCCGAACTTAGTATGAATTTTACAAGTTTTTCAAGGGTTCTCAGCCCTTGAACCCTTTCATGTGTAATTGAGATAAGTATTCTTTTAATTCAATCAATATGTCTATGTGTTGGTTCTCTATATCTTGTTCTTGTCTTAATTCCATCATGCTAGGCTAGATCTATCTTGTGTTTGCTTGGATCTAATGAAACCTAGATGTTAATTATGTGTTGATTACTTGTTTATGGTTGTATTGGATGAATGATTTCGATGTTAGGCTTAAGAAAACTGGCAGATCTCCAAATGGTAACATGCTTGAACGTCTTAGGAAACATGAACTGACGTACACTAGGTTTTATTGGTTGTATTTAATGCATGAGTAAATTCTAATGATCCCATGTTAGGAGCTTCTTAGCCGGCTCGACATAGGAGTGAAGTAGGCACTCATAGGATTGGGGAATTAAGTGCGCCACCCCATGAATGGTATTAAGGAATACAATCCGTCATCCACGCAACTATAACAAGTAATTAACATGTAAAAGATATCTAGGGAGTAGTGAAATCTAAGTAAACACAACTTCGCCATTTAATGCTCACAACCTTAGTTTAATTTAGTTTATTTTCATTTCTAGTATTTTATTTTGATTGCATCTTTAGTATTGGGTTAGTTGACTAGCAACTAATTCCGCCCAAATCCTTCAAACCCGAGATATTTACTTGCTTTCTAAAAAAATATAAAAATACAAAAATAATCATCCTTCATCTTTAGAACTAGTATTTAGGTTTTCTAATCCTAGCGACACTATTCTTAGCTGAACGATCAATCCCCCGGTACTTGTCACTATACTATACTACAACGATCAGGTACACTGCCTGGTGGGGGTTGTAAGCTTCTCGAGATCCCTTGAGAGGTAAAGCTTGGTGCGATTCCCACGTATCAAGGATAGTTTTATCAACTAATAGGAGTATGATGAAAGCAATGAAGTTACCCTTAACTTTTTGGGCGGAAGCAGTCAGACACGCCATTTACATACTCAACAGGGTACCTACCAAAGCCCTGGAAGATAAAACACCATATGAAGCCCTCTACAACAGAAAACCGAACTTGGAATACCTAAGAATATTCGGATGCACAGCTTATGCTAAGATAACAATACCTCACTTGAAGAAGTTAGATGACAGAAGCATACCGATGATTTATTTAGGTGTAGAGGAAGGATCAAAAGCATGTAGACTATATGATCCAGTAAGAAAGACGAAACATGTTAGTAGGGACGTAAAGTTTATGGAAACGAAACCGTGGGAGTGGGATAATAGTGAAGATGATACGAGTACACAAGACACATTTCTGACTAGTTTTGTGGTAGATGGAGTTGACAACGAGAATCTTACACCAGTCAACATAGAAAACATTGATAATACGTATCATGAAGAGGTTCAAACACCCGAACCAACACCAGATCCAGAATCACCAACAACACTACCAGCATACACTTACGAACCCAACTCAGAAAGTGATAGAGAAGCTACTCTTAGCTCATTAGGAAGCTCAGAACAAAGATTTGATGATACACCAGTACGAGGTTTCAAAGAAGTAACGGATATATATAGAACAACATGTATAGTTGAGACTGAAAGTCTACTATTCATAGAAGAAGAACCCCGTAACTATAAGGAAGCATCAACAGATGAAAGATGGATTGAGGCCATGAAAGCTGAACTAGATTCGATTAATAAGAATCACTCATGGACTCTCACAACATTGCCAAAAAATCAGAAGGCAATCGGACTCAAATGGGTTTATAAAACCAAAAGGGATGCACACGGGAAGATCATCAAATATAAAACAAGATTAGTAGCAAAAGGTTATGTACAAGAACAAGGAATAAACTTCGATGAAGTATTCGCACCAGTTGCTAGGATAGAAACAGTTCAGTTAATATTAGCACTAGCAACATATCATGGTTGGCCAGTACACCACTTAGATGTAAAATCAGCATTTTTACATGGAGAGTTGAAGGAAGAAGTCTATGTCAAACAAACGGAAGGGTTTATTCAGCAAGGAAACCCTGATAAAGTCTACAAGCTAACTAAAGCTTTGTACGGCTTAAGACAAGCACCTAGAGCTTGGAACATGAAGCTTGATCAAACCTTGAAATCATTAGATTTTAAGAAGTGTAATCTCGAACAAGCAATTTACACAAAGAGAAGCAAGACTTCTACACTTATTGTTGGAGTATATGTAGATGATTTGATAATCACGGGAACTCCAAAGAAAGAATTAGACTTGTTCAAATATCAGATGGAAGACAAATTCGAAATGAGCGACTTAGGGTTGCTAGCTTATTACCTTGGGATAGAAGTTACACAAACAGGAGGAGAGATTAAAATCAAGCAGACAGTATATATTAACAAGATCTTGAAAGAAACAAGTATGATGGACAGTAATGATACAAAGATACCTATGGATCTCGGCGCTAAGTTGGTCAAGGCGGAAGATAATGGAAACCCAGTTGACGCAACTTACTAATGTAGCTTAATTGGAAGTCTTAGGTACTTACTGCACACAAGACCAGATCTTAGTTACTCAGTCGGACTACTCAACAGATTTATGCAAGACCCGAAGGAAATTCACCTGAAGGCAGTAAAACAAGTAATCCGATATATCAAAGGAACAAAGGAGCATGGAATCATATACAAGAAATAAGGCGGCTGCAAGATTACAGGTTATAGCGACAGTAGTTATGGAATCAACACTGATCAAGGAAAAGGAACTACTGGCATAGTATTTTACTTTGGAGAGTCACCTATTACTTGGTGTACTCAGAAACAACCTACAGTGGCACTATCATCATGTGAATCAGAATTCATGGCTGCTACTGGAGCAGCATGTCAAGCTTTGTGGTTAAAACGTTTACTTAGTGAATTAACTGGATGGCAAGAAAAAAGGATAACGCTTAGAGTTGACAACGTATCAGCAATAGCACTCGTAAAGAACCCAATATTTCATGGAAGAAGCAAGCACATCGACATTCGCTATCATTTCATTCGTGAATGTGTAGAGAATGGTCATATCAACGTTGAACACATCAATGGAGAACTACAAAGAGCAGACATTTTAACAAAAGCCTTACCAAGACTTAAGTTCGTGACTATGCGACAAATGCTCGGAGTTCAAGACTTAGGACGAAGCAACGATCAAGATTAAGGAGGAGAATGTGAGTATATAATCTCGACATTGCTCCAGGTTTAAAGACTCAAAAGAAGAAGGACCAAAGTTGCTCGTTGGAAAGATAATAACCGAAAGTTGGTTATGTTAGTTAGTTATAGTTAGTTATTTTCAGAAGTTAGTTGATAAAGTCGTTTCGTAGTATATAATTATTCCAAAGAAATACTCGTGAAAGTATTTCCCGGGTCGTTTTCCCAGCGAAGGTAGAATGGAGTCGTAAATTTTCGTATCGCGAAATTGAGTCGTAAAAAGTGGTAAAGTGAAAAATATAATCAAGATATTCAAGTATTCACAAACAACTATAAAATATGCAAAGAATACAATCTAATTATGCACCGAAGTTAAAAACGCGAAAACGGAAATGCACACGCAAAATTTAAAACGTAACGTATAACGAAAAATGATCCTACGAACTTGGAAATATTTTCTAAAAATCTTAAACTACTAAAAAGAATTTTAAGGAGAAGAAAAATATTTTTTTGAGTTTTTATTTATTTTCTAGAATTAATTCTCTAGTTTTGTAATTAAAAATAAATTAAAAATAAGGAAAAATAGAAAAATAACTTGGAAAAATGAAAATTAAATTCTAAAAATTCTAAAATGTTATAAAAGAAATTATAAAAATATTTTTGTATTTTTCAAGACTTTTTCTGATTTTTTATTTGATTTTTGTATTTAAAATTGATTTTAAATTGATTAAAAACTAAAAGAAAATAAGAAAAATAGCAAATGACCTCAGAAAATTATGAAAAATTACCAGAAATTCTAAAATATTATAGAAAACTTGCAGAAAAATTTTGGAAAAAGAAATTTAAGCAGAAGTGCTTTTTAAGGCCAAAACAGCTTATGGCAAGTGCTTATTTATAAGCACTTGCCACAAAACTGATCCAAACAGAAACCTCAGATGTATAATATACAAGTAAGTTCAATTATGCTCAGATTTGACCACATATTGCATAGAAACAAATGATGCAAGCAAATAAGCAATTGAGAATAAGCTAAGAAATAAGCACAATACAGAAATGAATAAACCAGGAGCTCAGAACTATAAACAGCACTTACACAACTACAAATAAACTCAGATAAGCAAAAGAAACACAAGTACAAGTACTAAATATCACTAGCAAGCCTATGGTTCAAAACAGAAATTAAGCTCCAACCTCTAAAACCAGCCCTCAAAAAGTAGTACCAAATAAGCTGAAATGCAATAAGCAATTGGGGCAAACCAATCTCTATACTACTGAGATGCTCTAAACCAAGAATCACATTCATAATCTATCTAATACTACTCTAAATGGTGCCATGAAAGTGAGCTCAGACCTGAGGTGCAGAGGAGATAAATGCTCAAACAGTCAAGTTCCTACCACAATTCTAATAAGCTAAAAAGATCTGAACCTAAATTTTCTGATTGATATTGATTAACTAGCTACAATTGATCACAAATCAACAACCTATAGCTATTTCTACTCAGTAATGAATTCTACAAGAGCTTGTAAAGAATCTACCAAAAACTGAGTGCAAGCAAATTTGACTATAAGAATTGCAACCAAAGTTTGACCAAATCCAAATTCTGTTAATAAGAACTAATTCTAAATGAAGTAATAAGCAGTAATTAAGCTAAATTAGGCTAATGAGATCTAATATGCAACTATTCCTACCATTTTTCTAACTGAAATCTACTAATGCTAACAGTTAATAAGATTTAAAACTTAACTTTGACTATTGATGAAATGACCTACTGTTTTTTAGATTTAAAACTCATTAACAACCCTTAATGAACTAATGTGAACCAGGAATCAATGAGAAATCAACAACAAAACTCAGTTACTGTTACATCCAAACACCCCCTAAGCTACTGAAATCAACTATGAAAGCAAGTTTAAAACTACAATCCACCAAAGAACTGACCAATACAACTGAGTTAACACTACTGAGAATAAAATCAACTATCAACAACTACAATAAGCTACAGTACCTCAGAATCACTAATGCTAAAAATCACATATATAAAATAAGCAAAACAGCAAACAGAATCCTAAACTATGACACATAATATTGAAGAACAAAGCACAAATTCTAAACTACTAGAAACTATTCAAATAGTAAATAACAACTAAATGCAAACAGTAACACAGAAACTTAAAAATTATCAGCTGATTAAGCAAAAGTGAGAATGAAACTTACAATGATTATTCCTCTCAGCTCAAAATTGAGAGGATTCACTTAGCTAGCCTATCTTTAGGATAGGCTAAGACCATCCAAATCTGTCTCAACTAATCCAAAATACCTCAGCTACTCAGATTCAATGCACAATTGACTACTATTGACTATTTATGAAAAACTTTTGAAAATGAGAACACTTCCACTAAAAACAACAGAACTTGAATTAACTTTGTAAAACCAATTGAGCTTATTTACAAAATGAATCAATTCCAAAACTATTGCTATAGTCTACTTCAAATTTTTAGAAACTTTTGATTAAGTAAAACTGAATGTAAATAAACTAAATAACAATTTGCTTTTAAATCTAGGTACTTCTGAAAATAAAGAGATTAAATTCTACAACGATTAACTAAAGATAATAAGCAGAATTAATAGAGAAGAGAACTAAATTTCATTAAAAATAAAGTGTTACAACTGAAAATACTACAACTCAGAGATGAATTGGGCAGAGCTTCGCTATTCGAAAACTCCACACTAAACTAAGCTATCCTAACATCTATTTATAAGAGGTGAGGGGTAGAAGCTCACGGATTGCCAGGTTGGCAATCCGTGTGAGGTTGTGTTTGTTGATAGCCTTTAAGAGCCCTTTGATCATCATCTCATTATTTCCCAATCATGAGAGCCCTTGGATTGAGTGATATGACGCGTCTCTACCAATGCTTGACTGCCACATGTCCCGTTTTGTGTTTCTTTGATACCTGATATGCTTCTGACATCACTCTGACCACACCCTGAGCTTCTAGAACACCCATGATTTTCCAATTATACCCTTAATTGCTGTTATTATTAGGAATGGGTAATTAGGGTTCTTGGTTTACTGTTCATTGAATAGTGTTTTTCTAGGTATGGATAAAAAGGGGTGGAGGGAAATGGGGTACGGGGTAAAAGTATTTTATTTGAGTTTGACTAGTGTAAGGTGGGGTTTGACCGGATGGATGTGGGCTCGCGTATTAATTTGTGGTGGATGGGCTTGGTGTTGAGATGGGCTGGGTAGTATCTTTGGACCAGTCTTAGGTTTTAATATTTTTAGGATTTTTGGTTTAGTTATGGTTTAGGTAAAAATCACAAAAGACTACTTTTGTAATTTGATAAAATTCAAGGACCAAATATGATAACTTAGCAAAGTTAATCCAAGGGCTATTCTTGACAAAATGATGATTCTTCAAGGTAGAATTTGAAACTTTAAGCTTAATTATTGATCCGGGCTTGAAAAACGCTTCCCGGCCTCGGCTTTTGATTCCTTTTCCACTCTCGTGCTCGGTTTTTCTTTGTTTTGTTCATTTTTTCGTAATATCCGTACCTGCACATCACAAACATAAAAACACGTGTTTTCTTGGCATTTGTTAGCTCAAATAGTCGTTTAGGGTCGATAATTAGCCATAAAATAGTGAGTGAATAAGCACTCACCAAAATCCCCCCGACTAAGGTATTGCCGTGTCCTCACGCAATGTGATCAATTCACGCTTTTGGGATAAATAATTTTAAAACTCTTCCTACTAACTTTGTAAAGTAGCAAGGATGTTCGAAAGAGATTACAAAATCATTTATTCCCGCAAACGCTCCGTTTTCTAAAATTTTTCCTTTATTCCACTTTATTCTATTTTTGTACTTTTCATACTTCAAACTTGTGACGTTTTGTTGAACTTTCATTATTTTGCAATAATTATTAGGGTCAACAAGTAGAAACACTTCTAATTAAGAAGCGACCATACGGTTAAAAATCGTCATCCTTGATTTTTCACGAGTCCCCAAACTAAGCGTACAAACGAGATCACAGCTTATCTACAAATTAGATGCTAAAACTACTCATAAAAGTTACTTGTAGAGACTTATTACTCCCATTTCCTAGGTTTTTTATCTCAATATTTTATTTTGTTGAGAAATGAATTGCTTCATATTTTCTCGTTTTGATAATTTTTAAGTCCGATAGTGATACCTAAGTTAAAACGATAAGTAGTTATTCATTTTCTCTTAAGAACCACTGCAATAGAAATTCGGTCCACATCAAGGAATTTGGGGTACATACAATATCAAAGATATAAGTTGCGGAGTACGATCACGTGCACCTCATGTGATTGATTACTAATCACTTATCACATGCACCTCACGTGCCAACAACTTATTGATACATACATAGCTCTTATTCAACAATACTACAACTTTCATTTTTCACTTTTTTCACTTTTCTCATAACTTTCATACTTTTTTCTCATAATCAATGGAAGCTTAACGGGTAGCTCCAAAACCACATAGATAATCAACTTTTGACTTTTGATTTTTCATTTTTTTGGCTCTTATTTTTTGTGTTCCTTGATATGTACCCAACTTCTAAAGCAAAAATTCTCTTAAGAAAACAAAGAACTAAATATTATTCAAACCGAAATACCACTAATTAACCTAGAACATCTATTATATATTGGTGACGTATCTGATGGGAGTAAAAAGCCACAAGTACCTCTCATGAGCTCTAAAGAGAACCACTACTCCATGTTTAGCATCTAACTTCTAAATAAACTCTATTATTTCTCGCTCTTCGCAATTTAAGATTCCAAATAATGAAACCCGCGAATACTTAGCCGATAATCAGCCACGCATATATAAAGTCAGTTATGGAAACTTGCAAATTCTAGAAGAAGAATTCGCGTTTTCTAGCTCCTGATGTAAAAGACTAGCGAAAGCTTTTAAGCTGCGCATGTATAAAGTCAAGTACGGGAACTTGCAGATTCTTAAGAAAGAATTCGCATTTTATAGCTCCTAGTGTACAAAACTAGCACAAGCTTATGTGATCATCATTGGTTAAGGGAACAAGCTAGGGCTCAACACGCCCGGTCAAGTCAAAATATTTATTCCTACTCTCGCCCGCAAGAAAGTCAACAAGGTGTCAAAATACTTATTCAAACTTTATTATATTTTTGCACAACTTTTTCAACTTTTTCTCATCTTTTTTTGTGCTTTTCATGACATTTTCATCAAAATTTTTGAAATTTTTCAATTTTTTTAATTTTTTTTATTTTTGGTGGAAAAACGGAGTTGCAAGAGTGCACGACATGTGAAAAATGCAAGGTCAAAATCGAATCGAAGATTCACCCCCCCCCCCCCCCCCCCCCCCGACTAAAACGAAACATTGTCCTCAATGTTTAAAAGGTAAGGGTTCTCCTACATAAATCTAAGGCAATTTATTAATTATGCCAAACAGATAAACGTTAGTCGATAAGATTAGGATATTTGGATAAGCAACGAATGATGAATCTCGAGTGAAGACAAAACTACGAGCACGAGAGTCTTCATTATTCGGGCAAATCCTGGACATAAACAAACAACAAGCACAAAGCACAAGATTTGGAAAAGGTTTCCCTCCTCACGTCACGTTATTAGAAATAAGAAATTGAAGAAGATGAAATGATAAGCATGGGGTGCCTCCCACGAAGCGCTTGTTTTTGTTCACCGAGTCACATGAGCTTGACTCGATCCCCGAATTAATTCGTCCTTGGGGAGAGCAGATGAAACGGCCACTTGAAAATAGAGATGCCCGGATCAAATATGGTATCCTCACTCCCGGTGGAGTGGAAAAGTGACGAAGTGATGGGATAAACAAAGAATGGGTGAAACACCCGGATGATAATAGCAAAGTCTATTTCTGAAACCTCGTCCACCATTCTAACAATATCTTCATTCAAACCGGATTCAAAAATTTCATCGGGTGGTTTTGCAGGTGGACGAGAAGAAGAAGAATCAAAAGAAATATCATTCTCATCATTCTCAATACCCGGTGGTATCGAGTCATCCACAGCAAGAAATATATCGACATCCTCTAGAAGAGGGTCACGTAACGGATTTTCGAAAATAGGAATATAATCAATCTCAAAGTGAAAGCACTCATAATCCGGAAGAGAGATATCAGCATGAATAGTGGGACTGCCACTACTTGTCTCTTTAAATCGAAAAATTTCAAGCTCGGGTAAAGAATCACTATCAATAACGGGGATAGGAGAAGAAGTAAGAGGATCATTCAATGCCTCAATACGGGAGATAAGAAGATTGACATTTAACAATGTCTCACGTAAAGCTTCATCTCGGATTTCCGTGTCATCATCTTCTTCATTATCATCTTCAAAGCTTTCAAGCTCAAGATGTTCTTCATCAACATAATCGATCTCTCCACATGATATAGAATCATCATTATCAGAATCGGAGAATAACTCATCACGATTATCTTCAACCGGTGTTTCAATATGATCATCAAAACGATTATTTTCAACAAATTCAGAATCATTGTTAGAAATCTCCTCGGACTCACTCGGGATTGGAACGAGGTTCTCAACACTTGACTTATTGAATTCGTCCGATTCCGTTGCCGGAATAGTGTCAAGATGCCCGTCCCCCATTGTTAGAGAGTCTTCGGGTTCTACGGGAGAAGAGATAGGATCATTTTGAGGATTAAGATTGATCGTAATCGTGGAATCATCATCGTATAAACAACACTCGCAAAATTGGAATTTCCTTTCTTCGGTAGGAGGTTCTTCCATCAATCTCTCATTAGGCTCGGGAAAAGATGTGTAACGATTATTCACCATCTCTTTCAACTTATTGAGCATTGATTTAAGTTCCAAAATATCATTATTGAAATTGGAAGTTTGTGGGGGTTGGTAAAAACCATTAGAATCGTAATAAGAATTAGGTTCATGATAAGAATTTTCAAACGATCCCCCACAATTTTCAAAATTTGATGTATTTTGAAATGAATCACCATTGTAATACGAATTTTGCTCATAAAAATCATTTTGAGGATAACAATCAAGGCTCGGATTGTAATCGAAAGACGTGTCAGCACTCGGGGTATAGCACATACAATCGGTGTATCCACATACATCACAAAAACATCGCCCACACGGCATTCCTTCTTCGGACGGGTTTCCACAATTATAGCAGTAAAACGAAGGTGGTGGTGGTGTATAGTAATCGGGAATATTTGACGAATTGTTGAACGAATTTTGATCACACGTGTGAGAATTACAATTCAAACAAACGCCATCAAGAATATTATCACCACATTCGTCGCACGTACACCATACACACAACCCTCCGAAGAACGGTTCTCCACAATAGAGACAAATCGGATCCATAAGAATTAAACGTAAGAGGGATTGAGAAGAAGAATCAAATATAAGAGGATAAGAAGATTATTTATGTTTTTTATTTTAAAATTTTTATATTTTTATAGAAAATATATACAAGATAGTTAAAAACTTAACGCAACACGATTTTTCAACACGAATATTCAAAACTCACATCCACCTTCCCCGGCAGCGGCGCCATTTTGATAAAGTCGTTTCGTAGTATATAATTATTCCAAAGAAATACTCGTGAAAGTATTTCCCGGGTCGTTTTCCCAGCGAAGGTAGAATGGAGTCGTAAATTTTCGTATCGCGAAATCGAGTCGTGAAAAGTGGTAAAGTGAAAAATATAATCGAGATATTCAAGTATTCACAAACAACTATAAAATATGCAAAGAATACAATCTAATTATGCACCGAAGTTAAAAACGCGAAAACAGAAATGCACACGCAAAATTTAAAACGTAACGTATAACGAAAAATGATCCTACGAACTTGGAAATATTTTCTAAAAATCTTAAACTACTAAAAAGAATTTTAAGGAGAAGAAAAATATTTTTTTGAGTTTTTATTTATTTTCTAGAATTAATTCTCTAGTTTTGTAATTAAAAATAAATTAAAAATAAGGAAAAATAGAAAAATAACTTGGAAAAATGAAAATTAAATTCTAAAAATTCTAAAATATTATAAAAGAAATTATAAAAATATTTTTGTATTTTTCAAGACTTTTTCTGATTTTTTATTTGATTTTTGTATTTAAAATTGATTAAAAACTAAAAGAAAATAAGAAAAATAGCAAATGACCTCAGAAAATTATGAAAAATTACCAGAAATTCTAAAATATTATAGAAAACTTGCAGAAAAATTTTGGAAAAAGAAATTTAAGCAGAAGTGCTTTTTAAGGCCAAAACAGCTTATGGCAAGTGCTTATTTATAAGCACTTGCCACAAAACTGATCCAAACAGAAACCTCAGATGTATAATATACAAGTAAGTTCAATTATGCTCAGATTTGACCACAGATTGCATAGAAACAAATGATGCAAGCAAATAAGCAATTGAGAATAAGCTAAGAAATAAGCACAATACAGAAATGAATAAACCAGGAGCTCAGAACTATAAACAGCACTTACACAACTACAAATAAACTCAGATAAGCAAAAGAAACACAAGTACAAGTACTAAATATCACTAGCAAGCCTATGGTTCAAAACAGAAATTAAGCTCAAACCTCTAAAAGCAGCCCTCAAAAAGTAGTACCAAATAAGCTGAAATGCAATAAGCAATTGGGGCAAACCAATCTCTATACTACTGAGATGCTCTAAACCAAGAATCACATTCATAAACTATCTAATACTACTCTAAATGGTGCCATGAAAGTGAGCTCAGACCTGAGGTGCAGGGGAGATAAATGCTCAAACAGTCAAGTTCCTACCACAATTCTAATAAGCTAAAAAGATCCGAACCTAAATTTTCTGATTGATATTGATTAACTAGCTACAATTGATCACAAATCAACAACCTATAGCTATTTCTACTCAGTAATGAATTCTACAAGAGCTTGTAAAGAATCTACCAAAAACTGAGTGCAAGCAAATTTGACTATAAGAATTGCAACCAAAGTTTGACCAAATCCAAATTATGTTAATAAGAACTAATTCTAAATGAAGTAATAAGCAGTAATTAAGCTAAATTAGGCTAATGAGATCTAATATGCAACTATTCCTACCATTTTTCTAACTGAAATCTACTAATGCTAACAGTTAATAAGATTTAAAACTTAACTTTGACTATTGATGAAATGACCTACTGTTTTTTAGATTTAAAACTCATTAACAACCCTTAATGAACTAATGTGAACCAGGAAGCAATGAGAAATCAACAACAAAACTCAGTTACTGTTACATCCAAACACCCCCTAAGCTACTGAAATCAATTATGAAAGCAAGTTTAAAACTACAATCCACCAAAGAACTGACCAATACAACTGAGTTAACACTATTGAGAATAAAATCAACTATCAACAACTACAATAAGCTACAGTACCTCAGAATCACTAATGCTAAAAATCACATATATAAAATAAGCAGAACAGCAAACAGAATCCTAAACTATGACACATAATACTGAAGAACAAAGCACAAATTCTAAACTACTAGAAACTATTCAAACAGTAAATAACAACTAAATGCAAACAGTAACACAGAAACTTAAAAATTATCAGCTGATTAAGCAAAAGTGAGAATGAAACTTACAATGATTATTCCTCTCAGCTCAAAATTGAGAGGATTCACTTAGCTAGCCTATCTTTAGGATAGGCTAAGACCATCCAAATCCGTCTCAACTAATCCAAAATACCTCAGCTACTCAGATTCAATGCACAATTGACTACTATTGACTATTTATGAAAAAGTTTTGAAAATGAGAACACTTCCACTAAAAACAACAGAACTTGAATTAACTTTGTAAAACCAATTGAGCTTATTTACAAACTGAATCAATTCCAAAACTATTGCTATAGTCTAATTCAAATTTTTAGAAACTTTTGATTAAGTAAAACTGAATGTAAATAAACTAAATAGCAATTTGCTTTTAAATCTAGGTACTTCTGAAAATAAAGAGATTAAATTCTACAACGATTAACTAAAGATAATAAGCAGAATTAATAGAGAAGAGAACTAAATTTCATTAAAAATAAAGTGTTACAACTGAAAATACTACAACTCAGAGATGAATTGGGCAGAGCTTCGCTATTCGAAAACTCCACACTAAACTAAGCTATCCTAACATCTATTTATAAGAGGTGAGGGGTAGAAGCTCACGGATTGCCAGGTTGGCAATCCGTGTGAGGTTGTGTTTGTTGATAGCCTTTAAGAGCCCTTTGATCATCATCTCATTATTTCCCAATCATGAGAGCCCTTGGATTGAGTGATATGACGCGTCTCTACCAATGCTTGACTGCCACATGTCCCGTTTTGTGTTTTTTTGATACCTGATATGCTTCTGACATCACTCTGACCACACCCTGAGCTTCTAGAACACCCATGATTTTCCAATTATACCCTTAATTGCTGTTATTATTAGGAATGGGTAATTAGGGCTCTTGGTTTACTGTTCATTAAATAGTGTTTTTCTGGGTATGGATAAAAAGGGGTGGAGGGAAATGGGGTACGGGGTAAAAGTATTTTATTTGAGTTTGACTAGTGTAAGGTGGGGTTTGACCGGATGGATGTGGGCTCGGGTATTAATTTGTGGTGGATGGGCTTGGTGTTGAGATGGGCTGGGTAGTATCTTTGGACCAGTCTTAGGTTTTAATATTTTTAGGATTTTTGGTTTAATTATGGTTTAGGTAAAAATCACAAAAGACCACTTTTGTAATTTGATAAAATTCAAGGACCAAATATGATAACTTAGCAAAGTTAATCCTAGGGCTATTCTTGACAAAATGATGATTCTTCAAGATAGAATTTGAAACTTTAAGCTTAATTATTGATCCGGGCTTGAAAAACGCTTCCCGGCCTCGGCTTTTGATTCCTTTTCCACTCTCGTGCTCGGTTTTTCTTTGTTTTGTTCATTTTTTCGTAATATCCGTACCTGCACATCACAAACATAAAAACACGTGTTTTCTTGGCATTTGTTAGCTCAAATAGTCGTTTAGGGTCGATAATTAGCCATAAAATAGTGAGTGAATAAGCACTCACCATTAGTTATGGCGGTTACAAACCGAACCATTGTGTCGTTTGGTTAAGTCCATTTGAACAGACACATTCTTTAGTGAACAGACATGAAGGTTCATGGCAACCTTTCGTATAGTATAAATATGTAATTACATGTAACAGAAATTTGGTTAGACGATTAATAAAGTTATCTAGTTTTTACTTTGCAATTCATATCGACTCACTCTTTATTTGGGACCAACACCGCAGAACTGTAGCTATAAGCTGTATAGCCTGCATGTTTAACCGTCAATAAATCTGGTTTGACCCCTATAACTCTCTCGCCAACAGAGTATATGAAGTCCCAAAACCCCATATCTCAAATCTTTTCTTAGTCTGAGGGAAGACCATTATTTCCAATAGTCTTGGTTAAACATATTTTATTATTGCTACGACATTTCCACTCACATTTCTTAATAGTTAACTAGTCTACTTTTTTTTCTCAACTTTACTCCACTTGCTAAATTTCATTTCAAATATCATATTCTTCTCACCTCAAAAAGTTAACATACATCTTTATGAATGCATACAAGTCACATACTAGCCAAAATTTTCACTTTGGCAATACACAATTTCTTTTTTGTATGTTTCTTCTTACAGATATTGGTTTTATCACTAAGAAAGTGTCACATTTAATTAGAATGATAAAAGATGGTAGTTACTGAACCCTTCGTTTTCAATTTTAGATATAAGAATCGATTCCTTAATGTTTCTTTACAAGCAATCATAGAGACCATCAAGCCACAAACCATATGGTTTCGTACGAACTATGTCACCAGGAACCTTAACCATAAATTTAGCCTTGTCAAAGATATATCATACCAACTACTGAAACATAAAACGTAGTATTCTAATGGTCTAGCTTCAATTTTCGAAAAAGTTAAGAAAATATAACATATCCCATTATCAATTTAGTGTTAAGTGGATTTTGAGGCCCCTAGAGCTTTGAGATTTTGTATGGTAGTAGCACACCTTTCACACCCCTTTTATCTGCATTTTGAAAGCTTAAGTCCCCGTTTTGACCGATAATTTCTGGTTGTGATTTTGATAAACGGGAGTCTTCCTCCTGTCTATCCGCCTTTACTTTCTTTCTGTCCTTATCAGTTTCTTGTTTCATTTCACGCATTGTGTCTGAAATCAACTTATTAAACACGGTTGCACCTACAAATGTCCGTACATTAAGGAATAGATGATTTCAGTGTCTACCGATCGACAAGCACACACATCATAAAAAAAGTGCAAGAGCAGGTACCAAATGAGCTATACAAGTAGATGACATGTCCATTGGTCCCAAAGGACCCATTATTCATTCCTAAATTCATTGCTTAAGAGTAGAAATTTAGCATTCAAATAAGGGTCAAAGATGGAAGAAAGAGAGAGTACAAACCAGGAATATGTTTAAAGCCTTCAGTGACAGCGTATTTGCAAGCGTTCTTAGCAAGCGTGGTGATAAAAATACCGATCTGAGCTCTAGTTTCACTGTCTGGCAAGTACTGAGGTAACTTCTTAATCCCATCTACTCTAACCACTTGATCAATCTTAACAGCAGCGGTCGAAGTGTAGTCATAAGCCGTGCCACCTACACGTTTCACTGTCGGTGTGATCCCTTGAACTCGGTCTCTGATCGAGTATATGATATTCCAAAACCCCATTTCTCAACTCGGTCTTTGTCCGAGGGAATACCTTTACTGTAAAAAACCAGATTTTTAATAGTCTTTGTTTAAACAATAATCTTATTTTAGTAGGAGTATCATTTTTGCTGAATAGATTTCCACCCACATTTCTTAATAATTAAGTCAATATACCTTTTTTTTCTTCTTTCAACTTTACTCCACTTACTATATTTTCATTTCAAATGTCGTATTATTCTCATGTCATGAAGTTTTTGGTTTGTTTGTTTTCTTGGTAACACCTGAATTTTGAATTCCTCGTTTTACGTCTAATTTTAAATTTTTCCTAAGTTATTAATATGATTAATAACAAACCTAAACTATATGTTATGTATAATAATACAATTAATTAAATATAGATATGATACATGCCTAGAAACAAGTTTTGTTACATAATTTAAACTTTCCTAATATCCTCCTTTACATCACTCGTTTTAAAGTCACTTGAAACATACGGATTCAACAATTAAATGGAGATAAGGCTCCATCAATTTCGGCCAAATGATCTCACTCATAATAATAGACGCAATTAAAAACACAATCAAGCAAATTGATTTCACATTATAAGCTTACCATACTTGGAGACACGTTCCTCCCCTTTTATCTTCTCACAAAATATAAGCTGTATCTTCACTTTAGAATATCACACACCTAGTATTCTAACTGGACCTAAACGAATAAAAGATGCACACAAGTTATATGGCATAAATAGTCTAAATACATTGAATAAGTAGAAGTCAAAAATCAGTTTCCTAGTTACTCGGCTTCTTTTCACCTATTTCTCCCTCTCAATCTCAATTGTTACGCCACCATTTTCACACACATTAAACACCTACAAACCCTAGAAGCAAACTAATAGAAACAGACTGCTACATTTGCAAAATAAAAAGCAATCGGCCGCCACATTTTATGTTTGATTTGAGCTGTGTAAAATGGTGTACGAA
Organism: Artemisia argyi; assembly: GCA_030686995.1. NCBI lineage: Eukaryota > Viridiplantae > Streptophyta > Magnoliopsida > Asterales > Asteraceae > Artemisia > Artemisia argyi. The sequence goes on along the minus strand of JARVZY010002400.1, from coordinate 423,511 downwards.
GGGCTTGAAAGAGTGGTATTTGGTCGTAACAATTCTAGTTCGATTGGTATTGCTGGTGCGTGAAGTGTGGTAGAAGAAAGTGTATGGTTGGCTTGGTTTTACTCTTGTTTCTTGGTCCCGTTTTTCTGCCATTGTTCAACTCAAGGTATCACCTTGTATGTCTTTGTTTTCTCTTATCCTTATGTCGTTCCCTACACCTGAATACAACACAAAGAAAATAAACCTGATATAGTATTTCGTGCATACAAATTAAAGATCACATGAGATGATAAGAAAATGGAAAATTGTCCAAAAATACATCCAATTTGCCACCTTTTACTATTGGGGATTAGGCCGTACAATAGCTACGTACTTTCTCTAATGTATCATTTTGGTACGTGCACTTATTTCCGTTTCACTTAATGTTGTATACTTCTTTGTTTTGTTTCATTTTGCACTGCTAAACTTGTTTGACCGAAACTGATAACATCAATGCCACGTGTACACAACACGTTGGATTTCCACTAACCAAAATAAAACCCAAAACCCCCAAATTCAATCATATCTTTCCCAATTCTAACACAAAAAAAAAAACCTAATCGATTTAAACCCTTATTTCAAAACCCCCAAATTCAATCATACAATTAAAAATCCAAATTCAATGGCATCTTCATCATCTTCAATTCATAGCCGTCGTCGTCGTGATCCTCCACCCACATTGTGCGAATGTGAGGAACCAGTCATACCAAACTGCAAAAACCATTGATTTTCCATTAAAACGTTTTTTTGGATGTGTTAGTTACTACAAGGGATCAAAATGTAGGAGTTTTTATTGGATTGATGATGAGTTGCCAAGTGAGTACTACAAAAAGGAGGTTTTCAAGCTGATTCAGAAGGATAAACATCAAGAAAATAGGATGAAGGGTGTTAATTGAAGGATTTGGTTGTTTGCGTCTCTCCCCATAGCAGTCAATAACTCACCCCTGCATGTTCCTCTAAAAAAGCATCCATCCAGCCCTATAACTTTTTCTACATCGTGCACTCCACCCTTCTTTCATTGCTTTAAAACACACATAAAATCTTTTGAAATGTATCTTACCACCATCCTTCTCCTCCACATGCATATGAACTGTAGACCCTGGATTGGTGTCTAGAATTTGCTTCCTATAGTCCTACAGTCTACTATAATGCTCAATGAGACCACCTTCATGATCAAATAAGGCCCTGTGCTTAGCTCTTTTACATTGATTAACACTCACATTTATCAAGTATTTCTTTTTGATTTGATCTCTAATGTTCCTATAGCTAATAGTTGGATCCTGAGCTATATTATAAGCAAACTGCCTTGCAATCCATTTAAAGGTTACTAATGAACCTAAATCAAAGTTCCTAGAACAAGTGTGGTATGGAAATAGTGTTTTAATTTGAAATGAGCTTTCACCCTTACCCATGCTTTTCTTTGATGGTGAATCAGTCTTCAAACCCTTGTCTTTCTTACTTTGTGATTCAATCTTCACATTCTTACTTGGTGACCTAATCTTAACACCCTCAGCTTTTTTATACTCCCAATCACCTTTCTTTCCTCCACTCCTACCCTCTTCAAGATCCCTTCCACACAACACATGCAAAGTCATATAGTCATTCCTTTTATACCACAGCTGGAACCCATTAGCTACTCCATAATTTGACAAACAGTCTTTCAGTTGTTCAGGATGTTCAAACCTCAAACCAAGTGTTGGTTTCTGTTCATTCCAAGGAAGACTAGGGTCAAATTTCGGATAAATTACACCAGGAGTTACTTTAAATTGTTGGTCAACATTTTCATAATCCAAATCAAGCTCCTTATCACTACATTCACTAAAATCAGTAGCAGTGTTCTCTACATGATCCCTTATAAAATTACCACTGCATAATTTATTCAGAAAGGGGTCCTTAATGGTCCTATATGGTATGTCTACATCATCTTCTCCTACATAATCACTAACCCCATATTCAGTTATATCTTCCATCTCTACATCATCTTCCTCTTGAGAATCATCAAACCCAAGCTCAGTTTGTACCCAATGGGTTAAATCACACCCATGATGTTCCAAATACAGGTCAATAACATTATCATTCTTAACACCTAAGGCAATAAAGTCTGCTAAATCTACATCATTCTTAAGTTCTTTCAAACCATTACTAAGTTCTTTACCAGGCATATGATAGTACATACCTTTAACAGGATACTGACAACAGCCTTTGAGCAACTTGGACAATAGAATAACTGTCATCCCAATGAAGTCTACACTTCCAATCGTAGAAACATCTTCTTCAACATACTGGAGTGGTGATGGTGTGAATGTACCATCGTGGTGAAAATTGACGGTTAATCGCGTTCTTTTAGTCGATTAGATCATATGGAAATTAGGGTTAGGGTTCAAGATAAAAATGGGGGAAAACGTTTTTGTGTGTGTTATAAGTGAAATACGTAAAAATGGGGTATTATACAGAGTCAAAAAAAAAAAAAAAATGGGTCTCCTATGCCACGTTGGACTTTAGCCGGTTTTTAAAAAGTTTAGCCGGTTGCCAGTAAAAATTGTACAAAATGAAACAAAACAAAAAAGTAGACAACATTAAGTGAAACGGAAATAAGTACACGTACCAAAACGATACATTAGTGAAAGTACGTAGCTATTGTACGGCCTAATCCCTTTACTATTGTATGCTATGAACTTTTTTTTTCCTATTGTATACACGAACTTTCTTAATCTTCCTATTGTATACACGAACTTTCTTAATCTTCCTATTGTATACATGAATCTGACGTGGCATGGAGTTAATTATATAAATTTACATGAATCGTCCCTGTGGCTCAAAACAATTACACCATTCGTCCTTGAAACAATTACATAAAAGGTCCCTGTAGCTCAAGAGTTAAAATATTTGCATCATTAGTCCTCATTGAGTTAAAATATTTGCATCGTTAGTCCTCATTGACTATTGAGTTAAAATATTTGCATCGTTAGTCCTCATTGAGTTAAAATATTTTCATCGTTAGTCCTCATTAACTATTCTTACGTTAAAATATTTGCATCGTTAGTCCTCATTAACTATTGAGTTAAATTATTTGCATCGTTAGTCCTCATTGAGTTAAAATATTTACATTGTTAGTCCTCATTGACTATTAATACGTTTTTATCCCTTTTCGTCCGTTTTTCTTACGTTTTCGTCCATTTTTCTCATGTTTTCATAGGTTTTTATCAGTGTTCGTCCGTTTTTATACGTTTTCATTCATTTTTCTCATGTTTTTATCTATTTCTTCCGTTTTTCTCACATTTTCATATGCTTTTATCCGTGTTCATACACTTTTATTCGTTTTCGTCTATTATTTAATGTTTTTATACCTCCGCCCACCACCGCCACCACCACCACCACCCACCGCCCACCACCTCCACCCACCACCGCCGCCACCACCACCGCCCACCACCTCCATCCACCACCACCACCCACCGCCACCTACCAACACCCAACGCCACCACCACCCACCTCCGCCACCACCACCCACAATTGCCACCACCACCCATCGCCAAGTTTTTATACATGATTTTATACGCATGGTGGTGGCGGTGGGTGTTGGTGGGTGGCGGTGGGTAGTGGTGGGTGGCGGTAGGTAGTGGTGGGTGGATGCGGTGGTGATGGTGGGTGGATGCGGTGGTGATGGTGGTATTGGTGGTGGTGGGTGGTGGCGGTGGATGTTGGTAGGTGGCGGTGGGTGGTGGTGGTGGTGTGTGGAGGTGGTGGGTGGTGGTGGGTGTGGGTGGTGGGTGGTGGTGGGTGGCGGAGGTGGAGGTGGGTGGTGGTGGTGGGTGGTGGCGGCGGTGGGTGGTGGTGGTTGGCGGTGGGTAGGTGGGTGGATGCGGTGGTGATGGTGGGTGGTGGTGATGGTGGGTGGTGGTGGGTGGATGCGGTGGTGTTGGTGGTGGCGATGGGGGTGGTGGGTGATGGCGGTGGGTGTTGGTAGGCGGCGGCGGTGGTGGGTGGCGGTTGTGGGCGGTGGTGGTGGTGGGTGGCAGTGAGGACTACCGATGCAAATATTTTAACACAATGAGGACTAACGATGCAAATAGTTTAACTCAATAGTCAATGAGGACTAACGATGCAAATATTTTAACTCAATGAGGACTAACGATGCAAATATTTTAACTCTTGAGCTACAGGGACCTTTTATGAAATTGTTTCAAGGACGAATGGTGTAATTGTTTTGAGCCACATGGACGATTCATGTAAATTTATGTAATTAACTCCATGCCACGTCAGATTCATATATACAATAGGAAGATTAAGAAAGTTCGTGTATACAATAAGAAAAAAAAATTCATAGCATACAATAGTAAAAGGTGGCAAGTTGGATGTATTTTTGGACAATTTTCCCGTAAGAAAACCATTTACATAAAATCATAACCTGTCAAAAGAGATAATATAATGAATCTTTAACTATAATATTCGATCAATACACATTATTTCGACTTAAGTATTTCTTTTTCTGTTATGTAGCTGCTGCTCATGCGACCCAAATATATGTTATACAACTCTTTTCGAGCTAACCGTAAATAGAAATGCCAGCATATTTTTCTTTCGGGTTTGTTTTGTTACGCATGGGAATACATAGGGTTGCGATCAGGTTGGGGGTCACAAGGGGTTAGAGTCGTGGCTTGGAATGGTCATGATTGCATGTGAAATTGTTATATGTTTTGGCTCGTTGAACACTGGTATTGTGTGGGCGATTTGTATGTCGTGTGAGTGTGTGTGGTGTCGCGATTATTTTGGGTGAGTTTTAATGAACTATCTGCCATAAACCTCTACATATTCGAATATAAGCATGCTTGTTTTCTGTTATTGAAACGCATAAACCCGGTTAAGAAAAAGGAGGGGGCTCGACTTAGTATTTTTATTTTAAAAAGGCTGTGTGAGTTGCATGAAAACGTATGACATATAAAACATTATACGAACCCACGACTCTTTACTTTTCTGATGGGTTTAAAAGGATTTAAATCATGGGTTCTGAGTTTTGTCCAAAGGGTAGGCTTTTGCTGGTGTCGAACATGAGGACTATAAACATGTAGGTATGTGTCGCGTGTGAGTATGATCGAGTCTGGTCCATCATCGGGTCATCATTGTGTGTCGATTTAAAGGGTTTTAAACATTGATAGTATGTCTTTGTAAATCTGTATGAAGGTGTGATAAAACGAACAGGTTATGAGCCGGATAAAAACAAGCTAGGAATAGTGGTCGTGGGTTTGGAGAAATTGTTGGTCACTTTCGAACTTGGTTTGGTCTCGTTATATGAGCCTGTGTGTGCATGGGAAATTTTGTGTGGGTCGTATAGCATGATACAAACCAAAATAAAGAAGTGTAAATACATGTAACTGTCCAGTTAAGTAGTATTCGAATAGGTGTGTATGCATGGTATAAATGTATAATGTAGTGTATTTTGAACAGATGTGAACATATGGTGTCTTATGTGAATTGGCTACTAAAATGGTGGTTTGGCATATGAGCTTTGGGTGGGTCGAATGGGGTACAAAAGTGTGTGTGTCAAGAGTATATAAAGTGTGTGAATATGTACATGGGTTCGAGAGTGGGTGTGAGTAAGTGGTTTCAAACGTAACAAATAAGAAACAGGGTCTAAGTGTTCTTTGAATCGGCTAAGTATTAATGGGAATTAAGTACGATAAACCTTAAACATTTATAAGTTTCACTTTTAAACTTAAACTATGCTAATTGAGCATAATAAACCTTAAACTACGAAATCGGATATATTGAACCTTTAAGTTTATCTAATTATCATTTATAACCCTAAATTATGAAAGTTATTTAATTAGGAAAGTTACTATTTTTGGCAAGTTACTAAAAATGGAAAGTTTCTAAAAATAGAAAGAAACCTCAAATGTGTAATCTGATTAACTATAAGCATTAAATAATGAGACGATCATTAATTCGTGTAGATTCGCTGAAGAAGGAGTTTGTTTCCGATCTTTACGTTTCTGTTATGTTTGCACTTGCGGTCTAAGGTACAAATATTCTGACATTCCTTATAAGATTTCTCATGACTCTTGATCTTTGATTATAATTCTTTATCTTGATATGATCCTTTTTGAGCCTTTGTTATTGTTCCCTTGATACTTGATATAATTCGTTTGTTATCTTGTGACATGAATATTTGAATCCCTTGATAATTTGAAGGTTCATTTGATATGGTAACTGGATGTAAAAACCTTTCTTAATTATATCATGAAAATGTTTTGAGAAAAAACTATTTTAAAATGATGTTTATGAGCACGATGCGATACCAATTTTATATGAAATTTTACTAACTTTTATGAAAACTACTTTTAAAAACTATCTTTATGAAAACCGTTATTAAAGATCACTTTCATGAAAGCCATTATTAAAAGATTTCTTTAAATGAATATTTGATATAACCTTTCGAATTAAACATTTTCTATGAACCTTTGAACCATTTAATTGTGAACCCTTGATTATGAACCTTTGATATTCTGATGATTTAGACATTTGCCAAACTTTGACTTTGTCTTCTCATTACTATATTCCATTTCCCTACTACTGTTATGATTATGATTTCTGACCTTGGTACATCTGACATCTTTGGTTCATTAATATTATGTTTGTCTGAAAACTCTTTTGAAAACATAACTTGGTAATATGAGATAAAACTATTTGAACTAATTTCTGAAAATATGACAACATGTCAGCTTCTAAATGGAGGGTTTAAATAACCTTTGCCAAAAATGCTTTAAAGAAATACTTTTAAGATAACCATGTTTTAAAATGAATTGCCAAGTTTTTCCAATTAGTTCTTATAATACTTTCACACTTGTAAACCTTGAACCATTGATACGAACTTTTTTTGTTAAGATTCCCTAAGCTACTGCTATGATACCCTTTTACTGTTTGAATCTGTATGATATGAACCTTTTAAATTACCTTTGACCTATTCAGTATAAGACCCGGGCTATCACTAGGCATGGGGTTTCCATGTCCATAACATTAATGCACTGATGTTATGACTCCTGTGTGGTCGAGTGATTTTCCACACCGTCCCTTTTGTTATATGATATGCGCGCTTTATGACTTATTATGGCCAACTGATTTCTGTGGGGCGTATGGGTGCATCCTAGATTTGTTATATGTTATCTGGTGATTGATGTTGTGTGCATGCACGTCCTTCACAACCCATTAAGGTAACCCATCTGATTACATTCGATATTCTGAGGTCTCCCCTCTGGATTTCATATGAGGCTACATATGGTATGATTTGATCTGGTAGGGCCACGGGGTTGAAATACTGAATAAACCTTAACCTTTATATTTACCTTTACATTTACCTTTACCTTACCTTCATATTATACCTTTTGATACCTATCCAATGCAACATATTCTGTTTTCTCATTTTTGTTTCATATTGCTTTGTTGTTATATCTGTTCACTGAGCTTTTTAAGCTCAGCCGCATTTCTTTTACCGCGGCAGGTTTTAGAAGGAAGCTGGGTTTTGGGTGAAGAGTGCAAGTAGAAGCTCTTAGGGAGGATTATGATTTGATAGTCGCCATGGACTAGAGTTGATTTGAAGATACTTTATTTTAGTCATTCTGTACTTTAGTTTTGATATTGTATTTTCTCCTTGACTTAGAATTCATTTGTAACCTTTGTATTCATTGTATTAATAAAGTATTAAGCTTGTGTTTTGCTTTGTTTGACACCATGAATGTGATATCTTGTTGGGGTGTTACAGTGCCTAAGTGGTAACCATGGTTTTCAAATGTTATTTAAGATATAAGCTCATCGTTCCATTCAAAAATCAATTGGTGATAGAAAGATTAGCCTATCAAGCTTTAACTTTGAGTTATAGTTCTACCCCGATGTGGGATTGGGTTTGCACACTCAATTGGTGACACCATCTGTTAGGAATCCTAAGGCCAAGCATCTCACCAAGTCAACATGTAAGCCCAACTGAGGTTCCATTCTAAAACCAATTAGTGATAGAAGGAGTAGCCCACCAAGTTTATATGTTAACTTTGAGATTATAATTCTACCGATTGGGTTTGTACTCCCAACATCAAACTTTTAGCTAACTAATCTTATGGGGTTTGAAGTTTGAACCCACCGCCACACATACTCATGTCAAGAAGTTAGCATAAAAATCTTTAGAAATAAATATTGTTAAAGTATGTGTATAAATATTAATGTGTGTATGACTAGTATCGAACCCGAGACCTCGGGATTGCACACATTTCAACGAGAATTAAAGTATAATAATTATATATATTAAATGTTATGTATATATGTTGATGCATAATCTGGCACGGGCTGGATTTGACGACTCTCCCTGGGCCGTTCATCGTCTTCTCGAGCCCTGAGTAGACCTGTCAACAAAGAGAACCCGTTAGGAGTGGACCGAGGCCGTAGCCCCGGGATCCACCTCCGACGGTCAAGTTAGTATTGGTGCGATATAGCATAGTAGAGTTAGGTTTAGGGTAACCTGTTATGTTCTATTCTCCCCCAAGAAGGGAATCCCAGCCCTATATTTATAGGGCATGGATTAGGGTTTAGGCGTAGAGTAGGCCGCTGTCTGTCGGGTCTGGCCCATTCCTGGTCCAGTCTGGACCATACGTCCACAAGCCCCCCAAGTCTAGTGTGACATAGTGCATGGTTATGTTATACTAGACTTAAGTTCTGTTCATGGCCACATAAGCTCAATCAACCATAACGGCATGGCCCATGTGTGCGCAACTTGTGTGCACATGGGACGGACCATACTGCGCAGCCCACGTGCGATAGTGCGCACTGGGATTGCGATTGTGATTGTGATTGTCTCACAATTGTGAAGGTGGATCTCGTATGTTGCATCCTGGGTAAGGGCGTACCTTTTGTACCAGTAGCCATGCAACATGGTGCGACAGAAGACTTACTTCTGTGGTAGAAGTGCGCGCTGTGCGCAACAAGGATGCGCGCTGTACGCGACAAGGATGCGCGCTGTTCTCGACAAAGGTGCGCGCTGTGCACGAACATTACATTCATCTTTACAACCGACAGAGGACGTCTCCCCTGCGGCAAGATTGTGCGAATATTTAAATCCGTCTTTGTACCGGGCTTGCAATACCTCTTACGTACGATCTGCTTCCAAATATACCTGAGTGACGCGTACGGAAACAGTGGTATTATATACCCTGGTAGCCCCCTAAGTTTGATGGTGCTACTCTTGTAAGAGCATTAAACTTAGTTATTTAAATCCTGAAAAACACTTAATGCAAATATTAAAAGTATATGCAGCGAATCGCAATATATAAAATCTAATGACGTAAAAGATTAGCGTGAAACAATATATAGCACATAGCATGTGACATTAACACATAAGAGAAGTAGTAGTGTGAATTACACTTATCGTGAGGTTTTTGATTGGCTCCAAACGGTCAACCTAATTGACCAGGTTATGGTCAACAAACTTAAATAGCCTAGAGTCAATCTCCAGGTAATATAGGGGTTTCCCCGGGTCGTTATGTCCCGACGAGGTGTGAATTGTTATCAAACGGGTTTGTGATCGGGTGAATTTGGACAGAAAGGGGTTTGTGATTAATTAAGCTAAGGAATATAAGAAGAAATAGCTTAAATAAGCTATGTGAGTGATTACGTGAAAACTAGATACTTAGAAACGTTTAAAATTTAAAAACGCGTACGTTTACATTTAAAATAACGTAAACGTACAAAATAAAAAGTGAAAACTGAAATCTGGAAACCCACAGGGGGTGAAAATGACTTTTTTACAAACCTAAGGTTAAAAGAAAATTTTTAGAAAAAGAAAATAAATTTTTACACTAATTACTTATTTAATATTAATTAAATATTATTTAATACTAATTATTAATATTTAAATAACTTAAATACAATATAATATTATTTTAAATACTAGAAAAGGGAAAATTAAATTTCTAAAATTATAAAATAATTAAAAACTAATTTTAAAATTAAAAATATGTCTTTTTGTCTTTATGTGGATTTTATATTAATTAACTACTAATTTAATATTAATTACCTAATTAAATTAAACAGAATTATTAAAAATACTAAAAAGACTTAAATAATTATAGAAAAATTTATAAATCTAATTAACCATCACAGGAATCCTAAAAAATTATAAAAAGTTTGTTTTATATGTTTTTAAACTATTTTACTAATTATTGAACTAAATATTAATTAATTACTAATTAAACTAATTAAATTCTAAAAATTAGATGATGAACAGTGAAAATTCTAGAAAAATTCATAACATTGATTAATAACTTATAAAAGCTAGGAAAAATATAAAAACTAGGTATTACTTAATAAAAACTAATTATGCTATTTAATACTTAATTATTAATTAATTATTAATAAAAGTAATATTAAATCTAATTATTACTAAATGAAAATATTAAATTCTGGAAAAATTATTGAAATTACTTTAAGATAAAAGGAAATTAATAAAAATATAAAAATGCAAGGTGCTTAATAAAAATCTAAAAAGGAAAATTAAAAAGTTAAAGAATATTAAATAGAAGTTATCACTTATTTTTAAATTTGATTTTTCTGGTTTTTCTTTTTAAGAAATTTTTAAAAACTAAAAATAACAAACTTTAAAAAAGGAAGTTTGGCTGAAACACAGAAATAAGCACTTTTGAGTGCTTATTGTATTAGCAGATGAAGACTTTAGCTTATTAGGATTTGTTGATACTTGAAAAAGCTTGTAATAAGCTACCAAATGAGATATAAGCTAAAACAGATACAGGACCACTTGAAATAAGCCAAATGGCATAGGTAAGCACATGAAATAAGCAGAATTAAGCCAATAAGTGCTTAAGCCCAAAACTGAATGCCAACAGGCTTGATTAGCCAACTTAAGACCAATGTGGGGCCCACTGTGTGGATTGGAAGCCAAAAGTGAAAGAGGAACCAATAAGCTGAGCTTATTGGCTCTCTAAAAAGCCAAGGTATGGCCCCTGGGACCCACTAGGGAAATCAGGGGAGGGCTTGGAATGTTGGTACAAAAGCTGAGTGATCAGCTTGTATCAGGAAAAGGGACAAACAAAATGGGCATAGCAGCCTATGTAAATAAGCTCAAATCTAAGAATAAGCACAGACCTTTAAGATGAGCTTATTGGCTTCTCAAAAAGCCAATAAGCTCATTGTAGGACCCACAATTGAACAGGAAATAAGCCACTGAAAATGGGTCTATTTGGTCATGGTCTGTGTGCAGGGGAGGTGCTTCCCCTGCAGCATACTTTGTGCACTTGTAAAAGCCAGAATAAAATTTCTAAAAATAAGCAAATAGTGAAAACCAAAAGCCTAGCTGATAGACTATAACATGTAGAAAGCTCAAAGGTTGAATCCAAACACAAAATTCACCATAAATCATGCCATTTTGGGTTTTCTGCACAAAAGAGAGAATTTGACTTTTGAGTTTTTGAACAAGGTTTGACTTGGATGAAGTTTAAGCTGAATCTAATGACTAATCATGTAATAATAAGCTAAATTAAGATTAAAACAAGCTAAATTAACAACTATTACACTGATGCTAGGCTTGTGGGACTGAAAATCAAATCAGTGAACACATAAGATCAAATCAAATATCCATTTGACTTTTTCACAAATAGCCTATTATTTTTATGCTTAAACTGAGATAATATGAACTAAATCAACTTGTGGGAACCAAAACTAACACCAATAATAGGCCTGAACACAGATTGCAAGCTTAAACCAAACACCCCTTAAGTAAACTGAATCACTATGTAATACAGGATTCAAGGCTTCAACAACCAAACCAATGATTAAATCCTATTACTAAACTGTTATTAAGGCTTGATGATCATTAAAATCATACAAAGAACAACAATAGCACAGTGATGCAGTATATAATATATTAAGGCAGTGGAAGTGAAACTAGGGACTATATTATGCATAAGGACTTAAATGACTTTAATAGGCAACACTAGACACTAATAAGCTAATAACTACAATATTTAGGGTGAACTAAGGGTAAATACAGAAAGCTTAATTGGAAAACTTACTTGCAAATGAGACACAATAGGAAATGGGCTACGGAATTATGGAACTGAGATAAGGTTCACAAAAGCTATGGGCTAGCTTAATGAGCTTATCCAGAGAGTGTTGTGAGCTTATACAAACAGGAAACAAAAACTTCAAAACCTTAACAAACAATTTGGAAATTTTAATTTAAATTACTAAAAACTTAATTATATAAAGAAAACCTGAATTTAACTGTTAAAGAGTTTACAAAACACTAGCAGAGTAAATTACAAACTTTTAATTTGAAAATTACAACCTTCAAATGTAAATTACATTAAATCAATTTAACTAAAACTAAAGCTAAAACTAACTACTCTAATTGCCTCCCCCTGCTTCTTTTTTTTGTTTCTTTTATAGACCTTGGTGGATATCACTCTCTTTCCCACTTCCATCTTAGCCGTTGGATGGCCTTCACTTCATCCCAGCCTTTAAACAAGTTTTGGCGGGAAAATGGAAATGGGACGTTTTAGTGGTTTAGGTGGGATAATTTAATGACGGGGGGGGGGGGGGGTTGGTTGAGTTGGTGAGAAGTATTAATGAGGTTTGGTGAGTTGGTGAGAAATTGTGGAGAGGAGGGGACATGGAGCAGATAATCAGGGGAGGGAAGATGGGTGAATAGTGGTGAGGTGGTGGTTTGACCGTGGGTTGACCAGGTTAATATTAAAAACGGGCGTGGGGTAGTTGGGCCTTGTGTTTGGGCTTTTAGTGGATCAGGCTTTTGGGTGGATTAGGATTAAGATTAGTTTAGTTTAGGGTTTGTTTGTTTATTAAACTTAAAACCTCAAGGACCTTTCATGTAAAATCTGAAATTTAAGGGGCTGCAAATGTAAATTCCCCAAAGTACTCATAAGGTCTTTTCTTGCCAAGTTTCAATAGTACAAGGTCCTTTGATGTTTTATTTTCCATAATGAAATACCCGGGGATCAAAATTGCCAATTTCCAAAGTACAGGGACCAAACTTGTAATTTCTCCAAACCTTTCACCCAAGGATCATATTTGCCAACTTGTGATTTCCCAAGGACCCAAAATGATTTTTCTTTCAAAAATATCCCACCAGGGGCTAAATCTGCCAAATTATGAAGTTCAGGGATCAAACTTGTAATTTCTCAAAACTTTGAAGTTTTTCACCAAAGGGCTAATTTTGACAACTTATGATTTAAAAAGGACCTTTGGTGACTTTTCTCTTAAAATAAGTACTCAGGGACTATTTTTGCCAATTTTTGAAAGTTGGGGGACTGAAATTGCCAATTATGAAAACTTTGTACGTTTTTCAACTGTTTTTACTCATTTTGCATCTAAAACATATAAAACACAATTTTGGAATATTTTTAGTATTTTGATGCAATTCTGAGTGTTTTTGTATGTTTTGTAGTTCAGATTTGACAAAAAATGATGAGTGTTTGAGCACTCATCAGTTTTACAAACTATATAAGAGAAGTAGCACGTAGCTAATCTGCGAACGCAGTACGCTCATGGCGATTGATTGATCTTTTTCTTTTTTATTATAATAAAAACAATGGCGCGGATGGACACACCGTGACCGCGACTAATAGTTTCAATCGCACGTACAGACGCAGATGGATGTATCATGACCGCATAGACTCTAACGTTTGTGGATGATCGCAAATGACCATGGTTTTTGTCCAGTGCGCTCATGGCGATTGATTAGCATCGTGGTGCCTGTACGTAACAGTGCGCTCATGGCGCCAATCTGCGAAGATGTCCGAACGCACGGCCTAACGCGGGTAGATTTATCGTGACTGCGTTGTTCGCGGCTAAAAGATAAAGTAGGTCCGATCGTGCAGACTTAGTGCGGTTATAGGTAAAATCGTGTTTACCAAGTTTAAAAGATTTACATAAAATCTAATGAATATTAAAAAGATAACATATCTTAACACATGAATACCACATCGGCCGGGTTTTAAAGTGTAACCCAAAAATACAAAGTTTTAAAGTTACTGGCTTTTGAACTCGATGATTGCTTTCCGGTGATGTGAGAGCTCGAAACTTGTCGTAGTCGGTCCCACGGATGGTGCCACTTGTTGATGCATAATCTGGCGCGGGCTGGATTTGACGACTCTCCCTGGGCCGTTCGTCGTCTTCTCGAGCCCTGAGTAGACCTGTCAACAAAGAGAACCCGTTAGGAGTGGACCTGAGGCCGTAGCCCCGGGATCCACCTCCGATGGTCAAGTTAGTATTGGTGCGATATAGCATAGTAGAGTTAGGTTTAGGGTAACCTGTTATGTTCTATTCTCCCCCAAGAAGGGAATCCCAGCCCTATATTTATAGGGCATGGATTAGGGTTTAGGCGTAGAGTGGGCCGCTGTCTGTCGGGTCTGGCCCATTCCTGGTCTAGTCCGGACCATACGTCCACAATATATGTCATTATTTAAACACTAAAGGGACTAAACGGTCGTTAGTTATTAAATGTACGGACTAACTATCGTTAAAAGGAAAAGAAAAGGACTAGGATGTAACTAAGAGCCAAGAAGGATCCGGAAACCCTTCTTGGACTCCTTAATCGATCGGCCAAAGGGAACGGGATCCCAATCCCACTCCAACTTGTCCTCCAAGTTACATCTAGTATATATACAAGGCCTAGGGTTATTCATTCACATCTTTTGTACACACACAATAACCTAAACTTTTTTATTTTCCTTCTTTTCTTCCTAGCCGATCGAACAAACACCCATTAGGGTTTTGGGTCGATTTTTTTTATAAAAGATAATCCCTAGTGTTTTGATCTTGCAATCACTTTAATTTGTTATTAGTTTGTGTGTACAAGAACGAGGTAATAACTCACTATAGTTATTATCAAGAGATCGATAAACAAAACGGTAAGGGGTTTATCATTGATCTATTGTTGATTATATTCAATATTTATTGAAGTGCAAAACGGTACGTTCCTATTTACGTTTTCGTTAATAATTATATGTTATACTCGATCTATTGCTTCCGCATACGTGTTTACTTTGATTAGTTTATATTTATATGAATGTCATGGTAATTAAATTCTAACAATGGCATCACGAGCCATGTATAACATGTAATTGATTACTAAAACATAATAAAAAACGTATCTTTAATAGTTTTAGATACACATTTTATGGATCTAAGGTTTTATTCAATTTTTTATTTCAAAATCCTAACCCTAGTTTAAGGGGGGGGGGGTCGATTTTTTTTCCATAAACCCTAATTAGGGTTTGTGGTTTAATTAATTAAGTTGTAATTATTTAGAAACCCTAGGTCATTAACTAGTTAATTGGACGTACTTGTGACCTAATTGGATAATTGTTATGCTTTGATCCGTGATGAAACATGCATGTTAGTCATGGATTGTTAATTGATTTAATTGTTAAGCTTTGTCACATGTTTTAGATAGATCTAAAATTTGGGAAGACCCGATATTATTAAAATCAACTTATGTGCTATGTGGTATGTTATTGACTTTGGCCTACGCAATTGACTTGTTAATGTATGTGGCTCACTTCCATTAAGAAGGGAAGGCCTTAGTTGATTATATGCATATTGAAACCTAGAATTGATTTTATTAGGGTTTTATAATCAAGTATGCATGTGGCTATTTGTTTCACCTTTATAATTGTTATGTTTATTAGTTGATTGATTTGTCTTTGATTACTTGTTTTATTGATTTATTTGTTGGACATGATTGTAAGCAATAAAAGGGTAATTTTTTTATAAAGAAAATAAATTGGACTGCTGAGGCAACATGAGCAAGATCTCCTAATATTTTAATGATGACAAATAAACATTCGAAACACATAAAATAACAAATGGTAGCCAAAATTCCCCGAATCCATATCTGGTGCTGGCGCGCTGCCCGCGCGTTGACGCGTGGGTGACGCACCAGGCTTCTGTATGGATCAGGACGAATTTTGAAAGTCGGCTTTCCCCTTACCCGACAAATGTGGATCTTTTAATACATGTATGAATATGCTATGTGCTTAATTGAGAACACTCAAAACGAGTTTTGGGATTAGAGAGATCCAATTTTTAAAACACCCATTTACGGGAAAACACCAACTCATGTTTTCTAACACTTGGCTCTAGCCAAGGCTTTTCTAAACTTAGGAAGCTTATATACTTCACGTAACATCACGTGAAAGCATCCATATGCTCATATCCCGTGCTTACGTCTTCTCTAATCACGTAATGGGTTTACTCCATTATTGGTCAAACTAAGTCCAAGGTCTCTTTGCGTAAACGCATCCTTACCCCCATGGGTTATCCTTTACATCAAGGCAAAACACTTGACTTGTTTGCACCAAGGTGTTAGTTGAGTACTTCGAGTCGTGGAAAGTCACGAGTTATAAAACTATGGATTCTCGACGTTATGTTACTTGGACTTATAAGTAACTTATGATTTTCTCAACTCATAATCTTAATTGTCTAAATCTTCTCTCCTTAATGACAATAAGATTATTTTTTAATCTTTTCTTAATCATCTTCTTAATCTCTCTTCATAAACAAATTACTATTCCTCCCACAATCTCTCCCAAAATCCTTCCCCAACATCTTCTTACATATTCCTTTACACCCTTTTGACTCACACTCTCCTATACAAGATTCCCACTTTATACAATATCCATACACCTTTCTCATACACCAATACATACTCTTCCCTATACATACATACACTCTTTTCTACATACACCTTTATTTTCAAAATACATACACTTCACTCACATACCCCTCTTCACACACACAAGGCTCCCCATCCAATAGCTCTTACACACTCTTACACATACAACTCATTCTTACACACATCATATCCAACCAACATATTCCTTACACATCCAACACCTTTTCATTCAAATTTACACACACTACTCACAACCATTACACCTTCTACACACACTGGGCTCCCCATCACATCCATTCTTACATATTCCCTTACACACACACACACACACACAATCCAACTCTTATATTCCTTACACCTTTTCACATCACAAGCCTTTCTCTCCAAGAAAAGGAATATACCCTTGAATATGCTTTCTTTAACCTAACCATGGTTCACCTTCTAACCTAACCATGGTTTATTCTTTATACACTTCTTTCTAAACCTAACCATGGTTACTTCTTAACCTAACCCTCCTCACTCTTCCCTATAGAGGAATATACCATGGAATATTCTCTTCTCACTTATGCCATGAGAGGAATACCATTTCTACCCCTACCAAATTACCCTTTCTACCTTTGGTAATTTGTTTTTCTCATAAACACTTCACAAAACATTTTCCAAAATGGCTATTTGAGTTGGTAAACCTTAGATTGATTAATGTTAAGGTTTTTTGTAAAGTACAATTAGGGGTTTAGAAAGGTAAGGTATTTAAAAGGTCAAAACCTAAAGTTTTGGGAAAAATTTTACAGATGCCTGGCGCGCGGCCCACATGTTGACGCGTGGGTGACGCGCTGGCCTAGGTAAAATTTTCCCAAGTTTGGGTTTTGCCTATAAATACCATGCCTTGCCTCTTGTATTCCTCACCCCTTGCCATTATTCTTTCTCTCTACATTCTTTCTCACTAATCTCTCCATCTCTCTTGTGTTCTTAGTAAAACACACTTACATCTTTGAAAGAACACATCTCCTTGCAAGGGACGAATCACAAGAACTTAATCCACTCTTGTGATTGTGTCGAGGGTCTTCTTATCTATACCCTTTCTACTAGAATCGAGTCACTAGGTTAGGTTAGGGCTTGGTTCAAAGGAATTATATTCATTCATTCAATTGTTTGTAAGGGAAGTCTTGTGTCTTTGTGACCAAGCCTAGATCATTAGGGATCTAGTTGGGGTTTGATAATTCCAGGTGGAAGTTTTGGTTGAGGTCTTTGTGACCAAAGTGTAAGTCGAGTCACGAGGTTCTTTTGGGTGGTTTCCGAGGGCGGAATACCGTAGGAGTAACTCCTTCTTTGTGAGCATCGATATTGTTGAATATCGGTGGAGTGAATTGTAACAGTTTGTAGTCCACCGAAAGGATTATACTAGAGTAATAGTATCGGTTTCATGAATTCACAACTGGACGTACGGATGGTATAAATCCCCCATCCCGAACTAGTATATATCGTGGTGTCTCTCTTTACTCGCCTTATATACTTTGGATTGTATTTGTGGTTGTTGTTTTGATTGTACAACCACTTGGTTCATCTTCTTGGCTTAAAGTTTTTAAACATTTTAAAAGCCAAAGAACCCGTATTCACCCCCCCTCTACGGTTCTACAATTGGTATCAGAGCGGTATACTCAAGTTTTTGAGTGTTAAAATCTTCCCGAGAAGTCATTTTAAGTCAAAAACTTCTTTTCCAAAAATCTAAAATCTTAACTAAGATTTTTTTGGTAAAGTTGAGTATAGATCCATGGCTCAAGAGAACTATATTGAGGGATGTTCTATGCAAAGACCACCTTTGCTAGAAACCGATGGGTTTTGCTTTTGGAAAACCTGATTTGAGACTTTTGTTTGGTCTAAGGATCTTGACTTGTGGAAAATCATCCAAAAAGGCGATTTTGTCTACACAATGGTAGATCCCGAAACCAAGTTGATGGTGGCAAAACCATACTTGGAATTGAAGGAAGATGAGAAGAGGAGACTTGTTAAAAATAAAGAAGCCAAAATGATGATCTACAATGCTCTTCCTCGAAGGGAGTTCGAGAGAGTTCTTCAAAACCGCTAAAGAAATTTGGCACTCACTCATCATTACCTATCAGGGTAATTCACAAGTCAAAGATTGCAAAATTGATCTACTCATTTAACAATATGAAAAGTTTGAAATCTTGGATGAAGAAACCATTGACAATGGTTATACACAGTTCAATGCTATCATCACAAGTCTTACGGCTTTGGATGCTAGTTTCTACAACAAGAACCATGTGAGAAAATTTCTTCGTGCTATTCCGGTGAAATGGTGACCAAAGGTGACGGCTATTGAAGAAGCCAAGAACTTGGTGGAGCTTCCTTTAGACGAGCTTATTGTGAATCTTAAAGTGTATGAAATGATTCTTAAAAATGATAAAACAATGACCAAAGACAAGAAGGAGAAGGTAAAGTCTTTGGCCCTCAAAACTAGAATCACTAGGAAACAAGATGGTGATGATTGCAACGAAGTAAGTGATGAAGAATAAATGAATGATGAGGAATTCAACCTCATGGCTAGAAATTTTAGGAAGTTCTTCAAAGGAGGAGGGAAGTTCTTCAAAGGAGGAGGGAAGTTCCAACAAGGGAAAAGGTTTGGAAACCGTGTCAACAATCTTTGAAGGAAAGATGGAAAAAGTAGTAAGTCCGGAGATGGGTGCTTTAATTGTGGTGACAAAGATCATTTCATTGGTGATTGTCCAAAGCCTCGAAACTACAAAGCATTTGTTGGCGGTATATGGAGTGACGATGAAGAATGCAATCAAGCTAACAAAGAAGCAACATGTCTTATGGAAATCGAGACTCATACGGTATACTCCAAGAAGAATCCACATACAAGATTCCAACTGTGTAATGGTGATTGTAAGTATTCCCTACCCATGGATAAGGATACTAAGCTAGGTAATGTATCTTGTAACTCTCAAACTAATCTTGCATCAATTGTAGATAATTCTAATCTTTGGCATAGGAGACTAGGTCATGCTAACATGCGATTAATTCATTATATTGCATCTAAGGAATTGGTTAGAAAACTACATAAGGAAAAATTTGATAATCATTTTTGTGATGCATGAAAAGTAGGAAAGCAAGTCCATGCAATCCACAGGCTTATAAACATGATTTCAACATCAAGAGTTTTAGAACTTCTACATATGGATTTGTTTGGCCCATCCGCTATCCAAAGTTACGGAGGAAACTTTTACACTTTGGTAATAGTGGATGACTATTCAAGATATACTTGGACATTAATTTTGAAAACTAAAAATGAAGCTTTCAATAAATTCAAAGTTTTAGGAAAAAGTTTGCAAAACCTACTTGGATGTTCAATTGTCTCAATTCGAATGGACCATGAGAGAATTCGATAATAAAATTCAATTTGGTGTCTTTTATCATAAACATGGAATCTCTCATAATTTTTCGGCCCCTTGCACTCCTCAATCTAATGGGGTAGTTGAAAGGAAAAACCGAACTTTACAAGAGATGATTCGTACAATGCTTAATGAACAATCTATACCACAAAAGTTTTGGTGCCATGCCGTTGAAACCGCATCGTACATACTTAATCGAGTTTTGATAAGAAGAACTATTAATAAAACACCATATGAGATTCTTAGAGGTAGAAGACCATCCCTAGAATACTTTAGAGTTTTCGGATGTAGATGCTTAATTTTCAACTCATTGGATAACTTTAATGTGAACGATACTAGTAATTATAATGGAATCTTTCTAGGATATTCACAAACGTCAAAGGCTTATATTGTGCTTAACAAAGAAACATTAAAAGTTGAAGAATCTTATAATGTAATTTTTGATGAAACCCCTCCAAAATCTAGGTCAATGCCTTTAGTAGATGATGAAATCATTGAAGAAGATGCTTGTCAAAATAGAATAGAATCTCCAATGAATGATCTTGAGGAAGTAGTTCTTAGGGTAGAGAATGTTAAGGAAATTAGAGATCACCCCATAGATCAAGTCATAGGAAAATTAGATGAAAGAACTCTTAGGTCACATGCCCAAGACAAAAGCAATGACTTCGCATTTGTTTCAACAATAGAACCTAAAAATATTAAGGAAGCCATAAAAGATGAAAATTGGGTGATGGCAATGCAAGAAGAATTAGATCAATTCCTGAGAAATGATGTATGGATCTTAGTTCCATATCCGAGTGGGTTCACTATCATAGGAACCAAGTGGGTTTTCAAAAATAAACTTGATGCAAATGAAGTAGTGTGTAGGAACAAAGCTAGACTTGTCTCCCAAGGATATAATCAACAAGAAGGGATCGATTATGATGAGACTTATGCCCCTGTTGCACGATTAGAGTCCATAAGAATTTTACTTGCATATGCATGTAGTCATAATTTTAAACTCTTTCAAATGGATGTAAAAAGTGCTTTTCTAAACGGAGTCATCGAAGAGGAAGTGTATGTTGCACAACCTCCCGGTTTCATAGATTTTCAAAAACCTAATCATGTTTATAAGCTCAAAAAGGCTTTGTATGGACTTAAACAAGCTCCTAAAGCTTGGTATGATAGGTTACAATCTTTTCTCATACTCAATGAATATAAAATGGGCATGGTAGACAATACCTTATTCACTAAAACAAAAGAAGAACATCTTATTATCATTCAAATCTATGTTGATGATATTATTTTTTGTTCTACTTGTCAATCGCTTTGCGATGAATTTGCCAAATTAATGCATAATGAATTCGAAGTGAGTATGATGGGTGAACTTAGTTTCTTCCTAGGATTGCAAGTCAAACAATTAAGTGATGGAATATTTTTCAATCAATCTAAGTATATCGGTGAAATGCTTAAGAAGTTTGGTTTGGAAAATTCTAAAGCAACCAAAACTCCTATTTCTAGAAAAAGAGTCCTCACCCTAGACAAAGATAGCAAATCTGTTGATAACACTAAGTATAGGGGCATGATTGGAAGTGATAAGGCAAAAAGTGTACCGCTTTTAGGGGTCATTTAAGCTCAAATTCGAGATTATTTGATCAATTAGTACCCTAAATCGTTCCTTTTGTCATTTTAGGTACTTTGGAGAAGAAATCTGGAAAAGGAAGCATTTTGAACGTTTTTAGAGCGAAAAAGTGATGAAAACGACAGTCTCCAAATCATGCTGAATTTGGTACCTGAAGGCATCAGCAATTACACGTGACGCCATCACTCATTGGCATAGAGGTGGATAATTAATTATAAAGAGACACGCCAGAACGTTTTGGTCATATAACACGTGACGACGTCACCTAGGCCGTCACGTACAAAATACAAGAGACAGCCAAGAGACAAGTTACACATGACGGCGTCAGATCTGGATCTAGGCAATACGAGAAGAATTATGGAGGTGAGTTGACGGCGTCAGGATTTACACGTCACACCGTCAGTCCCAAAAATGTATCTATAGTTTTCTATTTTTCATTTGTAAAGAAGGAGGAGAACTTTGGGATAGTTTTGGAGAAACCCTAGCACGATTTTCAGTTTACTTCTAAGGTTTCTAAACCCTTGTTTCATCCATGTTTAATTGAAGATAAGTTTTCCAATAATCATTCAATATGTCTATGTGTTGTTTGATTCTATCTTATGCTTGTCTTCACTTTAACATGCTAGGCTAGGTTTTCTTTGTGTTTGCTTAGATGTAATGAAACTTAGTTATTGATTATTGGTTGATTGTTTGTTTATAATTGTTGTGGATGATTGATATCGATGTTAGGCTTAAGAAAACAGGCAGACTTCCAATTGCTAACATGCTTGAACGTCTTAAGAAACATGAATCAGATGTGTACTATGATTAATTGGTTATAAATGCATAGGTAACTACTAATGATGCCGTGTTAGGAGCTAATAGTCGGCTCGACATAAGAAGAGGTAGAAGCTTATAGAGTTAGGGAAGATCGTACACGGCCCTACGAATGGTATTAAGGAATATAACCCGTCATCAATGCAATTGTAACAAACTAATCAACTAGTAAAAGATAGCCAGGGAGAAGTGAAATCTAAGTAAATACGTTTTCCTCATTATTGTTTTATCTCCATATTTTATTTTCGTGTCATTTTATTTTATTTTTATTGCATTTGTAGTTATTTGGGTTAGTTGACTAGCAACTAATTCCGCCCCTCATTTCGAAACCCGAGATTTTTAATTGCTTTCCATAAAATATAAAAATACAGAAAGAATCATCCCGCACCTCTAGACCTAGTTTAATTAAGTTTTAACCCTAGCGAACACTATTCTTTGAGTTGAATGATCAATTCCCCGGTACTTGCCACTACACTATAATACATCGGTCAGGTACACTGCCTGGTGGGGATGATTGCAAGCTTCTCAAGATCCCTTGAGAGGTAAAACCTTTTGCAAGGTTGCAAAACCACGCATCAAGTTTCTGGCCCTGCAGCCTGGGGAATAGTTATTGTCTAGGTTGAAATTTCTTTTTATTAGGTCTACTTGCTAGATTTCTTTCCAGTAAGATTTTTATTTTTATTTTTTTTAGGTCTTCTTTAGTCTATCTTTTTCTTTGTGTCTTTGTTAGTAAATTAAGTTCATTGACTATCCGTTGGCCACTATGGAAAATGCGAACCCACCCCTTTCACCTAGTGAAGTTTCTTTGTTGCATGAACAGATTGAGAGTGAGATTAGGGAACTTAGAGAACTCAATAGATTAGTTGATATTGAGCTTGATTATGCGCTTAATGACCTAGCAATAGCCATGGACTTAAATAAGGAACTAGAACCCAATAACTTGGCAATTGTAGAAGATGTTAAAGAAGAAGAAGAGGAGTATTTAGATGATGATTATTTCAATTTATATCCCATTAAGTAGGAAATCGCTTACTATAACAATCTCGTTGATAATCCTCAGCCTCCTTTTGTTAAGATTGACCCTAAGATTAAGAGAGGTGACCCTGAGAATGTGAAGATACCGTGTATGATTGGGTATAAATGCATTGATCAAGCTTACATCGATTTCGAATCCCCAATCAATGTTATGTCTTCAAGTGTTTACAATGATATAGTAAAAACAAGACTCGAACCTAGGAGAGATCTCAAATACCCTGGTGGAGTTTGTAATTTTGTTGGGAGAGTTAAAGGTTTGCATGTCTTTTTTGGGAACTTTACTTATGTCGTAGACTTTATGGTTGTTGAAGACTTGGCTAGTGTTATAGATTGTCGCTTATCCCATGTTGTATGAGGTAAGCCATTTGTTGAGGAGTCCAAGTTAAAATACGATCGGTTGGAGGGAACAGTCCAATTCTTTAATGAAACCAATAAGGTCACATATAGGATGCCTAATAAGATGAATGAATTCCGTTATATTTCTCAATTAGAAAAGGATACTATTAGTGCAAGTGAGGACATTAACGAAGAAGATAAGAAAAAGGGAATGAATTTAGTTTGGGAAAAGAGGAGCCTTTATTATAAAGAATGCTTAACCTTAGGACCCAAGTATAAAGTTGATATGGAAATACCTCAAAGGTTAAGGGAATCAATTAAAAAGTGGGAAAGGAAAATGTAGCCTGTGACCTTGAGTCTAGCTACAAGACTCGTAAATAAAGAAAAGCACTTCTTGGGAGGCAACCCAAGCTTTTATTTGTTTGTTTGTTTGTTTGATTTTATTTGTTTATGTATGCATTTTTTATTTTTATTCTTTGTGGCTCATGATTCAAAATAAATTGTGAAAATGCTTTACTTTGTTGTTAACTTCGTCTTAACCACATATAAAGGTATTTTGCAAAAGATAAGTGTAAGGAAAATCTAAATTTGTTTCTAAGAACGGAATTGGACACGAACCACAACAATATTAAATGAATGTGCATATTAGTATTTGTTTGAGTCAAATGCTTGTATCGAGTCATAATGATGTTTTGCAGGAATTCCAGGAATTAAGGCATAAGTTTTTCCAGAAATTTCCCGAAAACTTAACATAAGATTTCTGTCAGTATACTCTGACGGCGTTAGGGTTAAAACCTGACGGCGTCAGGTGTAAAAAATCTGAAAATTTTTGCAAGTTTTGTTTTTCTACCGGAGTCTTAAAGTTTTTGTTAATTCTTTAGTTTTATAAACTCCAGGAAATCTGCAAGCATTCATTCTACAAGCATTATATCTTAATTTGTTTTCTAGGATTTTAGTATATATAGATTACCGTCAATTTTACGCGAAGTTTGCCTTGATTGTTTTCTCAGGTTTAACAGGTTATATTGGACAAGAAAGTGATTTATATTTCTGGAGGGAAGCTTTCAACGTTCATTTTCTTGGAAAAGGATCTAACCTTGCTACCACTTTATCCACACCGAATGAATCAGGGGAGTATTTGTTTCATTCTTTTACCTTCATTACTTTTACATCCTTTTTATTGAACATTGGGGACAATGTTCAGCTTAAGTGTAAGGGGCGGGTAAATAATGATACCTTAGAGAATGCAATTGCACTTGAGTTTGTTTGTTTGATAGTAGGTGTGTAACAAAACTAAGAGAAATACTTGTTAGGGCAATTTTAGCTCTAAATTTAAATTTTTTTACAACATTTAGGAGTGAATCTTTGGCCTTAATGAGCGTCTCATGGATAGGTGTTGTATGACTAGCACAAAGACCGTACAACTCAAAAATTTTCCACTCCAAATATGTGAGGTTCGCCCCTAGATTTGTTAGAAAAAGCATTCATTATTAGTGCTTATGAGTGTAACGGTAGCACTTAGATTCTAGAACTTGCGTTAGTGATGCATCCCGAGACCACTAGTGAGAATACATTCGTGTATTAGGATTTACTACATGATAAGAGGCATTAGGATAATCCTTGTGTTAAACCCGTATCATAATTACTTGACCAATAAAGTCATAATTACTTGACTAATAAAGTCAATTAATTTTCCCACACCCTTGCGATGTACTCATTTTTAGTACATGATACCCCTAGTACACCCCTCCGAGCCTATCTTTTTCGTTTCTAACTTTAAGCATTTTACTTAAAGGTAGAATTTGTTAGCAATCCACCCCAAATGTACACCCAAATCGCCTTAGCCTTCCGTGTATGCACTCATCTTTAGTGCATTATTGTTACATGTTTAAACCCTTTGTTAATTGTCTAATTTATTACATGGTTGCTAAGTCTAGTCATATCTTGTACATATTGTTTTGGGATGATTGGGACTCATGGGTAAAGTACTATTGTTATGGAGTATGGGGGAAGACATCATTTATTACCCCCATATGTGCATTAATCTTAAGTACTCCAAGTGTTTTGATTATCTTAATTCGAGTCATTAGAATAGTTGATTGTAAAGTAAGTAAAAGCTCAAGTGTAAGGGGAATGTAAATCCCCTATGATGTATTATTTTGGATGGTAGAGCAAGAGTGTATGCATGAAAAAAAATATGGACTACCATCCCGTTCCCTTCTATGTTTATTTTATGTTTTTAGTTTTCATTAGCTTAAGTCGAGTCGAGTCTTGGCTTAGTAACGCCACATTGTACATGTAATTAACCAAGATTATTAACTCGCCACCAGTAAAGATTGCCTTTATCCAACAAAACTGTGTTTATCATATCCTTACACCTCACGTTATAACCCTTTTTAAAGACCTCTTTGATAGTTTATCCTAGGTGCTTACGCCAAGTGGTGGAGGTTTGATCCTTTCCCAAGCCTATGGTAATCTATTTGCTATGACAGGTAGTGAGAGATGTTTTCCATTTCCATATTGTGATATATACTTTATTACACCGGAGAGATGTAAGTATCTAAACATTATTTGTGAGGTGCTAGTGTATAATTTCCGTGCTTGTTTTTGGTTGAAGTGGAACGATTATTTGTTGTAATTACTTTTATATTAGTGTTAAATGACTCCTAACTTGTATTTTGATTAGAATAAAAGCGCATTTGCTTGAGGACAAGCAAATCTCAAGTGTAAGGGTATTTGATAAGGCAAAAAGTGTACCGCTTTTAGGGGGTCATTTAAGCCCAAATTTGAGATTATTTGATTAATTATTACCCTAAATCGTTTCTTTTGTCATTTTAGGTACTTTGGAGAAGAAATCTGGAAAAGGAAACATTTTGGACGTTTTTAGAGCGAAAAAGTGAAGAAAACGACAAAGTCTCCAAATCATGCTGAATTTGGTACCTGACGACGTTAGGAATTACACGTGACGCCGTCACTCATTGGCAAAGAGGTGGATAATTAATTATAACGACACGCGCCAGAATATTTTGGGCATATAACACGTGACGGCATCACCTAGGCCGTCACATACAAAATACAAGAGACGGCCAAGAGACAAGTTACACATGACGGCGTCAGATCTGGATCTAGGCAATACGAGAAGTATCATGGCAGCGAGTTGACGGCGTCAGGATTTACACGTGACGCCGTCATACCCAAAAATATATATATAGTTTTCTATTTTTCATTTGTAAAGAAGGAGGAGAACTTTGGGATAGTTTTGGAGAAACCCTAGCACGATTTTCAGTTTACTTATAAGGGTTTTAAACCCTTGTTTCATCCATGTTTAATTGAAGATTAGTTTTTCTATAATCATTCAATATGTATATGTTTTGTTTGATTCTATCTTATGCTTGTCTTCACTTTAACATGCTAGGCTAGGTTTTGTTTGTGTTTGCTTAAATATAATGAAACTTAGTTATTGATTATTGGTTGATTGTTTGTTTATAATTGTTGTGGATGATTGATATCGATGTTAGGCTTAAGAAAACTGGCAGACTTCCAATTGGTAACATGCTTGAACGTCTTAAGCAACATGAATCGGATGTGTACTACGATTAATTGGTTATATTTAATGCATAAGTAACTACTAAGGAGGCCATGTTAGGAGTTAGTTGTCGGCTCGACATAGGAAGAGGTAGGAGCTTATAGAGTTAGGGAAGATCGTACACGGCCTTACGAATGGTATTAAGGAATATAACCCGTCATCAATGCAATTGTAACAAACTAATCAACCAGTAAAAGATAGCTAGGGAGTAGTGAAATCTAAGTAAACACGTTTTCCTCCTTATTGTTTTTTTCTCCATATTTTATTTTCGTGTCATTTTATTTTATTTTTATTGCATTTGTAGTTATTTGAGTTAGCTGACTAGCAACTAATTCCGCCCCTCATTTTAAAATATAAAAATACAAAAAGAATCATCCCTCACCTCTAGACCTAGTTTAATTAAGTTTTAACCCTAGCGAACATTATTCTTTGTGTTAAACGATCGATCCCCTGGTACTTGCCACTACACTAGACTACCTCGGTTAGGTACACTGCCTGGTGGGGATTGCAAGCTTCTCAATATCCCTTGAGAGGTAAAACCTTTTGCAAGGTTGCAAAACCATGAATCAGGAAGCTTGCTCTATCTAACGGCAAGTAGGCCGGACATAATGTTTAGTGTCTGTCTTTGCGCTAGATTTCAAGAAGACCATAAGATTTCCCACCTAAAGGCGGTTAAGAGAATATTTAGATATATTAAAGGAACTCAACACCTAGGTCTTTGGTATCCAAAGGATATGGGGGTAAAATTATTGGTTTATGCCAACTCGGATCATGCGGGAGATATAGTTGATATGAAAAGCACTAGTGGAATATGCACATTTGTAGGTGCATGTTTAACATCATGGTTCTCTTAGAAGCAAACTTCCTTTGCCAACTCCATAACGGAATCGGATTATGTTGCGGCCGGAATGGCTTGTCAACAAGCGTTATGGATGAAGCAAGCATTTGTTGATTATAACATCATGTTAAATGAAGTACCTATTCTATGTGACGACACGTGCTCTATCAATCTTGACTCACAACCAATTGATTACCCTCGAACCAAGCATATTGAAATTAGGCATCATTTTCTAAGAGATAACATTGAGAAAAGTCGTATCACTATAGAGAAAATTCCTTGTATAGATAGCATATCAAAAATCCTAGCAAAACCACTTAATAATGATCAATTTAATCATTTGAAACTAGGACTAGGAATGAGATTGCTTGAGAATGAAGAGGATGATATTGTTAGAAAAACGTAGTGGAGGAATCTTAAGTACAAAACTTTTCATAAATACCCACTAAATAAAGTTTTTTCACAAATAATCATGCAAATTGTTGTCCTTTAGAACTAATATCCAACTAAGATCCTTTTGCACACTAAACCTTTGTTTTACACAAATCTTAATCTTATCTATAACTACAAACCCACTTTCAATTCTTCTTCACAAAACATAACCTAATCCTTCCTTCACTACATCTAAGAAAGCTTCCCTCATTTTCAAAATGTCTCATTCGGAAGGTTCCATTAACAACCAAAATGCAAATCAAAACCCTGAAAGCTCCAAGAGAATGAAAAGGTCATTCATGGATATGATGAAAAAGGAAGGTGATGATAGAATTATGTTTGAATATGGGTTAAGGTGCTTTGTGGAAAGTGAGGTATGGGACTTTATTAAAGAACCATTAAGTCCAAGGTTGAGTGAAGAAATGTACTCCATTTGTTGCAAAAACACCGCACACATGGTCAATGCTCTCAAAGATTCAAGGATTGAATCTAGGGTGATGTTCTTGTCCATCCATGAAGGAATCATGGAATTGTTAACCACAATCTCCAAAATGAATAGGAAGTTGGAAGATGATAAGATGAAAGGAAAAGAAAAGATGGTTAAAAAGGAAGATCTAGATCTAGGAAACTAGATATTGTGCTTTTAGGATATCATCAAGTACTAGTATAGTGCTTTTGGATAAAGTACTAGCATAGTTCTTGTTTTTCAAAAAATGTTTAGCATATTTTGCTCATGTATGCTCGAAATGTAATGCAATCTTGTGGAATTCATGAATCTTGTCATGCATATATGTATTATTGTGAACTAACCCATGTTGTAAGTATCCAAATGGTAACCTAACCCATCTTGAACCTTCACAAGTGAGTATCTCTTGTTTGTTGCTTGTTGTTTTTGTATGTTTTTGTAGCTAGGCCACCGCAAAGGTGTTGTTGATATAAATAAATGACTAAAAAAGTTATTCATATCTTTCGATATCTCTATGTTTTGATAATCACAAAACGAAAACCCATCAAACCAAAGATCATGACGTAAACAAGTATTTAATAGTAAATAATCACTTTCACCATCTAATCACTTAAGGTATGAATAAACAAAGTGTCTAATGCATTATAAGATCAAAGGGGTATTTAATTAATTATTACAAAGTTTATTTAATTATATAAACATATTATATATTTTTGTAAAATACTTTTGGTAATAAAGAAAAATGTTTTAATCATACTAAATATATGAATTCAAATTTTTAACCAAAATCAGTTAGTTTTTCACCAAATAAACTTTCCCCACTAAAAGACAGATTTTCTGGCCGTTAAAGCTGGGCGGCCCCCTTAATTATAAGGGGCGGTCCCCTTAAAATTAAGGGGACCGACCATGAATTAAGGGGACCAGAACGCTCCTAAATAGTGTTTTCTGGCCCTTTAAATATTGGATCATTCCACATATTTTTCTCACCTTTTTGCACTAAAAATTTTCTGATTCAAACCTCCATTTCTATTCTTTAAAATCCTTCGATCATATAAATATTAACCTTTGTTTCAAAGTGATTCAAGCCTCAATACTCAAGTGCAAAGAGAAGAATACTTCTATCTATCAAGACTAGAAGTATTACAACTTAGTATCATCTTGCTATCTAAGTTGTTTGATCATTTCATCTTGTAAATCATTCATTTTTTTGTTTATAAAGTGTATACATTGGTTGTCTAGATTTAGTTTTAGGATCTAGATTTGTTGAAGGTGTGAAGTGGTACTAGAAGTGAAGAAGTAGAGGTGCATAGGATTAGTGGAAGGAGATATAAGAAGTGGTGGTATATTGTAGTATAGATTAGTAGTGAAGACAAAGAAGTTGAAGCCTCAAAGTTGAGAAGACATAAAAGCTTAGAAGGTGTGAAGACGTAAAAGCTTTGAAGTGTGAAAGACATAGAAGCTTAGAAGTTGTGAAGAAGTATAAGTCTTGAAGTAGTGGATAGATCAAAGTTGTGAAGGTGTGAAGATACAAGTGGTGTGAAGAAGTGTAGAAGGTGTGAAAGAGCTTAGAAGGTGTTGTGTTGTGACTATAGTTGTGAGATTGGTTCTAGCTACGATTAGAACCCGACATTTAGCTTTGTGTCGTTAAATTGGTGTAAGCTCAGGTGTGTACGGTTTTCTCCACCATAAGGGAGGTTATTGACTTAGTGAAGAAAACTCTCGAGTTCGGTGCTCGGGGAGTGGAGTAGGGCAAGGAAGGTATCCTTGTAGCCGAACCACTATAAATCCTTTTTCTCTCAGTTTGATCTTTCCATCTCTCACTCTTTGTTTATTTTCTTGTTAGCATTTCGTATATAGTTATAATTGCTTGTGTTGTGCATATATTGATTTCACATAAAGATAAAACTAGGTTCCATTCACAACATTAATTTTATATAAACAAACCAAAAGGATATACTCATATTAAAACACATATACATATGTAAATATATATATACATACATATACTTATATGTGATATATGAAATCATAATTTTTACTCAACATTCTACATAAGTAGTGTTTATATGAAAAGTGCGAATAAACTAGTATCTATATTTTTTTATCAAAGATCTTTGAAATTTGCGTTTATTCTTTAGAAACAAAGTTTTATAAAACGAAAAAGACGGAAAACTATTCAACCCCTCTTCTAGTTTTCCACAATTGGTATCAGAGCCAAATCTAGCAAGATTTTTAAAATATATTGTATTTTAAAACTTGTAACGATCTATGGAATTTAAAAAATATCTAGAAGGGGAATTTACCCAAAAACCACCATTATTTGAAAATGATCATTTTCTTGAAGGGAAAAATAAATTTGAAAATTATGTAAAATCAATAAATCTCGATCTTTGGCATATTATTTCAATTGGTGATCTTCAACCAACCAAAATGGATTTTAAAAATTAATATAATAATCTTCAAACAAAGATTGATAAAAATACTAAAGCTAAATTAGTTATTTTCAAAACTCTACCAAGAGTTGAATATGAAAGAGTATTCTTTTGTAAGATGGCAAATGAGATTTGGAAATGTCTTTTAAAGTTTCACCATGAGAAATGTAAAACCAAAGATGATAAACTTGATGTTGCACAAGAATTAGTCACTCTAGAAAATTTGATAGATAAATATTTGGTTGAAATAAACACATGTACTACTAGTTCAAATGTGATCATTGAAGGTATCAATAACGAAGAATACATGAGCCAAATCCGAAGAAAGAGTGTAAATAAATCATGGTGCAACAAGGACAAAGAAGATGATGAAAATATGCCTGCAAGAATATTCAAACAAATGTGAATACAAGTATTGATGGCTAGGACTACATGCTTCAAGATCCTAGCAAATCTACAAATAAAACTTGGAGCGACATGAATGATGAAATTGATCATTGCGTAGCATGTGATGATTGTACAACGACTAATAAGGTACGATCCGAAACCGAACATTTTTGCTATGATCAATTTATATTAGAATTTTCAAAACTGGAAAACAACCTCAAACATTTGTGTAACATAGACTCAAAAATTAACTTTAAAAATGAATCTTCAATATCCGTTGGAAATAACTTTGAAAAAGAAATAATTTTAGAAGATAAAATGTCTAGACTTGAAAGTAATATTGAAATTAATATTGAATGTAAATTATGTCAATACTACAAACATGAAATTAAAATGGAAAATGAAAAATGAAAAAGCAAAAATATTAGCTAAATTTGAAAATAGTTCTAAATCTTTAGAATATCTACTTAATACTTAAAAGTCATTTTATGATAAAACCGGTTTAGGATTTACCGCAAATGATCCTTTAACAAATATATCAAAACAAATAAAATTTGTTAAACCTAGTGGAGAAATTTAGAACTAATATTATTTACATCCATTATTTTTCACTCTAGTCAAGAAAGTCATTGTTTGTTAGTTAAAACAAACTATTGATGTGTTCTTGTACTTCTCGGCGACATCCTCATCATATGCATTTAAATGCAATGGATGTCCTCTACTAACCATCTCGGACCCATGAGAATCCGGGTACCAAGCTTCTTTTCATGTTTAGGTAGTTTACGAACGAAGAGACTATTACTTTTTGGATCGCTCACTTTACTTTCTTCTTTCAATGACTATTGGCTCCTATTACTCTGATTTACACTCTACACACGATTTTCTTATGACGCTGTTGCGGCCATTTATTGTTTTGGCGTTTTGTTCTTCACTTTTGGAGTGTTGGCCTTATGTATTTCGGATCAAGCCTCCTTGTATTTTATTGCGTTGGGACTTTACCTTGCTACGTCGACATACTTTGGGCTAACCTTAAAGATGTCTTCTTACATGCTCACTCTTAAGGAAAAGCTGGACCTGAGGTAAGTTTTCTTTTCAAAAACTTGTCAATATCACATTATATTTAAGTATGCTATAATTAGTATAATAATATGATTAAATTTATAGGTTGCCCTGTTCATATATCATTAATACTAATATATGTATACATGATATTAGGGTAGTTAACCCTTTTGATTTTAAGTCTATTACCATTCTTCTTATTCATCATTTATATTGAAAATCATCTATGATCAATAGTAGAATACTTACTATTTGGACTAAATGACTATTCTAGTTGCATTAATAGATGTGCTATAATTAAGACTTATTAGCACTCAATACTATGATGAGTTTAGTATATATATGCATGTGTTAATCTTGTATCTATAGATGATTTACTTTATCCCTCTCAATCATATTGCATTAAGATCATTAAAATTTACCATCACTCATCCATGTCTTTAATTGCCATTAAAGATGATTATATGTGACAATGGGCTCAACTGATTTTCTTGAATATGATAAGTTTCTATTTCAAATCCTTCATTTGTGATTTATTGCTATAAAAAATAAAACATCATGTTTAAAACCTCTCGCTTTGAAAAATTATCTTTCAAATATCTATCTCATCTTTCTTCAAATAACATATTTAACTGTAAGCTAACATAACTTTATTTTAATCAAAAACAAGATTGGAAAAATTTTCTTATCCAATCTGTCAACATGTTATGAAGCAAAACTCAATCTATTTTACTCTAATGCACACTTGAATCTATTTCAAAGCATTGTTGAATTAAACTAAAAACATTTTATTAAAAATATATTTGATTATCTCATATGTGTCATACACTTCTATGGAAATGACATTCACAATTTAATCAAATCATTTCATGAGAATCATGGGTTGACCATATGGATCTTATTTGTAACAAGTCTTGAAGTCCATACAATCATATCTTCCCATTTGTTACTTGTAAGCACTCATCAATATGTTTGTACTAGCCTACATATTATCATTGCCATATAGTTGCATATATGACTAGTATGTTTTATTGCTTCCTCGGTTGTTTAACTTAATTGACCAATAAGTAGATTGCATGAATATTAGAAATTACTTGTCTACTTTATTCATTCTTATTACATTCTCTACATCTATGAGTAGTATACCCTATATTGCCTCATAGAGTTGAACTTACTTGAATCCAAATATAACACCTCCATTTTAGGATCGCAGCGGAAAGGGACATGGGGTGCTATACATCAATCACATTGTACAAATATAGTAAACAACTTTAAAACAAAGTCGTTATTAATAAAAATTCATACTTCACATTCGATAATTATCAGAGTCAAGAAAGGTCCCAAAAGGTTTTACATAGTACAAAGATACATAAGTTTGAAAATTTGAACATTATCGAATGAAAAGATTTTATTTAAACATGGGCCATCAAGTAGATATCCATTCTTTGCGCCGCCCATCCAAGCTGAAGTTACTTACGGACCTGAGATAAACATGCTAAAAAGTCAACATAAAGTTGAGTGAATTCATAGAGTTTAATAAGTAATAAGTTGAATACAAGCATTATTTATCGGGCGACAAGTATTGCAATTACATGTCGGTTTATTTGATTATAGTATTGAGTTCATGTAACCGAACCTTGATGATTTTTTTAATAATGCCCCGGAAAAGGTAAAAATTTGCCATTTACCACAATTCTAACTATTATGTGTCCGTATCCCGAACAAGCCCGCCAAGCCTAATATGCATATTCATAATACTAGCGTTTACTACTCGAGTAATTAACGGTTCATGAGGGGACTTAATTGGCAAAAAGCATTCAATATCTATAATCATATGATCGGGTCCAGCATACCAAAAACTACTTGTATTCAGTTTATAAAAATTAGCATGTATCCCCCTCGCGAGGTTTATAAAACATTTAAGTAAGTAAAGGCGAGGCTATGAACTCACCTTAAAGCAAGGAAAATAGCAATGAACAAGCAAGTGAAGGAATAGCCGCAAAAGCTCTACGATGAACCTAAATAATATACGTTGTCTTAGATTTATGAAAATAGATATCGATGTACTTTGGGTAATATACAGATTATGATCTTACTTAAGCTTGGTACAATACTCTTAGATACATCACAAGGTTTTAGTTAATTACTTACAATTTATCAAATAATGTACCCTTGCATTTATATAAGTATGAAACTTACATTTACCCCAAGTTCAATTATGATGTAAAAGTTCAATTTAATTCTAAGGTTTAAATTTAGTCCATGGGTCAAGTTTTTGGTCAAAAAAAGGTTCACTTTAGGCCTCAGGGTTCAAAAATATATTAGAGGATTCAAAATGTTTTAAAGTCCAACATTATAAAGTGTACAACACTTTATATTCACTTTATACCTAGTGCTGTTAGAATTTAAATAACTTGTCTATGTTTAGGAAATCATCATTTGCAAACCGTAAGTCCACAAGTCTCGTTCCTTATATCCCCGGAAAGGTTTACTTCTGTATTAACGAGATTTGTGGGTCCCACTTGGCCAAAAATTATATAACATTAGTAAAACAGTCCATTTACCCAAACAATCAATCTATTCAGCTTTCAAATTTTCAATGGTCTCACGAAAAGTGCGATATCTAGAGTTTTACTAACCCGATTTGTTCCCCGTTTTCGGCAAAGTTTAAGTTAAGATGTCTTCTAAAACTTTTATTCTTTGAGTAACAGAGGGTTATTCACAAAAAAAATGACTTTTGCCCATTTCAAATCTGTTACTCAGAACTGGACATGTTTTACGAAAATGTTTCTAGTTTAATCATCGTCAAAACGACCACAAGACATAGACCTATAACCCCATATTTTTATTTTAGTCTCAATGTCTACTGATTAGTGCAGTTTATTCCATTTTTGCCCCTGATTCAGAATTACAGTAGCATGTTTAGTCCTTTAGGGTTTTTAGTGGTCTAGTTTCATGTACCAAGCCTAACCAAGCCCTATAATTTATATGTTACACCATTACATCAATAAATACCAAATTTACAGAAGTGAACAAAAGAAAAAAATATAAATACAATGAAACTTTTACAAAAGAGTTTCTTACAAAAATAAGATGGACAAGTTTTGATGACAAGAAAGGAAGGACTTGGAGCTATCACTTGACACCACCAATGAAAATTCTTGAGGGCACCAAGGAAAGGCTTTTAGAGGAGCTTGGAGACATTCAATCTACAGCCACAAAACCATCTTGTAAGCCGTAAAAAAAATATAGGAGGAAGAAGATTTTATTGAAGAAAATAGAGACCAAGAATTTAAGTTACATTACTTGCACTTTTTCTCTAATCCATGATCACCTTCTTGTCACCAACACTTCTTGGAAACTTGAAAATTTGAGGAGAAATCACCAAGAAACCCTTGTAAGAACATTCTTTATAAATCTCCAAATAAACCCAAGATTAAGATGAAATGATGTGTTGTTTGAGTGCAATGAACCAAGAACAAGACTAGAGCCTCAAGATCTTCAATCTATGATCAAGATTTTATCAAAATTTTGTATGAAATGTGTGATTTAGAACTGATTTGGGTCGTTCATAAAGATAGGGAGGAGAAGATGAGAGTGTTTTGCATGGGTGATAAGAACTATGTGAAGTTTACTTAGATACTTGAAATGTTTGGTAAGATATGAGACACTTGTTATCAAGGAGGCATGCACACCTCATTGAATTGCCACATAGGAGGGGAGGGAAAAGAGTTAGTGCAGAATTTTTGGTGTTAATTGAGTTATCAATTGTATTGTGTAGTTTATTTTGCTCCCGGTAATTAAAACGTGGAGTTTTTAAGACGCGTAACGTAATACCGGGTAGAAATAAAATGTAAAATTTTTAAAAATATAAAAACTAGTTTTCATAATATATTTTATAAAGTTAGATGAGTGGTGAGTTCATCGGAGG
Source organism: Artemisia argyi (assembly GCA_030686995.1). Classification (NCBI taxonomy): domain Eukaryota; kingdom Viridiplantae; phylum Streptophyta; class Magnoliopsida; order Asterales; family Asteraceae; genus Artemisia; species Artemisia argyi. The sequence continues at coordinate 386,457 of JARVZY010002400.1, read as the reverse complement.
ATTTAAACATTGTTAAAACTAAAATCGTGAGTAGAAAATGCGTTTTGTGATACTGGTTCTTACATTTTGCGAGATAATCGCTCGTTTTCAAATCAAATGAGTTTGAATTTTTTTTTTTTTTTTTTTTTTTTTTTTTTTTTTTGAAAAATGAAATATAAGTAATAATAAATGTAATTTATTATAAAAGTGAGTCTGTAAAATTAGGAGTGTATGTTATGACATACGTGGATAACTTCTGACGAAGTTAATTAATTTAAAATAGAATATTTAAATAATAGACTATTAAAATAAATGACATGAAATTTTAGAAATGTCACATCACGTACCCCTTAAGAGAGCTCCGTCCCGGAGCTTAACTCGCTTGATCTCATGACGGTTTACTAGTGAAAATATGAGGATACTTGCTTTTGACATGGTCGTCACGTCCTCATGTGAACTCAGGTCCTCGAAGCAAATGATCAATTAACAGAAATAATAGGTACAACCCATTGGTAATCGAATGAATTTCCGAAGAAGACAAAGTTTGCATTAAAAGTATGACGCGCGAGAATAAAGAAACGCAAATTAATTTTTGCCAAAGGATGGTCACATCAACGTAGCATGTTGATAAAAGATTTAGATTTCAGTTTTAGTTTGGTGGTTGGTCAAGTAAGAGAAATCGGAAAAATAATACCCGGTATGTGATATATACGTCTTGTATATTATATAAGAAAAATAAGTGAAACGATGAGTAAATAAAAGAAATCAAAGTATATAACACATTACCTAAGAGAATAAAGAAATCAAGAAAATAAATAAATAAGTAATAGAATTTGACACAATTCCGAAAACCTCAAAATAGGGCAAAAGAAAGTTTATGATAAAAGAAAGCATACTATAAAGGCATTCTAAATGATTTAAAAGAAATTCTGAAAGTTTTATAAATTTTAGTATTTTTCTTCTTTTTATCGGAATTTATTATAATATAAATTTTGTAAAAATTTTTTTTTACTAAGTATAGAAATTTTAAAAAATTTCGGCATGACCCGGTCGTTTATCGGACGTTCCCATATTTTACAAAACCTCTATTAAACAATAAAAAATTATTTGACCAATTTAACCACCATGATTTAACTATTATTTTTTTTTTTTTTTTTTTTTTTTTTTTTTTTTTTTTTTTTAAAGAACCCATAATTCAATTTGATTGAAAACTTCAAAATTTGATAACATACAAATTAACCATTAAAAAAAAAACTAAAAAGATAGGGTTGCAAGTTAGCCAAAAGCTACTCGGAGATGTAAGTTGACCCATGAGATTCGTTCAATAACACACTTTTGATTTGGTTGGAATTAATCCTATGTTACGAGGGACTCTAGCTTGAATCTTGGTGGAGATAGATAGTGAAAATATGATGGTGATGTGTTAAAGTTGAGACGATAGTGTACTGTGCAAAGATGCGAAAGTTGGTGATATGAAGTGCTTATGGATTCATACGAAATTTTCAACACGCCAGGATTTCGAAGGACAAGGGTGTTAGGTTCATATGTTTGTTCAATTTGAGGGTTATAGCAGAAGATTTACAAAAGGATGTTGCATCAGATTATATTAGTTAGATCAAGATTAAATTGTAACTAGCGTAACTAGAATTGAAAAAGACTCATCGTATCAAAATTGATCAAAACATGAGATGGAAAAGAAAAGAAAAGTACTCAGTGACTAATAAGCATAGTCGAAAACGTAGTGTAACAAAACAATACAAGAAGGACAGGAATGAGGTATGCTCGATGCAAAAGATAGGTGTTTGGGTACAGTGTTCAATACACAATTACATATGCAATTTTAGGTGGCTACCTTTTTAAGATTCGACCATACATGATCCGAGAATACTATTCCCATCATTGCATGATTCTTCCTGGATTAGACATAGGTGATCAGGCTATGTATAATCGAGGAGTAACGATGCAATGCTCGAACTAGTCAACTCGTAGGATGTTTGGTGTTTTAAGAGAAGTTTCTATTAGTTATAGTTGCGATTTTTATTTTGGGAAAAACTGGTATTTTCTACGACCTCTAGCTATGATGTTTTATGGTTTTCAGTGTTATATCGACTTAGCCACATTATTGTAAGATAGTAGTCAAAATAGTTTATAAAGTAGCGACGTAGTTTATAAGATTCACAAAAGAGTGGCAATCGAGGAAAAAAAAAATGATAACAAAACCATTTATGAAGTAGTAGTAAATAAGTGTTTTTAGTTAATAAGATTGTGGTAGAGTAACTCTTAAGAGAGTAATAAAATGATTTATAGTATGTAACAAATTGGGTATAAGGTAATTGAGAAAACGATTTGCAAGGTGATAACAAGATAGTTTATCCGGATCTAGTCCAAAACAGTTTATGTGGTAGTAGTTTATAAGTGATTTATTTTATAAGATTGTGGTGAAGTAGTTTGTAAAAAGGTGACGAAACGTTTGATAGAATAGTGAAAAATTGTGTATAAAATTTTAGCGAAATGATTTATAAAGTGATAATAAAATAGTTTCACAAGGTATTGGCAAAAATGTTTGTAAGGTGTTTATAACATAGTTTAATTGTGATTAACAAAACAGTTTATAAGTTGATAGTAAGTATGGTTATTAGTTTATAAGGTATTAGTAAAGAATTTCTGAAGAGTATAGTAAATCCATTTGTAATATAGTGAAAGGAATAGTAAATCTGTTTGTAATATAGTAAAAGGATAGTTTTAAGACAATAACAAAGTTGTTTGAAAAATGACAGGGAAATAGCAAGTGTAATGGATAGAATTTGTCGCAACATTTTAATATAAAATAGTAGACATTTATGAGTTGTATAAATCATACCACTAGGGATAAACATGTTATAAGATGATAGGTTAAAGTCATGTTCAAAATTATTGACGTGTTTCTAGGCGATAGGTTACGAGGCGATGTAGTGTTTAAAAAAAAAGTTTAGGACAATGTTCAAATTCATTTCCGGAGGTGGATAGTGAGATAATTAAGGAGAAACGATAGAATGAGACGGGTTTTATGTAAAACGATATTGTGTAAGGTTATGAAAAAAAAATTTAAAGATCATATTATTACTCACGATGTTTTGAAAAATAAATGAGACGATTGTGCCACCCAAAATGCCTGAGAAAGTTTTAAGGGATCATAAAAATAAATGAGTATGTATAATAGTTTTCTAAATTTGATGAAATATGTACATAATTAGGAGAAGTAGGGTTAGATATGATGTCTTGGAGACCGAGTGCTTAAAGGATAAGAATCGGTAAAATATTGATAAGGATAAGTAGTCGAGAATAAACCAAATACATATAAATAGTCTTTATATATGTAGTATCAATAGTGATGCTTTGAAAAGTAGGCGGAAATGCTCGAAAAACATGAGTTCACGGGGAGTAAGACATCCAATAGAAATTGATTAAGTGTAATAGGTTTTTCTATCATATGAAATGATATAACTTACAGTGATGAAAGAGTTTGGAGACCATTGTAATCACATACAATGTCAGAAGATTTTAGTATTCACTAGGAGAAACTTTATATAGAAATATATTGATGTTTCAGGAAAAGCAAGATGGTCGAGAAATATTAAAAGTGCAAGTGATAATATTTATTATGTGCATACGTATAACGATGGTGCAATCAAAGAGATAGTGTATAAATTTTGGACAAAAATTTATAATTATAATTATGTTTATAAATGATAATAAGAAATCTTGTGCATAAAAGATTCATATTTATAAGTGATATTTCGCGGATTATCGAATGAATTAGGAAATAATTATTGTACTCTTATAATTATCCTAAATATAGTATGATTAAAGTGTATATATACGAGGGAGAAATAGGAAGCTCAGGAGTAGGCGCGCACGGATATCGGTCAAGATGATGGAGGCTCATGTTTTTGAAGAAAAAGTATAAATAAAATGATTATAGTCTAGGTTTTTAAAACAAAAGACCTAATTCACTATAATTTGTGCTCTGGTACCAATCTATAACACCCCCATTTTAGGATCGCAGCGGAAAGGGACATGGGGTGCTATACATCAATCACATTGTACAAATATAGTAAACAACTTTAAAACAAAGTCGTTATTAATAAAAATTCATACTTCACATTCGATAATTATCAGAGTCAAGAAAGGTCCCAAAAGGTTTTACATAGTACAAAGATACATAAGTTTGAAAATTTGAACATTATCGAATGAAAAGATTTTATTTAAACATGGGCCATCAAGTAGATATCCATTCTTTGCGCCGCCCATCCAAGCTGAAGTTACTTACGGACCTGAGATAAACATGCTAAAAAGTCAACATAAAGTTGAGTGAATTCATAGAGTTTAATAAGTAATAAGTTGAATACAAGCATTATTTATCGGGCGACAAGTATTGCAATTACATGTCGGTTTATTTGATTATAGTATTGAGTTCATGTAACCGAACCTTGACGATTTTTTTAATAATGCCCCGGAAAAGGTAAAGATTTGCCATTTACCACAATTCTAACTATTATGTGTCCGTATCCCGAACAAGCCCGCCAAGCCTAATATGCATATTCATAATACTAGCGTTTACTACTCGAGTAATTAACGGTTCATGAGAGGACTTAATTGGCAAAAAGCATTCAATATCTATAATCATATGATCGGGTCCAGCATACCAAAAACTACTTGTATTCAGTTTGTAAAAATTAGCATGTATCCCCCTCGCGAGGTTTATAAAACATTTAAGTAAGTAAAGGCAAGGCTATGAACTCACCTTAAAGCAAGGAAAATAGCAATGAACAAGCAAGTGAAGGAATAGCCGCAAAAGCTCTACGATGAACCTAAATAATATACGTTGTCTTAGATTTATGAAAATAGATATCGATGTACTTTGGGTAATATACAGATTATGATCTTACTTAAGCTTGGTACAATACTCTTAGATACATCACAAGGTTTTAGTTAATTACTTACAATTTATCAAAAAATGTACCCTTGCATTTATATAAGTATGAAACTTACATTTACCCCAAGTTCAATTATGATGTAAAAGTTCAATTTAATTCTAAGGTTTAAATTTAGTCCATGGGTCAAGTTTTTGGTCAAAAAATGGTTCACTTTAGGCCTCAGGGTTCAAAAATATATTAGAGGATTCAAAATGTTTTAAAGTCCAACATTATAAAGTGTACAACACTTTATATTCACTTTATACCTAGTGCTGTTAGAATTTAAATAACTTGTCTATGTTTAGGAAATCATCATTTGCAAACCGTAAGTCCACAAGTCTCGTTCCTTATATCCCCGGAAAGGTTTACTTCTGTATTAACGAGATTTGTGGGTCCCACTTGGCCAAAAATTATATAACATTAGTAAAACAGTCCATTTACCCAAACAATCAATCTATTCAGCTTTCAAATTTTCAATGGTCTCACGAAAAGTGCGATATCTAGAGTTTTACTAACCCGATTTGTTCCCCGTTTTCGGCAACGTTTAAGTTAAGATGTCCTCTAAAACTTTTATTCTTTGAGTAACAGAGGGTTATTCACAAAAAAAATGACTTTTTCCCGTTTCAAATCTGTTACTCAGAACTGGACATGTTTTACGAAAATGTTTCTAGTTTAATCATCGTAATGAGTTATTTAATGAAATACCCGTCAAAACGACCACAAGACATAGACCTATAACCCCATATTTTTAGTTTAGTCTCAATGTCTACTGATTAGTGCAGTTTATTCCATTTTTGCCCCTGATTCAGAATTACAGTAGCATGTTTAGTCCTTTAGGGTTTTTAGTGGTCTAGTTTCATGTACCAAGCCTAACTAAGCCCTATAATTTATATGTTACACAATTACATCAATAAATACCAAATTTACAGAAGTGAACAAAAGAAAAAAATATAAATACAATGAAACTTTTACAAAAGAGTTTCTTACAAAAATAAGATGGACAAGTTTTGATGACAAGAAAGGAAGGACTTGGAGCTATCACTTGACACCACCAATGAAAATTCTTGAGGGCACCAAGGAAAGGATTTTAGAGGAGCTTAGAGACATTCAATCTACAGCCACAAAACCATCTTGTAAGCCATATAAAAAATATAGGAGGAAGAAGATTTTATTGAAGAAAATAGAGACCAAGAATTTAAGTTACATTACTTGCACTTTTTCTCTAATCCATGATCACCAATTTGTCACCAACACTTCTTGTCACCAACACTTCTTGGAAACTTGAAAATTTGAGGAGAAATCACCAAGAAACCCTTGTAAGAACATTCTTTATAAATCTCTAAATAAACCCAAGATTAAGATGAAATGAAGTGTTGTTTGAGTGCAATGAACCAAGAACAAGACTAGAGCCTCAAGATCTTCAATCTATGATCAAGATTTTATCAAAATTTTGTATGAAATGTGTGATTTAGAACTGATTTGGGTCGTTCATAAAGATAGGGAGGAGAAGATGAGAGTGTTTTGCATGGGTGATAAGAACTATGTGAAGTTTACTTAGATACTTGAAATGTTTGGTAAGATATGAGACACTTGTTATCAATGAGGCATGCACACCTCACTGAATTGCCACATAGGAGGGGAGGGAAAAGAGTTAGTGCAGAATTTTTGGTGTTAATTGAGTTATCAATTGTATTGTGTAGTTTATTTTGTTCCCGATAATTAAAACGTGGAGTTTTTAAGACGCGTAACGTAATACCGGGTAGAAATAAAATGTAAAATTTTTAAAAATATAAAAACTAGTTTTCATAATATATTTTATAAAGTTAGATGAGTGGTGAGTTCATCGGAGGATTTAAACATTGTTAAAACTAAAATCGTGAGTAGAAAATGCGTTTTGTGACACTGGTTCTTACATTTTGCGAGATAATCGCTCGTTTTCAAATCAAATGAGTTTGATTTTTTTTTTTTTTTGAAAAATGAAATATAAGTAATAATAAATGTAATTTATTATAAAAGTGAGTCTGTAAAATTAGGAGTGTGTGTTATGACATACGTGGATAACTTCTGACGAAGTTAATTAATTTAAAATAGAATATTTAAATAATAGACTATTAAAATAAATGACATGAAATTTTAGAAATGTCACACCAAACCCAAAAACACAACCTTTCTGAAAATTTTCTACCAAAAACCCAATTTTGGCATTCTGGAATTCACCAGATGGGCGGCCCCCTTAATTATATAAGGCGGTCCCCTTAATGATTAAGGGGACCGGCCCCTAATTAAGGGGACCAACCATCTGATGGTCGGGGTTACTGTTTTCTTTATCACTTTTTGACCCTCTTCACCTTATACTTCCCAAAATTCACAAACATATTTTGTCCCATACTATACCTCACAATTTACCTTCCTAAACAACATTTTTATTACACTATAAATACCTTCTTCCCATCATAAATGCAATCACATCCAAACATGTCATCCCCCAACAACCAAAAACCTAAGGTTTCAAGAACCGCAAGGATCTCCGTCAAACCCGTTTGGAGGAGGAAACTTGATTCTTGTCACAACTCAAGTGATGTTGTTCCAAGTCAACCAACAACTAAACCTCAAACCCACACTAATGACTCATCTCACAACCTATCATCCACTCATGCCCTCATTAATGCTTCTTTATATGATGAGCATGTTCAATCCCAAAACAACAATCCAAATCTCTCAATCAATACTTCACATGTTGCTCATTCAACAAAAACACCATCCACTCATAAAGCACCTCTTCCACCCATATCATGTTTTCATGATTACCCAAGCTCAATCATGTCTCCACCACCAAGAGTACCTCCACCACATCCTACAACCTCACATGCCATTCATATGTTGCATGTTCAAACCTTTACCCAAGACAACTATCATGCTCCTCCACCATCACCTTCCTCCGAACACTTGAAGTTCGTTGAGGAGCTAAAAGAGGCTCATGAGCTTAGTGCTCTTTTAGCATTACATCTTGCTCAACGCAATTTGGATCCACCTCAATCAAGCTCATCATCATCACCACACAACATTAACCAAATTGAGAAGCATGTTAATAATTGCCCTTGTTGCATCTTCCTTCAACAACAAACAATTGCATTGAATGAGCACTTTACTTGGATTGAGTATCTTCTTACTAGATCTCAACAAACACCATCACTTGAACAACATCAAAACCCTCAACCAACAAACCCAACTTCAAATTCACCACCTCCAAGCTCTACATCTCCAAACTTACCAACATCCATGAGACCAAAAGTTTACCTCCATTAAGCCACCAACATGATCCCCATTTACCATTCTCACCCAAGCATTCTATATGCTTATGTTTCTTATTTTTCAAATAAAATACCTCAATCATTTTGGGATGCAAGAAAGTTTAATGACACTCTTTGTTGGCATAATAGGATATTCTACTTGGTTTAGAACTCTAGCATTATGGCTTATGTAACAATGATTATGTGGTTGACGTAATCATTTTGAATTAATGAATGCTTTTATATGTGTTTCAAATTCTCCTTTGTCATGCTTGTTATTTGTTATTAGTATGTTATATTTTTGCTTGTGCTTCTAATATTTTTCTTGCAAGAATTCCATAGCTCGAACCCTTGGTGCCCTCAAACGAGGGGGAGCATACATCAAGGGGAGCTTTCATCTTATCGGCTTAAACCTTTTTGATTCTACAAAAAAGGGGAGCAGTGAATATAAACTCACTAAATACTTGTCTAAAAATTAATTTTTGGATTTAATGAGTTTAGGTTTTGTAATCATCAAAAAGGGGGAGATTGTTGATATAAATAAGTGACTAAAAACGTTATTCATATCTTTCGATATCTCTATGTTTTGATAAATCACAAAACGAAAACCCATCAAACCAAATATCATGACGTAAACAAGTATTTAGTAGTAAATAATCACTTTCACCATCTAATCACTTAAGGTATGAATAAACAAAGTGTCTAATGCATTAGAAGATCAAAGGGGTATTTAATTAATTATTACAAAGTTTATTTAATTATATAAAGTTTATTTAATTATATAAACATATTATATATTTTTGAAAAACACTTTTGGTAATAAAGAAAAATGTTTTAATCATACTAAATATATGAATTCAAATTTTTAACCAAAATCAGTTAGTTTTTCACCAAATAAACTTTCCCCACTAAAAGACAGATTTTCTGGCCGTTACAGCTGGGCGGCCCCATTAATTATAAGGGGCAGTCCCCGTAATATTAAGGGGACCGGCCATGAATTAAGGGGACCGGCACGCTCCTAAACAGTGTATTCTGGCCCTTTAAATACTGGATCATTCCACATATTTTTCTCACCTTTTTGCAATAAAAATTTTCTGATTCAAACCTCCATTTCTATTCTCTAAAATCCTTTGATCATATAAATATTAACCTTTATTTCAAAGTGATTCAAGCCTCAATACTCAAGTGCAAAGAGAAGAATACTTCTATCTATCAAGACTAGAAGTATTACAAATTAGTATCATCTTGCTATCTAAGTTGTTTGATCATTTCATCTTGTAAATCATTCATTTTTTGGTGTATAAAATGTATACATTGGTTGGCTAGATATAGGATTTAGATTTGTTGAAGGTGTGAAGTGGTACTAGAAGTGAAGAAGTAGAGGTGCATAGGATTAGTGGAAGGAGATATAAGAAGTGGTAGTATATTGTAGTATAGATTAGTAGTGAAGACAAAGAAGTTGAAGCCTCAAAGTTGAGAAGACATAGAAGCTTAGAAGGTGTGAAGACTTAAAAGCTTTGAAGTGTGAAAGACATAGAAGCCTAGAAGTTGTGAAGAAGTATAAGTCTTGAAGTACTGGATAGATCAAAGTTGTGAAGGTGTGAAGATACAAGTGGTGTGAAGAAGTGTAGAAGGTGTGAAAGAGCTTAGAAGGTGTTGTGTTGTGACTATAGTTGTGAGATTGGTTCTAGCTACGATTAGAACCCGACATTTAGCTTTGTGTCGTTAAATTGGTGTAAGCTAAGGTGTGTACGGTTTTCTCCGCTATAAGGGAGGTTATTGACTTAGTGAAGAAAACTCTCGAGTTCGATGCTTGTGGAGTGGAGTAGGGCAATGAAGGTGTCCTTGTAGCCGAACCTCTATAAATCCTTTGTCTCTCGGTTTGATCTTTCCATCTCTCACTCTTTGTTTATTTTCTTGTAGCATTTCGTATATAGTTATAATTGCTTGTGTTTTGCATATATTGATTTCACATAAAGATCAAACTAGGTTCCATTCACAACATTAATTTTATATAAACAAACCAAAAGGATATACTCATATTAAAATACATATACATATGTAAATATATATATACATACATATACTTATATGTGATATATGAAATCATAATTTTTACTCAACATTCTATATAAGTAGTGTTTATATGAAAAGTGTGAATAAACTAGTATCTATATTTTTGTATCAAAGATTTTTGAAATTTGCGTTTATTCTTTAGAAACAAAGTTTTATAAAACGAAAAAGACGGAAAACTATTCAACCCCCCTTCTAGTTTTCCACAGGTGTGGCTCTTGACCCATGGATCCCCACCTTGGAACAAGGGGGAGCAACGATCTAGGGGGAGCTATGTTCAAGGGGGAGCACGTTCGGGTGCATGTACAAGCTACTTTCCCATTTTCAATGGAAGTCCCGCCTTTTTGATTCGACAAAAAGGGGAGAAAGAAAGCAAGTGTGTGAAGACCTATTCAAGAAAGAAACAAAGGCTTCACCAAAATTACAAGGCAAGGTCAAGACGCAAGCTACACCAAAGGCGCGCTTTGTCTTCGTTACGTTTTGTAATTTTATTTGCTTTTGGATTTTATTTGTCATCATCAAAAAGGGGGAGACTGTTGAGGCAACATGATCAAGATCTCCTAATATTTTAATGATGAAAAATAAACCTTCAAAATACATAAAATAACAAATGGTAGCCAAAATTCCCCGAATCCATATCTGGTGCTGGCGCGCTGCCCGCGCGTTGACGCGTGGGTGACGCGCCAGGCTTCTGTATGGATCGGGACGAATTTTGAAAGTCGGCTTTCCCCTTACCCGACAAATGTAGATCTTTCAATACAGGTATGAATATGTTATGTGCTTAATTGGGAACATTCGAAACGAGTTTTGGGATTAGAGAGATCCAATTTTTAAAACACCCATTTACGGGAAAACACCAGCTCATGTTTTCTAACACTTGCCTCTAGCCAAGGCTTTTCTAAACTTAGGGAGCTTATGTACTTCACGTAACATCATGTGAAAGCATCCATATGATCATATCCTGTGCTTACGTCTTCTCTAATCACGTAACGGGTTTACTCTCTTATTGGTCAAACTAAGTCCAAGGTCTCTTTGCGTAAATGCATCCTTACCCGCATGGGTTATGCTTTACATCAAGGCAAAGCACTTGACTTGTTTGCACGAAGGTGTTAGTTGAGTACGTCGAGTCATGGAAAGTCATGAGTTATAAAACTATGGATTCTCGACGTTATGTTACTTGGACTTATAAGTAACTTATGATTTTCTCAACTCATAATCTTAATTGTCTAAATATTCTCTCCTTAATGACAATAAGATTATTTTTTAATCTTTTCTTAATCATCTTCTTAATCTCTCTTCATAAAAGACAAATTACTATTTCCTCCCACAATCTCTCCCAAAATCCTTCCCCAACATCTTTTTACATATTCCTTTACACCCTTTTGACTCACACTCTCCCACACAAGATTCCCCACTTTATACAATACCCATACACCTTTCTCATACACCAATACATACTCTTCTGATGAGGCGAAAAATGAACCATTTTTAGGGGGTCATTTAAGCCCGGATTTGAATTTATTTGATCAAATATTGCCCTAAATCGTTCCTTTTGTCATTTTAGGCACTTTTGGAGTGAATTCTGGAAAAGTTAGCATTTTGGATGTTTTTGGAGCATAAAAGTGAAGATAACGGCAAAGTCTTTATTTGTCACACCCCCAAGATCGGGTCCAGCGGAAGCATACGTGTAGCTGGGGTGTAACTCAATTGGTATTACAACACTAGTTCAAAAATGGTTTTCACTTTAATCATTTAGAATAAAATCGTTTAACCAAAAATATTGAATTTACATCGTTAAAAGTAGTGCGGAAGTAGCCCTTAAAAGTAGTTTAAACGGTCCTCATATAAATAATCAGAGTCTTCTATGACCATGCCATGCCCTGCCAAAACCTCCTGTAGCGTGCCATAGGTTAAAACCTGAAAATACATGCTAAAGTGTCAACACGAGGTTGGTGAGTTCATAGAGTTTGTTTAACAAAGAATGCCTATAAAGAAAAGATCGCCCAGCAAAGGCATCGTAAATCCACTCAGTTACAAGTCCCGCCATAAGAGACTTGTAACCTGTGTGTTTACAACCCACTGCCAAAAGTATTAAAGTCTACGTGAACATAAGTAATAATGGTATCCAAATTCCCAGATAAACATAGCAAAATGGCTATATAAATAATTCAGTCAATGAGGTTATATAAGCAATGCTGACAATGTCGCCAGGTAAATAATACTGACAATGTCGCCAGATAAACAATACTGACAATGTCGCCAGATGAACAATACTGACAATGTCGCCAGATAAATAAATATGACAATGTGGTCATGTAAACAAGGATAATCAATCCCATGAAATACAAGAAAATCAAACATACCAATGAATGCAGGTGTTTAAATATACCAAAGAAATACCGGTAGTCAAGCATACTAATGAAGTGCAGGTGATCAAATATATATTTAGACAAAGCTGGAAATATTTGAGAAATCAACCAGGTAAAACAAGTAATGCGTTTTAAGTAAAACGAGCATGTATTCTCCCCCAAAGAGTTTACAAAACAATTAAAATAGTAGGGGCTATGACTCACCTGGAGCGATAGCTACGATGACAAGAATGGATACACTGAAATGAGGCACGATCTCTAACCGCAACCTAATATGAGTAATAACGATCTACCTTAGATCATGACATAATGAAATGAATGCACATGCACATGATGCCTATACCACTCGTGACTTGGAAATATTCGTTATTTTCAAAGTAAAAATAGTTTCCATACTTAGGAAAAATAAGTCCAATTGGAGTTATAAAAACTTGTCGTAACATATATCGTATAAAAATGTTAGCGTTAATTTCCTCGTATCGAAAACCTTAAAATAACGTCGTTAAGTCGTATAAATATTCCTTTGGGTCATACGTATTTCATTAGTTAAGAATATAGTCCTTAGTAATATTTCTAGAAAATATACCATCTAGTGCGTAAGTTATTATTTTTATTTGTGACCAAATATATACATATAGTTTTTGACGATGCTAAAACGGGTATAACTTGGTCGTTTTAAGCTCATTTTACTCATTCTTTATATCCACGAATTCGTTTTAGTATATACTAATACATTTTCAATAGCTCGGCTCCTCTAGGTTACGTTTAACGCCTCTATTTGCCCGTCGAAAACTGTTCATCAGCAATCATTTCCGGAAAATATAGTTTTCGTCGTTAAACTCGTTTTTAGCGTATCTTCTTCGTTATTAACTCGTTTTAATCCGTTCTTTCGCCTAGAGTTTCGTTTTTGAAAGTATTTTCTAAAAATATTATCAAAAGTTACTGTGTAAATTCGGAGTTTTCTGGGTGAACCAAAATAGGACAGCATGTATTTTTACTTGTTCAAAAACCATTTTCAAGGTTTCAATCTAGTTTCTACTTCAACCAAACCACTTTCAATCACCACAAAACTAGTCTAATCCTACCATACACCTTCTTAGGGTGTCATGGGTTCCTAAACATCATAACCAAGTAGATCTCACAAGGATCTAACCAAAAATCATTTCTAGGGCTTGTACGATCAAAAGTTTACAAAAATAAAGTGGTATAAGTCAATATATGCATGAGTTCTTGTAAGAAAATTATATAAACATAGTAATAACTTGTAAAAATTATGAAATGAGTTTTGTTAACTTACTTGGAAGATTAATGAAGTTTGGATGGTGAAAACCTAACAATCCTTGAGTTTTTATCTCAAAACTCCAACAAGGACAACTAATTACACTTGAATATTACTAGATCTTGGAAAAATTATATGTCTTGGTTGTTGTTGTTGTTTTGCCGAACCAAAGAAAGAGAGAAAAGAGAAAAAGAGAATTTTGCTAGATATGAGAAAATGAGGTGAAAAATGGGAGTATATAGTTTATATTATAAGAAAATGGTACAAACAAAACAAGATCCACAATTTTAGGGACAAAGTCAAGGGGGGGGGGGGGGCGGCAATTTGGTGAGAAAGGAAGAAAAAGTGGAAGATTGTATAATATTTTGTAAGACTTTTGGGTTTATTAGGTAGATATTATTAGTTTTAGGAGATACCGGGTACCGAGTTAACTAAAATAAATGTTAAAGAGGTGAAATAAAATACGACGAAGTTGTAAAAGTTGTAAAATATTATTCCTGATGAGAATCGGGTGTTAGAAAAATTATTGAATTGAAATAACGCAAACCGACGAAGTAATAAGCTCCGACCGTGAAGTATAGTAATCGGTTTGAAAACATCGGGTAAATTAATAATATAATTTTTATATTATTATAATGAGTATAAAAATATATTGGGATCATAGTCGAGAGTGTCGGACGTATTAGTCACATTATTGGTCGTTTGTTAACGTTTATTTAGAAATAATTAAACGTAAAAGTCAAATATACCAAAAGTATTTATTTAAATATCCTACGAGTGGAATAGTATGCAAGTGCCATAATGATGATACGTAGACTATTTCTAGTCTGTATGAGATGTCCCAAATGATAAAGCATGAATTCGCTCTTGAACCAATACGGTTACGCGAATTTGAATACTCGTAAACTAAATTTACGACGACATGAGTAATGCACGTGAATAGTAGTTTTCTCTCGGAAATGAATAGTGTCAAGTGAATAGTAAAATTTCTGAATGTATCTCGAAATGTCAAATTGACCCCAAAAACGATGAATAGTGATTGATGAATAGTAAATGGTGAATAGTACTTGTGAATAGTAAATTGTCGGGGGTCGGAAAATGACCGGAAATTACGAGTTGTGACATTATTTTCCTTGCTGGGAACAGTACCTGACGGCGTCAAGAGGCTTCATGTAACGGCATCAAGAGTTGGAAGTGGTGACGGTCTAGAGAAAACATGACGACGTCACGTATGGCCGTCATGGCTCAAGATATGGTGACGGCCCAGAGTAATATTACACATGATGGCGTCAAACTTGGATCTAGGCAATCCGATCTCATTATGGGCGGCGAGTTGACGGCGTCAGAGATTCCTTCTTGACACCGTCACCCTGTAAAATCTATATATAGTTTGTTGGATCGATATACTATGATCAAACTACTTTGTAGCTTGTAAGGATTTAACAATATTGAGTAAACTCAACACTATTAATATTGAAACACTGTTTGACCTTGTAAAGTATGCGGAATCTACTAACACAAAGCTTAAGAACTTTTATATTAACCAAACTTTGAACCTGCTTTGTTACACAGATTCACTAACAATCCCTAACTATTAACTTTGATCGACTTCTAAACGTATCTAACTTGTAAAACTTATAAAACTTCTGTCGACCAATACCTCTTAAGGCTCTTTATATAGATAACCTTAAGTCGGTTTACAACATATAATTCTTGAACGACAAGTAATTATCCCTAACTAATTCTAGAATATTCATCTAATATTACACATTAATCCTTATCTAATATTGCATATCAGTCCTTGTTTCCTTCGAAGTACTTTAAGCATCCGTCAATATCAGCAGTACTTTGACTTTATTCTTCAGCAGTACTTTGACTTTATTCTACATGCATCAGTACTTTGACATCCAGAAGTACTTTGATATTTCATATCCCAACAATCCTCCCCTAACTTGAACTCTACTTGCTTGATTTCAAGTTTCTTTGTTATTCAAAATCTTCAAATCTTTAATCATACATTGAGATTGTTTCTTTATTTCTTTTCTTTTATCTGTCATCTGTCAAAGTACTCTTCATCAACATCATATCTTCCACATCATCTTTTCAACAACTCATCAACATTTAGGTACAAAGATCATCAAATCTTAAAAGTTTCATACTATTCTCATCACTTCCAGGTGTGTTAACTCCTGTGAGAGGTGAATCATTGAAAATTATGATTTTTAGCAAATCATCAGCTATCAACGGATTTGATATGTCTTTATCATTAGCCGTTTGCTATGGACTAGCCAACTCTTGATCACTTGGATGTATGGTGAGTTGATAACCTAGTTTTTGGTAAATAATCAACCATCAACGGATTTGATTATCACATCAGAGCCGTACCCTCATGATGAGTCAAACTCTTTCTTGTTTGTTAAACATGGTGAGTTGATTACCATTTGTTGTGTAGTATAAATACTAACACCATGTGTTTCTTTTCAAATCCTCTTTCCTTTTCTTTTAAACATCAAAAACATTTATTTTTATTTTAAAGAACTTATACTGGTTTATATCAGCAAGCAGTACTTTGATAAAGTACTGTTTGTTTTTGCAGTACTTAGAAAAATACTTTAACTTTACAAAACAAATCATACCAGTATTATGCAATATTACTCTTCAGACTTAACCCATCTGATAAATAGCTTGATAACATCCAAAGCTACCTCAGATTCCTCTTCAAGTTCCATTCCATGATCCAGCATTCTGAGCATTATTTCTCTGATCAATGGATATCTCCTCTCAGCCAACATATGAATCATGGTACCATCTTCCATCTCTAGTGTATGAACTCCTAATGACTCAAAGAATCTCCATCTTGTTATTTCCCAATTCTCTTGATCATTCCAGAGAGAATCAACACTTGTTTCTTCAGTATCCCAGATGGTAAATAAGTCTCCAAGCAGAACTAATCCCACTTCTGAAGCTTCATTCACTGAATAATAAGTCTGCACTTGCATATATAAGTCATAAAGATCTGCTCTTGAAATACAGTGCAACAAATCCCATAACATATAAAATGTTGTGAAGCTTTCATCTTTTCTGTGGATCATAAAATAATTTCCCTCTTTAGATTCAACCACAGAAAATGAGATTATCTTGGACTTCTTTTCAGAATCATCAATCCTTTTGTTCTCAAAGTCAACAACTCTTAAATAATTTCTGAGTTCATCAACTGTATCATCATAAACTAACTTCAGCCTTTTTGTCAGTTTATCATCTTCAACTAATTTCTTCCTTTTCAATCTCCTTTGCTCAGCTTGTTCCTTCCTTATATCTTCTAATTTCTTCTTTCTATCAACTTCCATAGGCACAAAATTTTCTACTTCTCTTCTGATATCTTCTTGTACTTTATCCCACAGAGCTTTCACTTCAGGATACCTTTTCAAGTGCAAATTCTTGTATCCCTTCTTTCTCAAGAACTGTATCATCCAATTCCTTTCCTGAGCTATGGTCATTGGCTTCTTTGTAATTGGCCTGCTAACTTCTTCCAAATACTCAGCATCATATTCAGCTTGTTGCTTTCTAGCAAGCTCTAAATCTTCTGCAATCTCTAATTCTCTAATCTGATCAATAGAAAATTTCTTCTTCTTCTTCTTAGTATCTTTTTGAACCATTATACCTTTCCCTTTATCTTTTGGATCTAATTTCTTTGATTCAGAAGTACTTTCATCATCCTTATGTGCAGGCTCAGATATATGTATTCCGCCAGTAGGTCTTCTTAAATTCATCATAACCTGAGCAATTGTTTCATCATCACTAGCAGTATGTACTCTTTCTTCTTCTTGCTGTATAAAAGTAGAAGGACCAGCTTCATCTGCATAATTCATTGTAGAAGGTCCAGCTGCAGTGACTTCACTTTCATCAATATTTCTGGAAGAAGTACCTTGCTCAGCAGTACCTTGCAGACTTATGTTTTATGCAGCAGTACTTTGAACACCAGCACTTTGAATGTTCTGTGCATCTTCATCCAGATTAACAATCTCTTGCTCATTCTCTTTTTGCTCATTCTCTTTCTCTTGCTCAATATTCTCATCTTCTTGTGCAATATTCATATCCTCTTCAACATAACTTTCTGGTATAAAATTCTTTGGACTTTCAGGATATTTCCACAAATGAGCATCTTCTGAAACATCATCTTTATTCAAATTCGCATCTTGATTCCTCCCCAATTTGGTAAATGATGATTTCCTATGCCTCCTCTTAGACTTAGACTTTTTCTGTTTAGATTGTTGCTTCTGAGACTGCTTCTTTTCTTTCACAAAAAGCCTAAAATGCTTAATAAGAGGCCAGACAAATTTCTTCAATCTTCTGAACTTCTTCCTTAACTGTTTGATTTCTGCAGCTTGAGTATGAACAGTAGACTTGAGCTTCTCCAATTCTTTAGCCAAATCAGAATGACCCTCAGTACCTGGAATTCCCTCATCTTCTCCAGGTGTTTGAAGCCCACCTGTGAAAGTATAATCATTGGGATGAGGTACTGTGGAATCCTCTGAAGCAGTACCTTGTGGATCAGTACTTTGTGGAGAAGTACCTTGAGCAGAAACAGATTGATCCAAAGAGGCTGTAACTGAGGGAGTTCTTTCATCTGAAACATCATGTTGAGGAGAAACAATAGGTGGTGTGGGAGTATGTACTGAAGCAGAATGCTCAGCAGATTCAGATGGAGCAGCATGATCAGAATGTGCAGAACCACTATTGTCTTCTTCTTCCCTAATAGCTTGAGCTACCTCTAACATATAAGCATTAAGAGGTGTATTCCTACCCGAAAAATTAACTCCCTTATGTGACATAAAAGTGAAAACTTTAGGTGGCATCCTATTGGTAGGTACATAATCCTGAGGTTTGGGTACACCATCTAATGGATTTTCTAAAAGCAATTGAACAAACCTAGGATACATAAGAAACGGTTTGCCAACCTTAATATGAGTAAGCATACCCTCAAGAATCATGTATGAAAAGTTAAAAGGTTGATTGGTAATAAGACCAACAAAAGCAGAAGCTATGGACTGACTGAATTGATCCCAAGCAGTACTCTTTGGACTTAAACAATGCAGCAAAACATGAATAAGGAATTTCCAATGAGGACTAACCATAGCCTTCTGAAAAGTAAGCTTAGTCAAAGAACCTTCATACCCAATATCTCTGAGTGTATTCCAAACTTCTTGTTTCCCAAATAAAACAGAGCCTCCTTCATCATCAAATAGCAAAACCTCCCTAATTGAATCTTCTGTAACACGTATAGCTCTCCCAGCAACTGTAGCAGTAATAACATCCTCTCCATCTTCAACATGTGACTAAGCTGTATCCCAAAAAGCTTGAATCCAGGGTCCAATAATCTCCGGGTTGACAGGAATGGAGTAACAGATGTTTGAACCAGTGAGAAAATCAATAATTCCATGAAAATCAATGTTTGCTTGGGTTTTCGCAAGGTTTGCAATCATGTTGTGTTTGGTGTTGGTTGGTCGATGAGCCATGATGATTAGGGTTAGAGTACGAAAAGTGATGAGCGATTGAAAAGTAGGTATGAGTTTATATGGACGTGTAAGGTGAATAAAAGGAAAAGATATGAGGGTTATATACGGATAAAATTACAAAAAATCACGGTGAATTAATGACTTTACCGTTATTTTTGGAAGTAAATATCCCATATCTTTCGAAAGGTTGTTAGCCGCAAATCTGACCGTTGGAACAGTATCTGACACATCAGCGAACCCTTTTAATCACACCAAGCAGTACTTTCCATAAAGAATGGAGAAGTACTTTCCCCAGAAACTCAAACCAAAGTACTTTCCCATTAAAAATCTCTAAGATTGACCATTTGACCAAAATATCATAGAAAGTCAACACCTCATTAAAGACTAGTACCAAATTAAATTCCAAAACAACCAGGGTAAGTAGACTTCAATACTCTTCATTAAATACCCATTAACCTTCATCTTGCTTATAAAAGCAACTTCACCAATACTTTGGAAACACCAAATCTTCTCTAAACACAAACAAGTAATCAGAATGAGTGACATACCCATTGTTAACATCTCTTCAGACTCAGAAGGTACCACAGACTCAGAGATAAGGTACTACTCTGATTATGAGTTTGAAGATCCAGGATGGATAGATTATTTTCCTCCTCACGTGCAATGGATGGGACACCAAGAAGCTTCATCAACAAGGAGTGCAGCCAACTCTACCATTACTGATGCAGGCAGTACTACCATCAAAAAGCCCAAAAAGAAAGTTGGTTCTAGTTCAACTTTGGCTAAAGAGCTTCCACATGCATTGACTCAGGCCCTGGAAACAGCTATCCAGAATATGAAGTGGCCTGATCCAAGAAAAGAAAGACCTCCCAAACAGGTACTTGGCCTGGCCTGCCCAAGAAAACAGACTTCTTTTGATGACAAGAGAAGGACTGCTCAGAAGGGAAAGCAAAGCTATGAGGGCAAGGGTAAAAGGCCTATGGAGTAGGATGTGGAGCTTGGTAGTAGGTGGATGTAGTCTTGTGTTTGTGTTGTGTTTGTTGTGTTTGTGGTATCTGTGTCTTGTACTTGAAAGTAAGATTGTGGTTGTACTTCTGAATCATGAATAAAATTCTTACTTTGGAATGATACATGTAGCCTCCCCTCAAATAATGACTAACTAATAACTACTTATGCCTCCCCTCAAAAATAGCTTACATATTAATCATGCCAATACTCACAACTAAGAAAGTAAATCTTGAAACATCAAAGCCTTTTGTGAGTAGATCTGCTACATTATCATCAGTATGAACTTTAACCACATTGATAAGCCTTTGTTCATAGCAATCTCTTATGAAGTGATGTCTAATCTGAATGTGCTTGGTCTTGGAATGATAGAATGGATTCTTAACAATACAGATGGTACTCTCATTACCAATATTGATAGGAGTATTCTTGAAATTGAATCCATAATCCAAAAGCTGATTCTGCAACCAAAGTACTTGTGCACAACAACTTGCAGCAGCTACATACTCTGCTTCTGTAGAAGAAGTTGCTGCAATTGTTTGCTTCTTACATTGCCATGACACAAATCTGCTTCCAAGATACTGGCATCCTCCAGTTGTGGACCTTCTGTCATAGTTATCTCCAGCATAATCACTATCTGAGAAGGCATGGAGATGGAAAGATGAATCCCTAGGATACCATAATCCTAGCTTAGGTTGTTGCCTAAGATACCTGAAAATCCTCTTGACAGCATACAAATGAGATACTTTTAGATTAACCTGATGTCTTGCACATAAGCTCACAGCGAAAGTAATATCAGGTCTTGATGCAGTTAAATACATAAGACATCCAATCATAGACCTGTATAATGTGACATCAACATCTTCTCCATCTTCATCTTTTCCCAAAGGTTTGTTAGTATCCACTGGTGTAGATGTAGGCCTAACAGTTGTAAAAGTGAATCTCTTAAGAATATCTGCAACATACTTATCTTGACAAATATAAATCCCACTGCTTGACTGTTGTACTTGAAGGCCTTAGAAAAATGTTAATTCTCCCATGGAACTCATCTGAAATTCTTTCTGCATAAGATCTTCAAATTCCTTCACCATAGATTGCTTGGTAGCTCCAAAAATAATATCATCTACATATACTTGAACAAGCATAATATCCTTCTTATCTCTCTTAATAAACAAAGTTTTGTCAATGGCTCCTCTTCTGTAACCATGTTGCAGTAGAAAGTTGGAAAGCCTTTCATACCAAGCCCTTGGAGCTTGATGAAGACCATAAAGAGCTTTTATTACCTTGTAAACTTTGTTTGGATGTGCAGGATCTTCAAAACCAGGAGGCTGTTTGACATAAACTTCTTCTGTTATTTTGCCATATAGAAAAGCACTTTTAACATCCATCTGATATACAGGGAATCCCATATAAGATGCAAAAGCCAAAAATAGCCTAATGGCTTCAAGTCTTGCCACTGGAGCAAAAACTTCATCATAGTCTACTCCTTCTTCTTGTCTATATCCTTGAGCCACTAACCTTGCCTTGTTCTTAATCACATTTCCTCTTTCATCTCTTTTTACTCTGAAAACCCATTTAGTTCCAATAAGTTTCTTTCCATCAGGTAGATCACATAATACCCAAACTTCTTGAAGTTTAAACTGTAGAAGTTCTTCTTGCATAGCTTCCACCCAGCTTTCTTTGGATAAAGCTTGTTTGATATTCTTGGGCTCTTCCTGAGATAGAAAACAAGCAAATAAACACACCTTCTGATCCTTGTGATTCACCCTGTTTTGCTTGTAGATAAAACTAAGTAAAGAAGTATGTTGTTGAGACATATTCTTAGCCTTAGTCCTTGTGAGCACCCCTGATGAGGAGGGTCCAATGATATTGGTAGCAGGATGAGTTTTATGAATTCTGAGAGTTGGAGTTGGTGGAACTTCAAGATTATCTTCCAAATTAGTGATATCTGGATCTTTATTAGAATCTAAGAAAATGCCTTCTTGATCCAATTCATCATCAGTATCTTCTAAAGTAATGGTGTTTGGATCAGCAGTATCTTCTAAGTCAGGCATATTAGGATCATGAACAGCATCGGTATTTAGCCAATTTGAAGTATTCAATGGCTGAAAAGTACTTTCAAAAGGATTGACAGTACTTTGGGTTTAAGTACTGGCTGTTTCTTTTGCCTTCCTCTTTTCTGCTTCATAAGCTCTCCTTTGTTCATCATCATACAACTTAGCCATTGTTTCTTGAAAAAGCATCCTAGAGAGTTCTTCTTGATTAGCCTGATCTTCTGCAGATACTGGTATTTGTGGTGAAACAGTACTTTGAGGATCAACAGTACTGTTAGGTTGAGAAGTATCTTTCTTCTCCTCATTGGCATTATCTTTTGGCTCATCTTCAGATCTTAAATTAACATCATGAACAATGTACTGTGCTTCTTCTTCAGTGGGAGTTACTTGATTTTCTTCCCTTACAGGTACATAATTCATTGATGAAGACATTAAATCAAGATCAAACATCCAATCAGGACCTTTACCTTTAGAATTCTCTTGTTCTTCCAAAAAATCAACATGAAGACATTCTTGAACCTTCATGGTAGCCCTGTTGTACACTCTGAATCCTTTGCTATTTGTACAATATCCCAATAAATATCCTTCATCTGACTTCCCATCAAATTTTCCCAAATTATCAGCAGTATTTAAGATGGTGAGGGGACATCCAAAAGGTTTCATAAACTTGATGCTTGGCTTCTTTCCCATGAGTAACTCATAGGGTGTCTTCATTTGAGGTCTAGTCACTGATACTTTATTCAATATATAGCAAGCAGCACTTACAGCTTCAGCCCAGAATGGAACAGGTAGTTGAGAGTCTGCAAGCATAGTCCTTGCTGCTTCTATAAGAGTTCTATTCTTTCTTTCTGCAACTCCATTTTGTTGAGGAGTTCTAGCAATACTGAATTCTCTTTTAATTCCTTTCTTGGCACAAAATTCATCCATAAGCTAATTCTTGAACTCAGTTCCATTATCACATCTAATGCCTCTAACCTTGAGCCTTAACTGATTTTCTAATGCTATAATTAGGTCATGAATAGCATCAAAAGTTTCATCTTTAAAACATAAGAAAAAGACCCAGCTAAATCTACTGCAGTCATCTGTTACAACCAAATAGTACTTCTTCTTGTTCAGACTGAAAACTGAAACAGGTCCAAACAAGTCCATGTGCAGCAATTCCAAAGGCTCTCTAATAGTCTTCTCATCAATCTTCTTACAAGAGGCCTTGTGCAGTTTACCCTTCTTACAAGCAAGACATGTGTGATCATTCTTGAATGTCTTAGAAGGTAAACCTCTAACTAATTTTCCTCTGACCAGCTTATTGATATTCTTGAAATTAACATGTCCCAATCTTCTGTGCCATTGATGTGCTTCCTCCATAGATGCTCTTGCAATCAAACATGTTGCTTTTTCAGCAGAATTTACATTCTTCAAATCTATGCTGTACACATCATTAGTTCTTGGTGCTCTCAGTAACACCAAATTTATGTCTTCTAACTTGAAATCAGGAGAAAGTATGAGACATTCTGTGTCAAAGAATAACACAGGGTACTTCTTATCACAAATCTGAGAGACTGACAAAAGATTGAATTTTAGCTCCTTCACATATCTAACATCTTCAAAATCAATGTTTCCAGCCTTGATAGTTCCTTTGCCAGTTATTCTTCCTCCATCAGGATCATTCCCAAATGCAACTTTTCCTCCATAATAAGCTTTAAAATCTGACAAGAGCTCCTTTTCTCCTGTCATACTGCTAGAGCAACCACTATTTACAATAAGATGATCTTTAAGCTCCTCCTCTGGGTTGCCCTGCATTTACATGAAAAGGTTAGTTATTTTTAGGAACCCAAGCCATTACTGACTTGTGTTCCCCTTGTGGAGTGACATACTCAAATTTTTTGAGTATGTAATCACCACTGTCTTTGAAAGCATGATCAAGAATTAAGGTTTTTGATTCCAAAACTGTTGATTTTTCAAGATCATTTGTCCCATTTTCACCCTTAACTTCTGAAAGTACTGGTTTTTCCCCAGCAGTACTTTCTTTCTTAACCCATTTAGTTGTAACTTTAGGAGTTGGGTTCTGTGTCCTAGCATCTTTACTTGTGTTGTAAGTCTTTCTAGGGTTGTAATGACTGTAACTCCTAGGTCTTACACTTGAGTGTTTGC
Source organism: Artemisia argyi (assembly GCA_030686995.1). Taxonomy (NCBI): domain Eukaryota; kingdom Viridiplantae; phylum Streptophyta; class Magnoliopsida; order Asterales; family Asteraceae; genus Artemisia; species Artemisia argyi. Next base: position 361,789 of record JARVZY010002400.1, on the reverse strand, counting down.
TAGAAACATTAGGGATCTTTTTGTCAGTACTTTGTGAAGGTACTGAGGGTTTGGAGTATGACCTTTTCTGATGAGGGTACCTATAGTCTTTTGAGAAATTACTATGGTTGACCCTATTTGTATAGTTCCAAACTGGTTTGTTATCCCTTGGCTTATTCTCCCTATAACTTGGTTGTGCAGTTCTGGTCTTTGGATATCTACTTAAGTAGTCTGAATGATAATCACAATCTTTAATCAAATGATGAGGACTGTAACACACATAGCAGACCTTTGGACCAATATCCCCAAATCCCCTTCCATAAGAGTTTCTAAAATTAGCAGTATTTTGAAAGAATTTTCTTTGAGGTACTGCTGAGTGATTAGCAGTACTTCGAAAAGAGTTTGAAGGTACTGCTTGTTTTGAAAATTTGGTCTCTTCTACCTTAGGAGCTTCAACAGATCTTTCTAAAGTCTCAGATTTAAGCTTTTTCCTAAACTCCAGATTATCTACACCATAACAATCAACATCTTTTCTAGGTGGTTGAAAGCTACCTGGGGGATGTGGAACTGCATTATAACCTTTTTCTTTCTGAAATACAGGAGGTGTGGGACTAGGGGATTCCTCATCACTAGAAGTGTTTTCATCTAGACTTATGAACTCTTCATCACTAGTGGAGGTATCAACAGTAAGATTAAGTTCCTTGCTCTTAAATGGAATACCTTCATTACTATCATATCCTAGGCCTGTCTTAATATTAGATGTTCTTTGCTTTTCAACAAATTGAACATGTGACACACCTGCCTCATTCCATACAACAAGTTTTTCTAACAACTTATTTCTTTCAGCAGTAACCTTTTCTAGTTCAGACACCTTGCAACCTAGTTTCAATTCATTCAACTTAACTAGGTAATCCTGTTGTTTATATGTTTCAAGCCATGCTACTTCATTGTTTTCATGTGTAAGAATTTTGGCTTCCATTGACTCTAAAGTAAGTTGATAACCTGTTATCTCAGCCCTAGCTTTTTGAAATTTATCTCTTTCAGCTACATACTCAGTAAGTAACTTTTAATACATATCATTACACTTAGAGCATACCTCAGAGTTAGTGGATGAACTTGGTGAAGCAGCTGCCATTGCAAGTTGAACAGGTGCTTCTTCAAACTCCATGCTCCAATCAAAACTTCCTAACTCATCTCTTGACTCCAAAGCAGCATATCCAGGCTCTTCATCAAATGTTGTGCTCCAATCTTCCAATGCAACCACTGAATAGGTTACAGGTTCATCATCAAACTCATTGGACCAATCAATCTCTGACAGATTCTCTTGAGCAACCAAAGCTTTTGGTTTTGGTTCAGTTATTGGAATCTCTTTTCTCTCAGGTTTGGGTGGTTCAATCATCTTCTTTGCTTGATACTTTGCAAACTTACACTCTCTTGTAAAGTGACCAGTCCTTTGACAGTTGAAACACTCAATCTTGGACTTGTCAAATGTTATTCCTTGTTTAGCTCTGAAGTTGATGCCTTTACCTGTCTTGTTCACATACTTCTTGATCCTTGCAGTGAGCATAGCAACTTGCCATCTGATATCGATATCTTCCAAGGCATCATCATCAATTTGCAATACATCTTCTTGATAGGTGATTGGCATAGATGCTTGTTGAGCAAAGAATGAACATAGAACATCATCTGAGGTTGGGGTAACTGGTTGTGATGAATTGGTGGTGACCATTGTTGTGCATGGAACCTGTGTTTCGGTCATAGTACTTTGAGCAGGGTAAGCAGTACCTTTGTTGGAAGTACTGCTTCTCTTTTTAGAAGAGACAAAAGCAATATTCTGTTGTATGCTTGAACCTGTAGTACCATTCATCTTATGCTCATACACCTTCATATTGTTGTAAAGATCATCAAAGTCCATAGTATCCAGCCATGATTGTCATCTGATCATAGTAGCAACTACATGCCATGCTGATGGAAAACTCCTTAGAAACTTTAAATTAGCATCTTCAACTGATGCCTCAGCATCATATAGTTCTAGCATACTCAAAAGATGTTGAAATCTTTCATAAGCAGAATCAAGACATTCTCTTTCACCAACAGTGAAAGTTTCAAATTGTTGCTTCAGCAAATTCCTATGCATCTTCTTGGAAGCATCATTACCTCCAAACTTCTTCTTTATTGCAGCCCATAGTTGTTTGGCATCTTTGGCATCATGAAACTTTAATAGGTGACCATCAGGAATAGCAGAAAGCAGTATGTTGAGGGCTTTCTCTTGATTTCTTTTGGTAGCAGCAGGTACAGTAGGTTTGGTGGTGTTGGTTGTCCAGGAACCTCAACTGGTTCATCAATTTGCATGTTACCATTGACAATCACATCCCACAAAGCATGGTCTGTGATGGCAATGTACTGCCTCATCTTCATGGCCCATAGGTTGTATTCTCCCTTCTTAACAATAGGGATTCTAACAGCAGTGATTGAGGGAGCAGGTGCAGCATCTGTCGACATCTTGAAGGGTTTGTAGTGAGATTGGTTTAAAGATTTTAAAGGTTTGTCTTCTTAATCAGAGTTTCCAACACAAGCTCTGATACCACTTGTTGGATCGATATACTCTGATCAAACTACTTTGTAGCTTGTAAGGATTTAACAATATTGAGTAAACTCAACACTATTAATATTGAAGCACTGTTTGACCTTGTAAAGTATGCGGAATCTACTAACACAAAGCTTAAGAAGAACTTTTATATTAACCAAACTTTGAACCTGCTTTGTTACACAGATTCACTAACAATCCCTAACTATTAACTTTGATCGACTTCTAAACGTATCTAACTTGTAAAACTTATAAAACTTCTGTCGACCAATACCTCTTAAGGCTCTTTATATAGACAATCTTAAGTCGGTTTACAACATATAATTCTTGAACGACAAGTAATTATCCCTAACTAATTCTAGAATATTCATCTAATATTACACATTAATCCTTACCTAATATTGCATATCAGTCCTTGTTTCCTTCGAAGTACTTTAAGCATTCTTCAATATCAGCAGTACTTTGACTTTATTCTTCAGCAGTACTTTGACTTTATTCTACATGCAGCAGTACTTTGACATCCAGAAGTACTTTGATATTTCATATCCCAACATAGTTTTGCAATTTTCATTCATTAGTGTGTAACTTTAGAGGGTATAACTTTGGAGAAACCCTAGCACGAATTTTGCTGCTTTTTCAAGGGTTTTTACCCTTTGAAACCTTTCATGTCAATTTAAGATAAGTACTCTTTCAATTCAATCAATATGTCTATGTGTTGCTTGAATATATCTTACACTTGTCTTGAATTCAACATGCTAGGCTAGATCTCTTGTGTGTTTGCTTAGATGTAGTGAAACCTAGATGTTAATTATGGGTTGATTGTTTGTTTATAGTTGTTACGGATGAATGATTTCGATGTTAGGCTTAAGAAAACTGGCAGACTTCCAATGGTGACATGCTTGAACATCTTAAGAAACATGAACCAATGTGTACTAGGTTATTATGGTTGTATTTAATGCATGAGCGAATTCTAATGATCCCATGTTAGGAGCTTCTTAACAGGCTCGACATAGGAGTGAAGTAGGAGCTTATAGAGTTGGGGAAGTACGTACGCCACCCCACGAATGGCATTAAGGAATATAACCCATCATCCATGCAATTGTAACAAACTATCAACCTGTAAAAGATATCTAGGGAGAAATGAAACCTAAGTAAACACAATTCTCCCTATTACTGTTCACACCACTAGTTTAATTAGCTTTATTTTCATTTTTGTAATTTTATTTTGATTACATCTTAGTTATTGGGTTAGTTGACTAGCAACTAATTCCGCCCACTCCTCCAAAAACCCGAGATTTTAATTGCTTCCATAAAATATAAAAAATACAAAATGAATCATCTCTCACCTTTAGACCTAGTTTTTAGGCTTTCTAATCCTAGCAACACTATTCTTGAGTTGAACGATCAATCCCCCGAAACTTGTCACTATACTATACTACAATGATCAGGTACACTGCCTGGTGGGGGCTGTAAGCTTCTCGAGAACCCTCGAGAGGTAAAACCTGGTGCAATTCCCACGTATCAAGTTTTTGGCGCCGCAGCCCGGGGAATAGTTATTGTCTAGGTTAGGATTTCTTTTTATTAGGTCTACTTGCTAGATTCCTTTCTAGTAGTATTTTTATTTTATTTTTATAGGTTTTATTTAGTCTATCTTTTTCTTTGTGCCTTTGTTAGTAAATTAAGTTCATTGACTATTCCGTTCACCATTATGGGGAACGCGAATCCACCAAGTCCGACACTAGAGTTTTACCAGAAAAAATATAATTACACCAGTTTGGATTTACCAAGATGGAGGAATGAAATGAGGAGGACAGGATCTTATATTGATTTTATTGAGTACCTTGAGAAAAGAGGCCAATTGCATAACACTTTTAAAGAATTCACCTTAGGAGCTCCATCAACCCCTCAAAATGCCTCACTTAGTGAAACCTATGCACCATATGAGCCTTCACCTAGGATAGTTTCGTATGAGCCACCTAGCTGCATGTCATGGTTAGGCATTACCATAATACAGGATGAACACATAGGTGACCTTGATGTAATGGAGGATGTAGCCGAACATGATCACATTCATAAAAAATGACCTAGGTTTTATGATCGATGATGATGAATCTCAAGAAACACATGATGAATATTTTGGGCAATTTGTATATAGCAGTCAGAATATTGAGGATGATCCTTATGATTCGGATATAGAAGTTGAGATGCCTAGAGAAGCACTTGAGATACTTGGGAAAATGTTAGGGTTAGATTATAATAAAACACATGTTGAGGATATAGGTGATCTTGACACAAGGAATGATGAAGTAGAAAATCTAAGCCCACCAAGTACCCCACAAGTCCTACTATTATTTGAGGCATACACACCGCCCGTGACTTATCCGGAAGAAGTAGAAGAGACTTTAGGAATCCCAATTGAGGTAGAACCTTTGAACCAAACACAACTAGAGGATATAGGTTTGAATACTTATAATGATAACCTTACTCTTAGTTCTAGGGAAGTTCCAAGTTTTGATGAACCGGAGCCCCAACCAAAACCGTTACCTAATCTTCCATCCTTGGATGAAAAATTAGGAATTAAAATAGGTTTCGATCCACCCATCAAACCATATAGTCCGGGTAGTCTTAGGACTAAGGTAGTGGACTCTAAGCCTTGTAGAGAGGAAGCCAATATAAGAGTGGAAAATGACCTTACATGCTTACATCACCCATTTATGATTGATCACAAGAAACATTATGGGTTTAAACCAGGTTTATTAGGTCAAGATGGATCCCTAACTAAGAGTCTTCCGCAGTTGATAGAAAATGATCCCTTTCTAGGAGAAAATCTTAATCCACCCATTAACCCGATTGAATTAGGTAAGGTTATGATGATAGGAGCACAGCCCTTTGAGCATATAATTCATCCACCACTCTTTCCTCACGTGGCATACTTCCACCAAGATGGTGTGTATCGCTACTATCACCCGCACTTAATCCTAAGTGTAGGGAAAACCTCCCCTATTTCCGTTAAATAAGGGTAAAGTCAGGCTCGTGACTCGAACAAAAACAAGCGTTTCTTTGGAGGCGACCCATGTTTTGCGTGTTTTCATTTGTGTGTTTTTAATTGTTTGATTGTTATTTGCTTCCGTATGAATGCTTTATTTTTATTGTTGGTAGATCATGTTTCAAACTAAATTGTGAAAATGCTTTATTTTATCATTTAACTTCGTCTTAACTTCATACAAATGTATTTCGCAAAAGATAAGTGTAAGGGGAAACCCCAAATATGTTTTTAAGAACGAAATTGATCATGATTCTCCACAATATTAAATGGACATGTGTATTAGTAATTGTTAGAGTCAAATGCTTGTATCGAGTCATAATGATGTTTTGCAGGATTTTCCAGGAAGTAGGACATAAGTTTTTCTAGAAATTTTCCAAAAACTTAACGTAAAGATTTCTGCAGATCACTTCTGACGGCGTCAGGAGTTTACTCCTGACGGCGTCATATGTAAAATTCTGGAAATTATGCTAGTTTTGTTTTTCTAACGGGGTCTTGAAGTTTTTGTTAATTCTTTAGTTTTATAAACTCCAGGAAATCTGCAAATATTCATTCCACAAGCATTATATCTTAATTTGTTTTCTAGGAATTATTAGTATATATAGATTGCCTCCGATTTTACGCGAGGTTGCCTTGTTTGTTTTCTCAGGTTTAACAGGTTATGTATGACAAGAAGATGATCTATTTTTCTGGAAGGGAAGCTTTGAATGTTCATTTTCTTGGAGGAAGATCTAACCTTGTTACCACACTATCCACACCGAACGAATTAGGGGAGTATTTGATTTCATTCTTTTACCTATTTCACTTTTACATTCTTTAATTGAACATTGGGGACAATGTTAATCCTAAGTGTAAGGGGAGGGTAAATGATGATACCTTATAGGATACTATTGCACTTGAGTTTGTTTGTTTGATGGTAGGTGTGTAATAAAACTAAGAGAAATAGTTGTTAGTGTAATTTTAGCGCCAAATTTAAAATGTTTTACAACATTTAGGAGTGAAACTTTAGCCTTAGCAAGCGTTTCATGGATAGGAGATTGTATGACTAGCACAAAACCGTACCATTCAGAAAAATTTTCCACCCAAATATGTGAGGTTCGCCTTTAGATTTGATAGGAAAAGCATTTATTATTAGTGCTTATGAGAGTACCGGTAGCATTTAGATTCTAGAACTTGCGTTAGTGATGCATCCCGAGACCGCTAGTGAGACTACATTCGTGTAGTAGGGTTTACTACATGATAAGAGGCATTAGGATCACCATTGTGTTAAACCCGTATCATAATTACTTGACCATTTAAGTCATATTACTTGGCTAGTTAAGTCAATTAATTTTTCCCACACCTTAGCGTTGTACTCATTTTTAGTACACGATACCCCTAGTACACCCCTCCGAGCCTATCTTTTCGTTTCTAACTTTAAGCATCTTACTTAAAGGAAGAGTTTGTTACAACCCACTTAAATGTACACCCAAATCGCCTTAGCCTTCCGTGTACGCACTCATTCTTAGTGCATTATTGTTATTTGTTTAAACCCTTAGTTAATTATCAAATTGATTACATGGTTGCTAAGTCGAGTCATATCCTTGTACATATTGTTTTGGGATGATTGGGACTCATGGGTAAAGTACTAATGTTATGGAGTAATGGGGAAGAACATCATCTTATATTACCCCCATATGTGCGTTAATCTTAAAAGTACTCCAAGTGTTTTGATTATCTTAATTCGAGTCATTAGATTAGTTTATTGTAAAGTATGTTAAAATTCAAGTGTAAGGGGAATGTTCATTCCCTATGATGTATTATTGTGGATGGTAGAGTAACAGTGTATGAATAAAAATAAAAATAATAAGAAAAAAAATAGAAAAAGAAAAATAGGAAAAAAAAACATACGGACTACCATCCCGTTTCATTCTATGTTTATTTTATGTTTTTGTTATTTTTGATTTATTAGCTTAAGTCGAGTCTAGTCTTGGCTTAGCAACGCCATATTGTACATGTAATTAACCAAGATGATTAACTCGCCACCAGTAAAGATTGCCTATATCCAACAAAACCGTGTATTCCATATCCCTACACCTAACGTTATAACCCTTTGAAAGACCTCTTTGATAGTTTATCCTAGGTGCTTACGCCATGTGGTGGAGGTTTGATCCTTTCCCAAGCCTATAGTAATCTATTTTGCTACGACAGGTAGTGAGAGATGTTTTCCATTTCCTTATTGTGATATATACTTTATTACACCCTAGAGATGTGAGTATCTAAACACTATTTGTGAGGTGCTAGTATATGACCTCCGTGCTTGTCTTTGGTCTTTAGTGGAATGATTATTTGTTGTAATTACTTTTATATTAGTGTTAAATGACCCCTAACTTGTATTTTGATTAGAATAAAAGCGCATTTGCTTGAGGACAAGCAAATCTCAAGTGTAAGGGTATATGATGAGGCGAAAAATGAACCATTTTTAAGGGGTCATTTAAGCCCGGATTTGAATTTATTTGATCAAATATTGCCCTAAATCGTTCCTTTTATCATTTAAGGAACTTTTGGAGTGAATTCTGGAAAAGGAACCATTTTGGATGTTTTTGGAGCATAAAAGTGAAGAAAACGGCAAAGTCTTAATTTTCCTTGCTGGGAACAGTACCTGACGGCATCAAGAGGCTTCATGTGACGGCGTCAAGAGTTGGAAGTGGTGACGGTCCAGAGAAAACGTGACGGCGTCACGTATGGCCGTCATGGCTCAAGATATGGTGACGGCCCAGAGTAATATTACACATGACGGCGTCAAACTTGGATCTAGGCAATCCGATCTCATTATGGGTGGCGAGTTGACGGCGTCAGAAATTCCTTCTCGACGCCGTCACCCTGTAATATCTATATATAGTTTTGCAATTTTCATTCATTAGTGTGTAACTTTAGAGGGTATAACTTTGGAGAAACCCTAGCACGAATTTTACTGCTTTTTCAAGGGTTTTTACCCTTTGAAACCTTTCATGTCAATTTGAGATAAGTACTCTTTCAATTCAATCAATATTTCTATGTGTTGCTTGAATATATCTTACACTTATCTTGAATTCAACATGCTAGGCTAGATCTCTTGTGTGTTTGCTTAGATGTAGTGAAACCTAGATGTTAATTATGGGTTGATTGTTTGTTTATAGTTGTTAAGGATGAATGATTTTGATGTTAGGCTTAAGAAAACTGGCAGACTTCCAATGGTGACATACTTGAATGTCTTAAGAAACATGAACCAATGCGTACTAGGTTATTATGGTTGTATTTAATGCATGAACGAATTCTAATGATCCCATGTTAGGAGCTTCTTAGCAGGCTCGACATAGGAGTGAAGTAGGAGCTTATAGAGTTGGGGAAGTACGTACGCCACCCCACGAATGGTATTAAGGAATATAACCCATCATCCATGCAATTGTAACAAACTATCAACCTGTAAAAGATATCTAGGGAGTAATGAAACCTAAGTAAACACAATTCTCCCTATTATTGTTCACACCACTAGTTTAATTAGCTTTATTTTCATTTCTGTTATTTTATTTTGATTGCATCTTAGTTATTGGGTTAGTTGACTAGCAACTAATTCCGCCTACTCCTCCAAAAACCCGAGATTTTAATTGCTTTCATAAAATATAAAAAATACAAAAAGAATCATCTCTCACCTCTAGACCTAGTTTTTAGGCTTTCTAATCCTAGTGACAATATTCCTCAGTTGAACGATCAATCCCCCGGTACTTGTCACTATACTATACTACAAGGATCAGGTACACTGCCTGGTGGGGGTTGTAAGCTTCTCTAGATCCCTCGAGAGGTAAAACCTGGTGCGATTCCCACGTATCATCTTCCCTATACATTGACTCCTCCCAAACCAACCTTAAATATTAACCAAGGATGTTGGTGAATAGGTCATGAAACAAGGGAAACGAGGGAAATCCCCGGGTTGTTAAGTCCCAACGAGATTGAAATTGTGTTTTGAAATGTTTATGGGAATGAGTGGCACTGAGGACAGTAACCAAAGATGATTTGGGTATGGATTACATTATAGAATTATTTGGATAACAGTATATAACAAGCACAGGAAACAGATATGTATACACGTAAACTGAATTTTAAACAGATACGTATGCGTGCTGGGAAAAAGGTGAGTTTTAAGGAAAAATAAACTACAGGGGGTGAAAATGAAACTTTTACAAACTAAATATTAAAAGAAAATTTAAATAAAAAAGAAAATTATTTTTTTTGATTATTTTATTATTTAATATTAAATTAAAACTACTTTAACTGTTTATTAATTAATTAAAACTAATTTTAAAATACTTTTTAATCACTAATAATACCTAAATGACTTAGAAAATTACAAAATTTTTTTATAAATCTAATTAACAATCACAGAAATCCTAAAAAATTATAAAATGTTTCTAAAAATTATATTTAAGCTAATTTACTAATTAATTGCTTAATTATTAATTAAAATCTAATTAAATTGATTTAATTCTAAAAATTACCAAATGAACAAAACTCTGAAAATTTTCCTAAAAATACTTTACTAATTATAATACCTAGGAAAAATATAAAAAAACTACTCTTGCTTATAAATAAGCAGAAAGAAAATTAATTATTGGCTTTTTAAATTAAAACTAATTTAATTATTATAAATTCTAAATAAACTTAGAAAATTAAGAAAATTTTTCTAAACTATTTCAATATACTAAAAACTTATAAAAATTATAAAATTGAAAATTGCTTTTTAAATAAGCTGAAAAATAAGCCAAATGGCTTAAATAGAAGCTATCCCTATTTTTATTTTTGTCTTTTTCTGGATTTTCTTTTACAAAACTAATTTTACAAAGGAACTTTGATTAGAGCTTAATAATAAGAACTGTGTAATCCAAAATAGGAAACAGAAGTCCTAATAAGCTTTTTGAAAATGGATTAGATGCAATACGTTGTTAATAAGTTACAATTTGACTGAATAAGCTACCAACTACTGAGATGATCACAAAACAAGCAAAAGATACTAAATAAGCACTCTGAATAAGCCACAGGGATCAAATAAGCAATTCCAAATTACCACAGACCAATTGGGCCAATACATGCCAAATGCAGCCCTCTGTAGGGCCCACAGAGGTGATTGGAAGCCCAAAATGGAACTTGTTCTCAAAATTAGGTCTGATAAGCTTTCAAATAAGCCAATAATAAAGGCTTATGTCTCACTAAGGAGCTTATGGCAAGCTTGTGATGTTGGGGTATCTATGCTGATGGCTCAGTATATGTAAAGTGATGGGGGTAACTTAGTGGGTTGATTAAGCTAGGGCAAGGGTTCAAAACTCCAAAATAAGCACTAGCATGTGGAGTTATACTGATAAGCTACCTATAAAACCAATTACGAGGTCTAGGGCCCAATGCTTAAGCCAAAATAAGCCAAGGAAGATTGGGTAAAAACCCTGGCGCAAGGGAGGGTGATCAACCTGCAAGCCTTTTTAAGCACTTGTATAAGCTAAAGAAAAATCCTAAAAATAATCCAATGATTGATATTGAACCTTAAGCTGGTGGATTTTAACTAGTAAAAAGCATGGAACTTGAATGTTAACACAAACAAGTAAATCCAAACACTCCTGATATGAACTTGATTTTTGGTTTTCTAAGCAAATGATTCCCTGAGGCTTTGTGAATGCTTCAAAACAACTTATATTGATCTAATGAGCTTATTAGAACTCAGAAACAAGGTGTGAAGGTACTAAAACCTAGGAATTCAACTTATTGCTAATATGACAATTCAAATGAGATTTTAAGCACCAAGGGGTACTGATGAACCAAGACTTCTTTTTAAGCAATATTCTGATTAAATAACAACTAATAAGCATAAATAAACACAAACAAGTAGTGAATAAGCATATGAACAGTGAAATGGAAAATTTGAACAAAAAACTTACAATGTGCAATCCTGCTAAATGACATGAACCAAGGACCAATACCACTCCTATAGGCTTACCACTAAGCCACTAACCCATGGCTATCCACAATGAACCATGCTCCAGCCATCTTCACTTCAAACCTGCAATTTTTTATTTTCTTTTCTGTTTTCTTGATTATTTTTTTTTTTTGTATTTTTGGTTTTTAATAGTTAACTAGCTTTTAAGGTTACAAATAGCTTTTAAGAGCTATATGGGAGCTTGTGTGTCTCTAAACAACAATTGTGATCATTATAACCTTAAATTGAAATTTTAAAGTAACATTACAATTATGAGAATTAAAACAGAAAACTTGGAATTAAGATTGCAAAAGGATCAACTTATATTTAAGAAACAGAGTACAAGTTTTTAAAGCAAAGGATTACGACTAAGTTGAGGATTACAATACACACGACACTAATTTTAACTAATAAAACTACCACTATGTCTTCTGCCTTCTCCTTTTTTATATAGGCTTCAATTAGGGCTCCACTTGGTCTTCTGAGCATTTCCCACTTGAATATGAGCCATTGGATTGGCTTGTGATGATCCTAACCTTTAAATCATTTTTGGCGCCAAAACAAAATAATGCCATTCGGACAGTTTTTGCAACAAGGGATGGCATTTTTTTGTAGAGTTGATGTTAGGTGAGAGTGGTGGGATGTGATGCTTTGGGCGGTGGACAAGTGGGGATGGAGGGGATGAATACCAGGGGTGGTATTTGCAGTGTGAGAGGGAAGGGGAAGGTGGTATTGGTGGGGTTTGACTGGGGTTTGACCCCGGTTTAATATCAAAGGAGTAGATTGGGCTTGTTTTGGTTTTGGGCTTGGAGGTGGATCAGGTTTAAGGGTGGATTGGATTTAGGTTTATAAATAACAAAGGGGTCCGTTTGTTTTGCTAGTAAAACACCACAAGGACCAAAAGTGTAATAAGCCAAAACTTGAGGGGCCTGATGTGTAAGTATTCCAAAGTATTCCAAGGGGTCAATCTTGCCAAGTCTCAATAACCAAAGGACCATTGTTGAATATTCTCGAAAATTTACACTTAGGGACTATTTCTGCCAAATGTGAAAGTTGAGGGACCAAACTTGTAAATTTTTGAAACTTTTCACCCAAGGACCATTTTTGATAACTTTTGACTTTCAAAGGACTTTGGTTGACTTTTCTTCCAATACAAATGCTCAGGGACTGATTTTGTCAAGTTTTGAAAGTTGAGGGACTGAAACTGCCAATGATACAAACTTTGTTCGTTTTTCATCTATTTTTCAATCATTTTGCATCTGAAACATATAAGACACAATCCAGGGATATTATCTGTATTTTTAGGCATTTTTGAGTGTTTTTTAAATGTTTTTGCAGTTCGGATTGGACAAAAATGATGAGTATTTACACACTCATCAATCCCCCACATTAAACTATTGCTAGTCCCTAGACATCCTTTATTAAAATTTAATGGATTTGATGTCTCTTTACCAAAAGCCATTACTTCTGCAGTAGCCAATGTTTTAGTATGATACTTTGGTACATTGATAACCAAATGATTTTGAGCAAACCATCAGCTGTCAACGGATTTGATTTGTCTTTACCAAAAGCCGTTTGCTTTTGGACTAGCCAACTCTTTACTATAGAAGATATGGTGAGTTGAATACCATACAATTTTTGGCAAATTGTCAGCCATAAACGGATTTGAGATATCTTTACCTAGAGACGTTTGCTCTTGGATTAGCCAGTCCTTATGCGGGTTAGACATGGTGGACTGATAATCATTTGTTGTTTTAGTGCAAAGCACTTCCACTAAAAAAATTTGGTCAAAACGGGGGTATTATGGCACTAGAAGGTACAAATGTGATCAAATTCGCCAGAATTCCCCCTCCCCACACACTTAGAATTGAAAATTGTCCTCAATATTCAAAGTCTCGGCTATTATGCCGATTCTTTGAACGTAAAAAGGAAACATTACTAGCTAAATGTGGGAATACCATTTTTATTCATTTTTTTTTCCAGCAGGGGCAACTCCCCCACACTTAGGTGTTAGAATAGAGAAAGAAGACAGAGACATGGGTGAAAACCCATGTTGTGCATGCTACAGTTTTTGTTTACCGAGTTGCTAGCTTGACTCGATCCCCGAATTCATTGGTTCGTGGGGAAAGTTTGGAGATCCGGGACAACCATTAGTGGTATGTCCCCTCCAAAATAGTGTTTTAACCGATGACCATTCACTTTGAAGTTGGAACCGTCAGGTTGAGATAACTCAACAGTTCCATATGGAAACACTTTTGCTATAGTGAATGGCCCAGACCAGCGGGTTTTAAGCTTTCCTGAGAATATCTTCAATCTTGAATTGAAGAGAAGGACTCTATCACCAACATTGAAAACGCGGTTCTTTATCTTAGAGTCATGGATCTTCTTGGTTTTTTCTTTGTAAATCAAAGAATTCTCATAAGCTTGATCGTGTAGTTCATTTAATTCGTTTAGCTGAACCTTGCGGTGATCACCCGCTGTCTGGAGGTCGAAATTTGCATGTTTTAAGGCCCAGTAGGCTTTATGCTCTAGCTCAATCGGCAGATGACATGCTTTCCCGTACACCAGCTTGTATGGAGTACACCCGATAGGTGTTTTGTAAGCTGTTCGGAAAGCCAAGAGTGCGTCATCCAGTTTGTCCGACCAAGAGGCACGGTTTTCACCAACTGTCCTTTCCAGAATTCTCTTTATACCACGATTCGAGACCTCCACCTGCCCACTAGTTTGGGGGTGATATGCGGTGGAAAGACGGTGAGTTACACCGTACTTTTGCATCACTCTTGCAAATTGATCATTGCAGAAGTGTGTACCACGATCACTGATGAGTGCTCAAACACTCATCATTTTTATCATGTTTAAAGTGCCAAAACATACAAAAACAATCGAAAAGTAATCAAAATACTTAAATTATCCCAGGGATTGTGTTTTATGTGTTTTAAATGCAAAACGAGCAAAAACAAACGAAAAACGATCAAAGTTTGCAAAATTGGCAGTTTCAGTCCCCCAACTTTCAAAAATTGGCAAAATTAGTCCCTAAGCACATATTTCAAAAGAAAAATCACCAAAGGTCCTTTTACAATCATAAGTTGTTATATTTAGTCCTTTGGTGAAAAATTGGAAAAGTTTTGGAAATTTACAATTTAGTCCCTGGAGTTACAGATTTTGGCAGATTCAGTCCCTGGTGGGATATTTTTGGAAGGAAAATCATTTTTTATCCTTGGAAAATCAAAATGTGTCAAAAATGGTCCTTGGGTAAAATATTTGAGGAAATGTCATGATTGGTCCCTTAAGTTTGGCAATTTGTCAGTTTTGGTCCCCGGGAATTTTGAAAAAGTGAAATATGTAAAATTTGTTATTGAACTTTGGAATCTTGGCATTATTGGTCCTCATTAGCAGCTTTGTGAAAATAACATTTTCAGCCCCCAAGTTTTATTAATTACAAAATTGGTCCATGTGGTTTCTTTGATAACTTAAACAAACGGACCCTTTTTATTTGTGATTACCCAACAACTAAAGCCCACCCAACCTTATACCTCCCTAGCCCACTCCAAACAAAACTCCCTCAGCCCACACATCTCAGCCCACTTCCTAATTAAAATAAAACCCACACCCCGTATTATCCCTCCGGTCAACCATACGTTGACCATCTCCTTCCCCACCCACTTGGCCTGCAATACCACTGCCATACTCAACCCATCCCCCCTCCTCTTCTCAGCCAAAACCACTCCTTGTTCCCTTCCTAACCACAACACTCCAAAACCCATTCAATTACCCATAAAACCCTCCATGAAACCTCACAACCTGCCAAATTCATTTTTCCCGCCAAAAGACTTTGAAGGGTCAGGATCAATTCAAGCAATCCTAGGGCTCACAAGGAAGTGGGAAAAGCTGAAAGTATCTCCAAGGGTTATATAAATGAAGAAAAAGAAAGAATGGATCAGTTATTGTAGCAGTAGTAGTTTTAGATTAGTATAGGAATAGTAAGCTTTAGATGTAGTTTGTTGGATTGAAAATTAAGGTTCTCAGCTTATGTTTTCTTTCATGTAATGCCATTTTAATATTGTATCTGTTTTTAATCTCAATATAAGTTCTTGTTTATTAAACTTTGTCCCTAATCCGTTTTAAGCATACTTAGTCATAAGCTCTCATTCACATTCAAGCTCTCACTTTTAAGTTGTTTTAAGGTTCATTCAGTCTCAATAAACTTTTTACAAGCTTTCATTTTGCTAAACTTTAGTTTATTATAAAAAACCAAAAA
The DNA here is from genome assembly GCA_030686995.1 of Artemisia argyi. Taxonomy (NCBI): domain Eukaryota; kingdom Viridiplantae; phylum Streptophyta; class Magnoliopsida; order Asterales; family Asteraceae; genus Artemisia; species Artemisia argyi. The sequence goes on along the minus strand of JARVZY010002400.1, from coordinate 345,942 downwards.
AATCTGAAAATACCTTCAAAAATCAAAAATACAAATAGGTGAGGGGATATAAGCTTGTATAAGCTCTAATACCCTCTGGATAAGCTCATTAAGCTGTCTCATAGCTTTGGTGAGCTTATCTCATCAGCTCATAGCCATTTCCATTTTCATTTTGTCCTTCAAGTAAGTATCTATTTAAGTTTTATGCATTTTCCTTCATTTTAGCTTATGTATTGTAGCTGTAGCTTATTTGTGTTTAGCAATACTTATTAGAGTTGTTCTAATATTTTTATTGGTTTTTGTATGATCTGAGCATAAGTGGTAATTCACTGCTTCCACTTAGTTAAACCACCATTTTAGAATCACTTGGAATCATAGGTCTTTTGTGTTTAGCTTATTGTTTCTGAGCTTGCTTTAGATTATTACATCATAATAGATTGTTGGAAATCAGTTTCATAAGTTTTAGCCCCCATATGTTTTGAAAATCATCAAACAGCTTCCATAAGGGAGTGTTTGGATTTGTAAGTCTGAACATGTTTAGGGCTGTTGTAGTTGTCATATCTGGTTCACACAAGTTCCTTTAGGTCTAAATAGGTTTAATAAGTCATAAACTTGAAACCTTAATAGCAGAAAAGTCAAAATCTTTGTTTCATCTCATTGATTCATCCACTGTTGAGGTTTTTGAATTGAAACTCTCACCAAATCTCTATATTAGTGTTGATATAGCTTAATGTAGATTCATTATGGCCTAAAACATCATTTTCAGATAGCTAGGATGGATCAAAATCCATATTAGTCAAACTTTCATCAAAAGGAAAAAAAGTCAAATTGCATGTTTTTAGATTTTTCCAAAAACTCAAGGAATTTTATAGATTTTTGTATTGTGTTTTAAGCTTTGAAATTTTTAGGTCTTGTAGTCCACCACCTCACTTATTGAATCCGACACTTCCTACATTTTTGTGAATTTTTCCTTGAGCCCCACAACCCCTCAAACTAGCCCAGCTGAGCTGTTGGCTGTCTGTGTTTTTGGTTCTGCTACTGTAGCAGCTGATATGCACCCACAGTCCACTTTCTGTGGGACCCACAGGCCACCTCAGTGGGCCCCAGTGGTTGAGCTTTAGCTTTTTGGACTCACAAGCTAGCTGTCTTTCTAGAGGTATCAAGCTTTTGGCCCTGAACTGCCTTAGACCCACCTTAATTTAGCTCCAAAGTTCGTCCATTCTTCTAGTCTAACTTGGGTCAAAATCACCCATTTTGACCCATTGTCCTTACCTGTGTTTCAACCTTGTCTTTGCTAGTTCCATTTAGTAACTCTAAGTAGTTTGCATCAAGTTTTACCTCTGTGGGTCCCACAGAGGCTCAAAAACTAGAAAAAGTCAACCAAAGTCAACTGTTGACCAAATAAGCACCTCAAGTACTTATTTTTGATTTTCATAAAAGTTGTTTTTGTAAAAGTTTGTTGTTTTTAGTTGTAAAATAAGTTTCTAAAATAAAAATCAAGAAAAATCAATTTAATATTAAGTGATAGTTTCTATTTAATATAATTTAATTTTAATTTTCATTTTTATATTTTTATTAAGAACTTAGCTATTTTATATTTTTCTTAAATTCCTCATATATTAAAGTATTTAGAGTAATTTTCTCAGATTTTTATTTTATCATTTAGTATTTATTAGAATTAATTTTAATTTTACTAATTATTAATTAATAATTAGTTTTAAATAGCATAATTAGTTTTTATTAAGTGAAACCTAGTTTTTATATTTTTTATAGCTTTTATATGTTATAAAACATTTTTAGAAATTTTATTAGAATTTTTACTGTTCATTTGGTATTTTTCTTAATTGAAAAGAGTTTAATTAGTTAATTAGTAATTAATTAGTTATTAATTAATAGAAAAACCACAAAAAGACAAAAATACATATTTTTATTTTTAAAACTTATTTGTAGTTATTTTATAATTTTAGGAATTTTATTTTCACCTTTTTAGTATTTAAATGATATTGTATTATATTTAAGTTGTTTAAATATTAATAATAAGTATTAATTAGTATTTAATTAATAATAAATAAATAATTAGTGTTAAAATTTATTTTCTTTTTCTAAAAATTTTCTTTTACCTTTTAGTTTGTAAAAAAGTCATTTTCTCCCCCTGGGGGTTTTCAGATTTCCGTTTTCACTTTTTATTTTGTACGTTTACGTTTTATTTAAACGTAACGTACGCGTTTTTAGGTTTAAAGCGTTTATGGTTTTTCCTACTTTCCTGTTTTATTCATATAGCTTGTTTAAACTATTTCTTCGTATATTCCTTAGTTCAGATCACTCACAAACTTTTTCCCATCCAAATTCACCCGATCACAAAGTCGTTTGTTTACAATCCACACCTCGTCGGGACATAACGACCCGGGGAAACACTATATTCCGCGGAGCATTGACTCTAGGCTGTTTGACCATCTTGACCACATCCGTGGTTGACTTTGGTTGACGGTTTAGCATCAATCAAATTTTGGCGCCGCTGCCGGGGTGGTTGTGTGCGTATCTAAACGGTTTTTCTGATTAGTGTCTTTGGAATTCGTTCCATTGTACATTTATCCATCCTTTGTTCATATTTTCTATTTATCAAAACAAAACCATTCCCAAAAACTTTTTAAATCAAGTTTTCAACGAACACAAAAACACAAAAACACAAAAACACAAAAACATTTTCTTTTCTATTTGTACAAAATGTCTTTCCAAAAACCCAAAAATATCCTTCTTCACCCTCCTACCCTTTTGATTCTCATTTCCTCACCCTTTATACACATTTGATTCTTTCTATGTCTCATCCACACTTTCTGGATTGCCATTGGTGTGGTAATCCTTATAATGGTGGCAATTGCCCCAGTTGTGGCACGGTAGAATCAGGAAACGGGTCTGTCTGTAACCAAGATCCTTACTCCTACCATGACACGACTGATTCATTCCATCAGTTACCACACCATCAGTCTCAGCAGTTTTACTGTTGTGAGTACTGTGGTGGTTCACACTACAGTTCTGATTGTCAATCGGGAAACACGCTTGTCTATGAGCAGTTTCCTGATAACAATTTAGACTTTAGCACATACGACTCACAGCCTCAACAGTTTTACTGTTGTGATTACTGTGGAGGTCCACACTTTAGCTCAGATTGTCAAACGGGTAATCCATATCCTTGTGACAATTTTGACACACCTTGTTATGACCAACCTCCACAGTACGATATGAATCAAGCACTTCTTCCAGAAATGCAAAATATGATGAAAATCGTTGATGAGCTTAAGGGTTTAGTTCAAGACTTTGCCCAAAGACACACTCATCAAAAATCCATGGAAGAATTGCTTGCCGAAGAGCAGGCTGCTAGAATAAATTCCCAAGATGCCTATGAAAAATCTGTGAGGGAATCCATTGCAAGAGAAAAAGCAGCCAAATCTAGCTCTTTGTTCCGTTTCATTCCTGATGACAGTGATGATGAGGATACACTTGACATCCTTGAATTTTACAAAACTTCAAGTTCATCAGTTGATACCCCAGCAGTTGAGATTCCATCTCAAACAACTGCTATCACACCCGAGGTTCCCACTCACTCTTTGATCATGGGGGACGAGCATCTTGACACTGTTCCTGAAAGGGAATCAGACGAATACATAAAGTCTAGTGTTGAGAACCTTGTTCCAATCCCGAGAGAGTCACAGGGAACTCTTGAGCATATGTGTGATATTCCTTCCCCTCTTGAGTGTTCAAACGATCATCTTGAGACTTTCTCAGATTTTAATGATGATTGTACATCTCATGGAGACATCGAGTATGTTGAGGCCTCAATTCCACAAACTGATGCTGATCATCTTCTTGAGGAGTTCGCTGATGAACTTACTCACATCAATCCACTTTCATTTGAAGGTGATGATGGTCTCCTTGATTTCCAAGCCGATCTGGGAGAAATTGAAAGTCTCCTATATCATGATCCACCACTCAGTTCTTATCCCAGCAGTCCAATAGAGAATGTTAATCTCTTTGTTCCCGAATCATTCAATACTACTCTCACCAATCCTCTATTTGAATTCGAATCTGAATTCACTTTGATTTCTAACAATCCAATCTTTGACGAGGATTGTGATGAGTCCACAATGGAACATGAGTTCACAAATTTACATCTTGTGAATAATTCTCTTCATGAGGAGTTCTCCGGTGAACTCACTCATCATGTCACGACTCCTCCGGAGTTTGATAGACCGGGGGGAGATGCACTCAATCTTGAGGATTTGCAAATTCCCACCCACCCTCCCGGGTTGTTTACGAGCTTACCCTTTGAAATCCAAACTCAGGCTATTGAGCCTCCTCTCGAGAAATAAGATCAAATCATGATTTTCATCATGGTTTTCTTCCTTTTCTTCACCTATAAGGTGACATCTCTTGTTCTTCACTCCTTTGGGAGTGAGGACACCATATTTGATCCCGGCATTTTCATGTATCATTATTTTGAGCCGAATACTTATCTCATCGGTGTGGAACTTTCACGTGCTACAAATGTTTGTCCAAACATCTTGAATGAAAGTCCGATTGAGATTGCTTCTTCCACATCATGCTTCCCCAAGGACAAATGAATTCGGGGTCGAGTCAAGCTAGCGACTCGGTAAACAAAAACAGTAGCATGCTTATAGGGTTTTCACCCTAAGTGTGGGGGAGTCCCCCATGCTATGGTTACAAGAGTGAAAAACAAAATGGTGTTTTCCACGCTTAGCTTGTAATGTTGCCCTTTTACGTTCAAAATGTCGGCATAATAGCCGGGATTTTGAATATTGAGGACAATATTCATGCTAAGTGTGGGGGGTATTCGCTATTCTAGCGAATTTAATCACATTTTACTATATAATACCCCCGTTTTAGCCAAAATTTCAAAAATTTTAAAAATTTTTCACTGGTGCTTCAAAATTTTTGTGGTAATCAGTCCGCCTTGTCTAACCGACAAAAGGGATTGGCTAGTCCAGGAGCAAACGGCTCTTGGTAAAGACAACTCAAATCCGTTTATGGCTTGCAATTTGCCCAAAATTGTATGGTTCCTCAACTCCCCAAAAACAAATGAGTTGGCTAGCCCGCAAGATTATGGCTTGTGGTAAAGGCCGTGGAAAAACCATAATTGGTAATTAGCTCACCAAGATGCTGACTATTCCATCAAGAGCTGGCTAGTCCAGGAGCAAACGGCTCCTGGTAAAGACAAATCAAATCCGTTGATAGCTGGTGGTTTGCTCAAAATCACACGGTTATCAGGTGTGCCACAGTTCTTACACTGGCTACTCCAGAAGTGATGGCTTTTGGTAAAGAGTTTAAAATCCATCAAATTTTCCAAAAATATTGCTAGGGACTAGCAATAGTTTAGTGTGGGGGATTGATGAGTGCTCAAACACTCATCATTTTTATCATGTTTAAACTGCCAAAACATACAAAAACAATCGAAAAGTAATCAAAATACTTAAATTATCCCAGGGATTGTGTTTTATGTGTTTTAAATGCAAAACGAGCAAAAACAAACGAAAAACGATCAAAGTTTGCAAAATTGGCAGTTTCAGTCCCCCAACTTTCAAAAATTGGCAAAATTAGTCCCTGAGCACATATTTCAAAAGAAAAATCACCAAAGGTCCTTTTACAATCATAAGTTGTCATATTTTGTCTTTTGGTGAAAAATTGGAAAAGTTTTGGAAATTTACAATTTAGTCTCTGGAGTTACAGATTTTGGCAGATTCAGTCCCTGGTGGGATATTTTTGGAAGGAAAATCATTTTTTATCCTTGGAAAATCAAAATGTGTCAAAAATGGTCCTTGGGTAAAATATTTGAGGAAATGTCATGATTGGTCCCTTAAGTTTGGCAATTTGTCAGTTTTGGTCCCCGGGAATTTTGAAAAAGCGAAATATGTAAAATTTGTTATTGAACTTTCGAATCTTGGCATTATTGGTCCTCATTAGCAGCTTTGTGAAAATAACATTTTCAGCCCCCAAGTTTTATTAATTACAAAATTGGTCCATGTGGTTTCTTTGATAACTAAAACAAACGGACCCTTTTTATTTGTGATTACCCAACAACTAAAGCCCACCCAACCTTATACCTCCCTAGCCCACTCCAAACACAACTCCCTCAGCCCACACATCTCAGCCCACTTCCTAATTAAAATAAAACCCACACCCCGTATTATCCCTCCAGTCAACCATACGTTGACCATCTCCTTCCCCACCCACTTGGCCTGCAATACCACTGCCATACTCAACCCATCCCCCCTCCTCTTCTCAGCCAAACCCACTCCTTGTTCCCTTCCTAACCACAACACTCCAAAACCCATTCAATTACCCATAAAACCCTCCAAGAAACCTCACAACCTGCCAAATTCATTTTTCCCGCCAAAAGACTTTGAAGGGTCAGGATCAATTCAAGCAATCCTAGGGCTCACAAGGAAGTGGGAAAAGCTGAAAGTATCTCCAAGGGTTATATAAATGAAGAAAAAGAAAGAATGGAGCAGTTATTGTAGCAGTAGTAGTTTTAGATTAGTATAGGAATAGTAAGCTTTAGATGTAGTTTGTTGGATTGCAAATTAAGGTTCTCAGCTTATGTTTTCTTTCATGTAATGCCATTTTAATAATGTATCTGTTTTTAATCTCAATATAAGTTCTTGTTTATTAAACTTTGTCCCTAATCCGTTTTAAGCATACTTAGTCATAAGCTCTCATTCACATTCAAGCTCTCACTTTTAAGTTGTTTTAAGGTTCATTCAGTCTCAATAAACTTTTTACAAGCTTTCATTTTGCTAAACTTTAGTTTATTATAAAAAACCAAAAAAATCTGAAAATACCTTCAAAAATTAAAAATACAAATAAGTGAGGGGATATAAGCCTGTATAAGCTCTAATACCCTCTGGATAAGCTCATTAAGCTGTCTCATAGCTTTGGTGAGCTTATCTTATCAGCTCATAGCCATTTCCATTTTCATTTTGTCCTTCAAGTAAGTATCTATTTAAGTCTTACGCATTTTCCTTCATTTTAGCTTATGTATTGTAGTTGTAGCTTATTTGTGTTTAGCAATACTTATTAGAGTTGTTCTAATATTTTTATTGGTTTTTGTATGATCTGAGCATAAGTGGTAATACACTGCTTCCACTTAGTTAAACCACCATTTTAGAATCACTTGGAATCATAGGTCTTTGGTGTTTAGCTTATTGTTTCTGAGTTTGCTTTAGATTATTACATCATAATAGATTGTTGGAAATCAGTTTCATAAGTTTTAGCCCCCATATGTTTTGAAAATCATCAAACAGCTTCCATAAGGGAGTGTTTGGATTTGTAAGTCTGAACATGTTTAGGGCTGTTGTAGTTGTCATATCTGGTTCACACAAGTTCCTTTAGGTCTAAATAGGTTTAATAAGTCATAAACTTGGAACCTTAATAGCAGAAAAGTCAAAATCTTTGTTTCATCTCATTGATTCATCCACTGTTGAGGTTTTTGAATTGAAACTCTCACCAAATCTCTATATTAGTGTTGATATAGCTTAATGTAGATTCATTATGGCCTAAAACATCATTTTCAGATAGCTAGGATGGATCAAAATCCATATTAGTCAAACTTTCATCAAAAGGAAAAAAAGTCAAATTGCATGTTTTTAGATTTTTCCAAAAACTCAAGCAATTTTATAGATTTTTGTATTGTGTTTTAAGCTTTGAAATTTTTAGGTCTTGTAGTCCACCACCTCACCTATTGAATCCCACACTTCCTACATTTTTGTGAATTTTTCCCTGAGCCCCACAACCCCTCAAACTAGCCCAGCTGAGCTGTTGGTTGTCTGTGTTTCTGGTTCTGCTACTGTAGCAGCTGATATGCACCCACAGTCCACTTTCTGTGGGACCCACAGGCCACCTCAGTGGGCCCCAGTGGTTGAGCTTTAGCTTTTTGGACTCACAAGCTAGCTGTCTTTCTAGAGGTATCAAGCTTTTGGCCCTGAACTGCCTTAGACCCACCTTAATTTAGCTCCAAAGTTCGTCCATTCTTCTAGTCTAACTTGGGTCAAGATCACCCATTTTGACCCATTGTCCTTACCTGTGTTTCAACCTTGTCTTTGCTAGTTCCATTTAGTAACTCTAAGTAGTTTGCATCAAGTTTTACCTCTGTGGGTCCCACAGAGGCTCAAAAATTAGAAAAAGTCAACCAAAGTCAACTTATGACCAAATAAGCACCTCAAGTGCTTATTTTTTATTTTCATAAAAGTTTGTTGTTTTTAGTTGTAAAATAAGTTTCTAAAATAAAAATCAAGAAAAATCAATTTAATATTAAGTGATAGTTTCTATTTAATGTAATTTAATTTTAATTTTCATTTTTATATTTTTATTAAGAACTTAGCTATTTTATATTTTTCTTAAATTCCTCATATATTAAAGTATTTAGAGTAATTTTCTCTGATTTTTATTTTATCATTTAGTATTTATTAGAATTAATTTTAGTTTTATTAATTATTAATTAATAATTAGTTTTAAATAGCATAATTAGTTTTTATTAAGTGAAACCTAGTTTTTATATTTTTTATATGTTATAAAACATTTTTAGAAATTTTATTAGAATTTTTACTGTTCATTTGGTATTTTTCTTAATTGAAAATAGTTTAATTAGTTAATTAGTAATTAATTAGTTATTAATTAATAGAAAAACCACAAAAAGACAAAAATACATATTTTTATTTTTAAAACTTATTTGTAGTTATTTTATAATTTTAGGAATTTTATTTTCACCTTTTTAGTATTTAAATGATATTGTATTATATTTAAGTTGTTTAAATATTAATAATAAGTATTAATTAGTATTTAATTAATAATAAATAAATAATTAGTGTTAAAATTTATTTTCTTTTTCTAAAAATTTTCTTTTACCTTTTAGTTTGTAAAAAAGTCATTTTCACCCCTGGGGTTTTCAGATTTCCGTTTTCACTTTTAATTTTGTACGTTTACGTTTTATTTAAACGTAACGTACGCGTTTTTAGGTTTAAAGCGTTTCTGGTTTTTCCTACTTTCCCGTTTTATTCATATAGCTTGTTTAAACTATTTCTTCATATATTCCTTAGTTCAGATCACTCACAAACTTTTTCCCATCCAAATTCACCCGATCACAAAGCCATTTGGTTACAATCCACACCTCGTCGGGACATAACGACCCGGGAAAACACTATATTCCGCGGAGCATTGACTCTAGGCTGTTTGACCATCTTGACCACATCCGTGGTTGACTTTGGTTGATGGTTTAGCATCAATCAATCACTGATTATGGCACGAGGAGTCCCGAATCTAGCAAAGAGAGACTTCAAAAATTTTACCACTACTCGGGTATCATTGGTGGGTAAAGCTTTCGCTTCAACCCATTTAGACAGATAGTCGACAGCTACGAGTATGTATTTGTTTCCTCGAGATGAGGGGAATGGGCCCGTAAAGTCGATGCCCCAGATGTCAAATATTTCACATACTTGGATGGCGTTTTGAGGCATCTCATCATTTTTGGAAATATTCCCGTGATGCTGACAAGCATCACAGGCTTTGACCAGTTCGTGGGCATCTTTATAGATGGTGGGCCAGTAGAACCCAGAATCAAACACCTTATTGGTAGTGTAATTTGAGCTGTGATGTGCCCCCATGGGTCCATCATGACAAACTTTAAAAATGGACGATGAGCCCCCACTAACTCCCAAGGATGACATAGTTCCTGACACCCGAACAATGGAGGAACTATGTCAGCATACTATGCACGGGAGAGGTGGACCCATTGCACCATTAACAATTGGAGCCACGGACTTTGGACTAAAACACAATATGATACAACAGGTCCAAAATTCGTGTCAGTTCCACAGATTACCGGGTGACGATGCTAACAAGCATCTCGACAAATTTCTAACTGTCACCCAAAGCATGAAACAAAATGGCGTCACCGAAGACGGCCTACGTTTGTACCTTTTCCCCTACTCACTCACTCATCATGAGACAGCCTGGTTCAATTGACTTACAAAGAATTCAATCCACACTTTTGATGAGATGGTTACTAAATTTTTGGCCAAATACTTTCCACCATCAATGGTCACAAAGCTGAGGAATGATATCAGTAACTTCAGATAGCTTCCTGACGAATCATTATTTGAGGCGTGGGAACGCTACAAACTCGCCATTGATCGATGTCCTAACCATAATATGCTTCTAGTCACCATTATCGGTACATTCTATAATGGTTTGACTCTTCGCCATCAAGACACCATCAATGCTGCTCCTGGGGGCACCTTTATGAAAAGGACCCCTGAAGAGTTTTATGACTTAATCGAGAACATGACCGCCCATCATAATTTTTTGGACTCCTCTGCTGAGAGGAACGACTCATGTAAATCAGTCTCTCCAGCAAGCAATGAGATAGCTATCTTGGCTAAAAAGCTTGATGATTTGTTTACAATAGTTTTACGCATGCACCAGACAAATCATAATCAGGTCAAAGTTCTTAACCCAAGTTGCGAAACTTGCAGTGGTCCACATCCGTACACAGAGTGCCCAGCCTCCGCTGGCTTCACTCATGAAAACGTGTACGCAGCTCAAGGTTCCTATAATGTGGGAGGTAATTCCTACCAACCGCAAGGGGACCAAAACCTTTTGAGCTACCGTTCTAATAACTATCTTGGACCACCAGGATTCAATCAGTCCCAAAACCAAAATGGTCAAAACAGAAACCAGAATTTTAACCAGAACCAGAACCAGAACAGAATGAACCAAGGTTTTAACAACCAAGAGAAAGAACAAGATATAATATCCGTGGAAGTGGAGGGAAATCCCCGGGTCGTTAAGTCCCAACGAGATTGAAATTGTGTTTTGAAACGTTTATGGGAATGAGTGGCACTGAGGACAGTAACCAAAGATGATTTGGGTATGAATTACACTACTGGAATTATTTGGATAACAGTATATAACAAGCACAGGAAACAGATATGTATACACGTAAACTGAATTTTAAACAGATACGTATGCGTGCTGGGAAAAAGGTGAGTTTTAAGGAAAATAAACTACAGGGGTGAAAATGAAACTTTTACAAACTAAATATTAAAAGAAAATTTAAATAAAAATAAAATTATTTTTTTGATTATTTTATTATTTAATATTAATTAAAAACTATTTTAATTATTTATTAATTAATTAAAACTAATTTTAAACTACTTTTTAATCATTAATAATACCTAAATGACTTAGAAAATTATGAAAATTTTTATAAATCAAATTAACCATCACAGAAATCCTAGAAAATTATAAAAAGTTTCTAAAAATTATATTTAGGCTAATTTATTAGTTAATTGCTTAATTATTAATTAAAATCTAATCAAACTAATTTAATTCTAAAAATTACCAAATGAACAGTGAAAAATCTAAAAATACGTTACTAATTATAATACCTAGGAAAAATATAAAACTACTCTCGCTTATAAATAAGCATAAAGAAAATTAATTATTGGCTTTTTGAATTAAAACTAATTAAACCTAATTTAATTATTATAAATACTAAATAAACTTAGAAAATTATGAAAATTTTTCCTAAACTATTTTAATATACTAGAAACTTAGAAAAATTATAAAATTGAAAATTTCTTTTTAAATAAGCTGAAAAATAAGCCAAATGGCTTAAATAGGAGCTATCACTATTTTTATTTTTGTCTTTTTCTGGATTTTCTTTTACAAAACTAATTTTACACTAAAAACAAACAACTTTTACAAAGGAACTTTGATTAGAGCTTAATAATAAACACTATGCAATCCAAAATAGGAAACAGAAGTCCTAATAAGCTTTTTGAAAATGGATTAGATGCAATAAGATGTTAATAAGCTACAATTTGACTGAATAAGCTACCAACTACTGAGATGATCATAAAACAAAGCAAAAGATACTAAATAAGCACTCTGAATAAGCCACAGGGATCAAATAAGCAATTCCAAATTACCACAGACCAATTGGGCCAAAACATGCCAAATGCAGCCCTCTGTAGGGGCCACAGAGGTGATTAAAAGCCCAAAGTGGAACTTGTTCTCAAAAGTAGGTCTGATAAGCTTTCAAGCAAGCCAATAAGAAAGGCTTATGGCTCACTAAGGAGCTTATGGAAAGCTTGTGAAGTTGAGGTATCTATGCTGATGGATCAGTATATGTTCAGTGATGGGGGTAACTTAGTGGGTTGATTAAGCTAGGGGCAAGGGTTCAAAACTCCAAAATAAGTACTAGTATGTGGAGTTCTACTGATAAGCTACCTATAAAACCAATTGTGAGGTATGGGGCCCACTGGTTAAGTCAGAATAAGCCAAGGAAGATTGGGTAAAAACCCTGGTGCAGGGGAGGGTGATCAGCCTGCAAGCCTTTTTAAGCACTTGTATAAGCTAAAGAAAAATCCTAAAAATAACCCAGTGATTGATATTGAACCTTAAGCTGGTCGATTTTAACTAGTAAAAAGCATGGAACTTGAATGCTAACACAAAAATCAGAAAAAATCCCTGAAAAATTTATTTTCTGCCTAAGGATGAAATTTTGGCTTTTTTACTTAAACCCCTAGGTTGACTATGATGAACTTTGATCTTAATCTAATGACTGAAAATGATGTTTTAGGTTAAAATGAAACTAAATTGAACTACCCTAACTACTTTTGAACAGATATGGAGGATTTGAGATCTTAAATCCTCACAGTAACCAATATTGATGAGATTAGAAGTGATTTTGACTTTCTACTGATTGTGGGTTGCTTTTTATGGTTGATCCAAGTTATTAGAACCTAAGGTAACCTATGTAAACCAACAAAACACTCAAAAACAACCCTGAGCACAGAGTTGTTAGTAAATCCAAACACTCTTGATATGAACTTGATTTTTGGTTTTCTAAGCAAATGATTCCCTGAGGCTTTGTGAATGCTTCAAAACAATTTATATTGATCTAATGAGCTTATTAGAACTCAGAAACAAGGTGTGAAGGTACTAAAACCTAGGAATTCAACTTATTGCTAATATGACAGTTCAAATGAGATTTTAAGCACCAAGGGGTTCTGATGAACCAAGACTTCTTTTTAAGCAATTTTCTGATTAAATAACAACTAATAAGCATAAATAAACACAAACAAGTAGTGAATAAGCATATGAACAGTGAAATGGAAAATTTGAACCAAAAACTTACAATGTGCAATCCTGCTAAATGACATGAACTAAGGACCAATACCACTCCTATAGGCTTACCACTAAGCCACTAACCCATGGCCATACACAATGAACCATGCTCCAGCCATCTTCACTTCAAACTTGCAATTTTTTATTTTCTTTTCTATTTTCTTGATTTTTTTGTCTTTTTGGTTTTTAATAGTTAACTAGCTTTTAAGGTTACTAATAGCTTTTAAGAGCTCTATGGGAGCTTATGTGAGCTTGTGAGTCTCTAAACAACAATTGTGATCATTATAACCTTAAATTGAAATTTTAAAGTAAAATTACAATTATGAGTATCAAAACAGAAAATTTGGAATTAAGATTGCAAAAGGAACAACTTATATTTAAAAAACTGATGATGTATAGTCCATATTCGGGTCACGAACCCAAATGATAAAAATTACTAATGCCCAAGCCCACCACGAGTGGGCTATCATAACAATGATTTTGGCCAGCATGCTAACGGTTTGGGCTCACGAAAGCCCAAACCAAAGTTATTTATGGTTTGGATATGATATCTCCTATTTAAGGGATATATATCAAACCAGATATATATCGAAGAGTAAGGAGCACGTATCCAATAAGGATTACGTGCCTATATAAACAATATCATAACTCTCGTTAAAGGTACGACTCACAACCCTAACTCTTCTACATAACCTTAAAATCGATTACTTACTCTCACGACAGAGGATAATCGTGGGAAACAATCCCACAATAAGCCTAACGGTGTTTGTTTGCTTTCTTAGTGCGCAGGTCTCAAGCATTAAGATCTAATTGATACGAGAATAGGTACCCAAATAAGGAACGCCCAACTTTTGTATCAACAAGTGGCGCCATCCGTGGGACGCTACACTAAGAACTAGAATGACGAAGCACAAAATTTCAAGCCAGTGGACTCCACAGTTGGAAAAAACACGTGGTGACACCCAGAGGAGGAACCATCAAGATTCGACCTCTAGGCAGGCCTCTGGAACAACCAATGCGCCTGGTCACCAAGAATCGGGCCCAACCCTAATTCTCCCAACGGTAGAACTACCCACAGGGACTACTCAAACCACCACGGTGGTTCCAAGCGCTGAAGAACTTCAGCGTACTCTCTTCAACACTCCTCATCAAACGACACCCATTGTGGATAACACTGTGCCACCAGGAGCGCCTAATCGAGATAGGGGACCTAACCCAGAAGCAGATATTGTTGCGTTGGAATAGGACGCGCTTGAATTAACGCTAAGTAATTTTGTGTCACAGAATTACGAAGCTTTAACTAGCCTCATGCAAGAGGAGGCAAGGAGGAGATCAAGCCAGAGCCTACAAGCCTGGCTTAACTTTAACCCAGAAACATCCCCACCGCGCTACCAATGTCCATGATAGACTTGGTACATCATCTGATTCACAATACTCGGAGGAATACGAAGACGGTGAGGGGTGTACCAATGTTCACTCCAGACTTGGTAGTCGCAGGATGCAAGATAGACTTGGACGAAAACGCTCACCGAGCGAGAGCTCTTCAAGGTCTGGAAGCAGAAGAATTCATGACAGATTGGGAAGACGAACTTCCCCAAGTGAAAGCCCCTCAAGCTCGGACTCTGAGGAAAAATGGCGCAAGTGCCGCAAAAGGGATGACTTTTCCTCAAGAGAATCCTCGGACAACGAGGACAAAAAGACAGGACACTGGAAGTCCAAAGGAAGATGTCGCGAGGAAGAAGACGAAGACATATCTCCTCCTTGGCGTCGCCAAAAAGTTGATGCATTTACACGGCGCATCAGCGATTACTCTGATCACAAGAAAAGGCGCATGCCTACCAATATTAAAACATATGATGGAACGGGTGATCCTGATGACCACCTAAAAATTTTCAAATCTGCTGCTACTATCGAAAATTGGCCACAACCTGTGTGGTGTCATATGTTTAACTCCACATTAGTAGGGAATGCGTGAACTTGGTTTAGCAAGCTTCCACGAAGGAGCATAGACGGGTTTGAAGAGTTGCGAAAAGCATTCCGCTTGAACTTCACTCAGAGAAGGAAGTGCGCTAAGAACCCTGTTGAACTGGCCAGAGTAAAACAGCGCCAAGGGGAATCAACCAGTGCTTACGTGGAGCGCTTTAAGGATGAATGTATACATGTCAAGGCGTGTCCTGAAGTGCTAAAAATCTTAGGGTTCATGAATGGGATTAATAACCCAGAACTCATTAGGAAATTAAATGATGAGGTTCCCCAAACCTTCGATGAACTAATGAAGCGCACAAGGTCCTTTATCTAAAGAGAAGCAGCTGTTGCGGATAGCAAAAAGGCTACTCAAATTATAGGCAACAAGAACAGCCTAGGAGACAATCCAATGATCAGAGTAGCAATCGCAGGAAGAATTATCGCAGTCAGGGAAGCGGACGAGATAATGACAAGTATACCCCCCTCACGAAGACTCCGAGGGAGATATTTGTAACAAAAGGCGCAAACTTCCCAAAACCCCTACCAATGCGCACTCCAGAGGACCGGCGTGTAGGGAATGGATACTGCGAATACCATGGACAAAAGGGCCATACCACCAACGAGTGTGTCCAACTACAACAACTAATTGACAAATTAGTAAAGGAGGGTAGAATGGATCATCTCATTAAGAATATTAAACAAGGAAAGGATAAACAAAAGAATGGAGGTAAGAAAGAGCCACCCAAAGATAAGGCTGACATTATTTACATGATACAGTCATGGCAACGCAAGACGAAGCAAAAGGTCAGTCAAAAATTCTCTTTTGGGAATGAAATATCCTTCCCCACTCTAGCTGCGGACAATGTAGTAGTAGAGCCGCTAACCATTGAGATACACACTGGGGGACACGATATCTGCCGCATGTATATTGATGGAGGAGCATCCACAGATATTCTGTATGAACATTGCTTCAAGAGGCTGCGACCTGAGATACAAAGTCAGTTAATTCCGGCCACGACGTCGCTGACTGGCTTCACAGGAGAAAAGATATGGCCTATTGGGCAATTACGCTTACTTGTAGTCCTTGATGATGAACAACACTCTACAGCAACCTGGATAAACTTCATGATAATCAAGTCTCCTTCACCGTACAACGGCATCATTGGGAGACCTGGAATATCATCCATGCACGTTGTACCATCCACAGCACATGGGATGCTTAAATTCCCAGTAGAAGGAGGCATTGTCACCCTCTACAATACCACTGTGCCGCCTAAAGAATGCAACACAGTAACCAGTGAAGTGGAGAGTGTTCCAGAACAACGCGCAGCTAAAATACCAAACCTAAAGGTTGCCATTCCCCCTAATTACCTAGATCAACAAATATCAATTGGAGGGTCTCTATCTGACAAAGGCAAAGCAACTGTGTGCGCACTCTTGCAAAAGAACCTAGATATCTTTGCATGGGAACCAAAGCACATAACTGGAGAGCCACGATCTATCACGGAGCACAAGCTACAAATTCGACAAGGATTTCCTCCAATACGACAGAAAAAGTGCGGCCAAGCTCCAGATCGCGCAAAAGCCATCTTGGAAGAAGTACACAAACTGGTAGACGCAGGCATCATGCGGGAAGTCTACTACCATGACTGGCTTTCCAATCCAGTAATGGTAAAAAAGAGTGATGGCAGTTGGAGAATGTGCGTAGACTTTACTGATCTTAATAAAGCATGTCCACAGGACTGGTACCCGCTACCAGAAATAGACTGAAAGATAGAATCTCTGTGTGGATATCCCTTTAAATGTTTCCTAGACTCATACAAAGGGTACCATCAAATTCAGATGGCAGAGGAGAATGAAGAAAAAACAGCCTTCCACACAAGTCAAAGGGTCTATTGCTACACAAAAATGCCCTTTGGTCTAAAGAACACGGGAGCAACATACCAGAGATTGGTGGACATGGCCTTTGAAAAGCAAGTAGGTCGTAACCTGGAAGTTTATGTCGATGACCTTGTTATAAAGAGTCATACTGAGGAGGAATTGGTGCGCGACATCGAGGAGATGTTCAAAACACTGGGAAAGATAAACATGAAGTTAAATCCCAAGAAGTGCACTTTTGGCGCGACAGAAGGCATGTTCCTTGGATATTTAATAGAACCGGACGGCATCAAGCCTTGCCCAGAAAAGACAAAAGCTGTCATCGATCTCCCTTCACCGCGCACATTGAAAGAAGTCCAGTCATTAAACGGAAAGCTAGCCAGGCTAAACCGTTTTTTTGTCCAAATCAGCAGACAAGTCACTCCCTCTCTTTAAGACACTCACGAAGTGCACAAAAAAAGGAGACTTTCGTTGGAATGAGGAGGAGGAGAAAGCCTTCCAACAACTTAAACAACATCTTGAAGCGCTTCCCAAACTTGTCGCACCCCGACCAGGGGAAGAATTGATCATGTACTTATCTGCAACTCATGGAGCAGTCAACGCGGTATTATTGACAGACAGGAATTCCGTTCAAACACCCATATAGTTTGTGAGCAAAGCACTTAAGAAGATAGAGACTAACTATACTGCTATAGAAAAGCTGGTCCTAGCTTTAGTATTTGCAGCTAAAAGACTGCGCAGATACTTTCAGGCGCACCCAATAGCTGTAATAACGGACCAGCCTATCAAACAAGTTATCTCTAAACCTGATACATCAGGACGGCTACAAAAATGGAGTGTGCTTATGAGCGAATATAACATCTCGTATAGACCACGCACTGTAATCAAGGGGCAGGTATTAGCCGACTTCAATGTTGAGAAGCCAGATACCGATACTCCACCTTCAATAAGCAAGGTAGAATTACAAGAACCATGGGTTTTATTCACAGATGGATCCTCGTGCGTGGATGGATCAGGCGCAGGCCTTATCCTCACTAATCCAGATGGAGTGGAATTCACTTACGCACTGCGCTTCGAATTCACAGCCACAAACAATGAGGCAGAATATGAAGCCCTACTTGCTGGACTACGCATTGCAACTCAAATGGGTGTACATAACTTAGAGGCAAATGTAGATTCCAGGCTAGTGGCCAACCACGTGTTAGGTGAATATGAAGCCAAGGATGAACACATGGTCCAATACCTCGAAAAAACCAAGTCTCTAATTCAGAATTTTGACAGGCTGACCATCAAACAAGTCCCTAGAGGAGAAAACAGGAAAGTTGACGCGCTTAGCAAGATCGCATCTACAAGCTTTGCGCACCTATCAAAACAGGTACTGGTGGAAACTCTAAAAGACAAATCAATCTCGGAGATGGAAATATCAACGGTGATAGAAGAACAGGATCCTACGTGGATGACACATATCATTGAATTCATAAGCAAGGGAAACTTACCACAAGATCAGAAGGACGCTTGTAGGGTACGGCGCACAGCGCAGAGGTTTGAACTCCGAGATTGCGTCCTATATCGACGTTCACTCCTACAACCATGGCTCTGGTGCGTTGGACCTCTTCAGGTAGATTATGTACTCCGAGAGATTCACGCTGACTCATGTAGTATGCACTCAGGACCACGGTCTGTAGTGGGGCGCGCCCTGAGGTCAGGATACTATTGGCCCACTATGCACCGCGACGCACGGAATATGATAAAAAAATGCAGTGATTGCCAAGTCCACAGACCAATTCCGCGCCGACCACAACAAGAGCTAACCCCCATCACCTCACCATGGCCATTCTATAAATAGGGCATCGACATTGCAGGCCCTTTTCCAGTTGCAGCGGGAGGGCTAAAATTCCTCATCGTAGCTATAGATTATTTCACTAAGTGGATTGAGGCAAAAGCAGTGGCAAGCATCACAGGCAACCAAGTCAAACGCTTCGTGTGGGACAACCTTGTATGTCGCTTTGGACTACCTGGAGAGATTATCTCGGACAATGGAAAACAATTCTGTGATAATCCGTTCAAAGACTGGTGCGCGCAATTAAACATTACACAACACTTTGCTTCAGTTAAGCACCCACAAACCAATGGCTTAGTTAAACGCGCGAATCACAGTTTAGGCGAGGGAATAAAAGCGCGCCTTGACAGACATAAAGGAAGATGGGTGGATGAATTGTCACATGTTTTATGGGTGCACCACATGACAATAAAAACTAGTACTGGAGACACACCATTCTCTCTTGTCTATGGGACAGAGGCTACCATACCAACCGAGATTGGAATGCCAACTATCCGTACGGCGGAAATAAATGTCACAACAAATGACGATGAACGGCGCATAGACTTGGGTCTGTTGGAAGAAAGACGCGAATGCACAGCTATACGTGAAGCAAAAGCTAAGTCAAAGATGAAGAAGTATTACGATGCAAAAGTCAAACACACTTCATTCAGGCCAGGAGACTTTGTATACCGCACCAATGATGCAAACCACGCAGAAGACACATGCAAGCTTGGACCCAAATGGGAAGGGCCCTATGAGGTCACAGATGCACTAGGCAATGGTGCATACAAGTTGCGCGACATGGAAGGCCATGAGCTAGCACGCACCTGGAACATTTGCAACCTCAAGAGATGCTATATTTAGGAAAGGCTACGGCCCACGCATAGACAACTCTGCACTTTAGTACGTGCCTAATAAATGTCCGTGTATTTGAATTTTCTTTTTTAGGAAATTGTCTTTTTCTTTTCAAAAACTTGCAAGTATCAATAAAACGTTGTGGTTTCTAGCTAACTCCGCGACACACTTTACTAATTTATTGTTTACATGTTTTTTATGTTTCAATACTGTTATATTATCATTTGCCTACATGGCGTGCATGCATATATTAAGACCCATGATGGCAGAAAGGATGAGTAAACCTAATAAATAACTTGTTGAGTAAGAGGGTTGCAAACCCATCAACATCAGATCACGTATCCTCGTTAAACACCTTATTCTCAAGACGTTGGAGTAAGTTCAAATGCGCATCCCACGATGAATGCGCAACAATGCACAAAGTGCACGTTTAACGAATTAGGAGTTAAGACTCTTGGTTCCTTAATAGGGTATTTGCAATACGCTGCATATTAACACATACTTATGAATTTTTATTCAAACAAATTTATTAAGTTACGGACTTAATACAACTTTTAAGTGCGCTTTAGACACAATTTGACCCTTGGAAAGTCTTTCATGAAAAGACAAATAATCTAAGTACAAACAGGATGATACACATATGCGTACAAACAAAACTTATTCTTCATTATAAACTACGAGTTTACACAAAACATAGATTTTACAGGCACATGCGCCACAAAATGTAAATCTATAAAAAAAACAAGCTAAAAACAGCCTATATGCTATGACAACGCTCTAGCTCGGGGCTATCCACTAGGTCCGCAGAACTCCCAGCCTCCTGGAGCTTCCTCAACAGCAAACAATCTTTGGGTGACACGGTCGCCACGCTAACAGGAACTCCATTCGACCTGGGAATGTGCGCGACACCGACACCACAAAGGATGGCCTTTCCTTTCGCACCCTTCTTCCTCGCGAGTCTCTCCAAATGGGCCTCTAAGACCTCCTTTAATGGGACCTCCTTCTCAAGGCTGAAGGGGTTGAGAATGTCGCGTGGACGTGCGAACATAGGCACTTCCAGCTGCGACTCGTCAGGCTTCAAAAAATAATCAGCCTGAGCTTCCGCATCTTCCAGAATATGCCTCCCTAGGACCAACCCCTCCATTATCACTTTAATGGGTTGATCTTGGTTGCGATCCAGCTGCGCGATCCGCAGAAGCTCAAATAGCTTCATCTTCTCCATGGCCTCCACAAAATCATCATAAGCATCTGCCTTATAACCAGGCACCTCTGCAAGCGGTAAGGTCAGCATCTTGCTCTCATGAAGCTCCTACGAAGCCTGGGCCTTGCCACGCGCTCTAGCACACTCTATAACCTTCCCAAAGGTTTCCACAACCTCTTGGGACTCCAATGTACCCATAGCAGCTAGCCGAAGACCATGACTGATTAACCACCTATAAAGACGACACACTCATCAGATGACAAAGAATGCAAGTCTTAGAAACTCAAAAGAAGCAAAAGAAAATAACAGTATACATGCGTTCAGCGATAGTGGATAGCAGATGTGGATACAGCTCCTCATCATATTCTATGCTGAGCTTACGTAGCTTCCCCTCTTGGCGCTCCAACGCCTTATTCACAAACTCGATCAGCTCATCCAACTTTGCGAAGTGGTTGCTCTTGTTCTGCTCTACGTACTTCAGAGCCCAATGACAATTGCTCTTATACTCCTCATACGCAGACCGTACTCGGCCCACTTGAACAAGTAAGGGAACCTTCTCCTCAGCCAACCTCTGAGCATACAATTTTGTTGACTTCACCTCAGCATGTGCGCCAGCCAGCTGCGCCTTCAGTGTGGCGATCTCTTCATCTTTCTGCGCCAGCCGGCTGCTCTCACCAGCATAGTGCGCCTTCAGCTCAGCAACCAATTGGACTTGCTGCGCAGCGGCGAGATCCAGCTTCTCCACCAGGGAACCAATGGGCACGCTACCATGCGTTATTGGCTCCGTCTCATTACCCTTCCCCGAACAATCATCAGAATGCACAAAACTCGCCCTAGAGGGCGACTTTTGCGCGGAAGCAGCAACATCAGCGGTATCTCCAACCCTGCGCACATAAGACAAACAGTTTAAGTCCATACACTAATGCTAAGGATGATAAAGGAATTAAAGCAACAACAGCACAAACTACTTACAAGGGGGAGGAGATTGGAGAGTATCTTTGCCCGCACCAATGGCGGACGCATCCTCCTCTATGGATGGTTCCTCTTCCGTAATAAGATGGCGTCTCCTTTTGGAGGTGCCAGCGCCATAACCACCAGACGCTCCCTTAGGCTTCACGACGTGCCTAGTCTCCACAGGCTCCAGGATTTGCACACTATTGGTCGAATTGGTGTACGATTCAGCCACTGTTGGAGACTGCTCCCTAGATTGGGGAACACCCTGCATTGGAGTCACTTGTAACGCGGGCTAGAGAGAATCCTCAGACTCTTCCTGGTCAAGCACCATGGTGCGCCCCGCGGCAGCCTCTATCACTGGCATCTCGACTTCCCTCAGAGGGCGCACTCCTACTGTCACCAGCTTAGGCTTCTCCAAGTGCACTACAGCGAACAAGTCCATCTCTACGCAACAAGTACAAAAAACAAGGATTAGATAAGCACATACAAAGGAAAGAACGCTTACAAAACAAAGTGAAGGACAAAGCACCCACCCCGACCATCCTCATACAAGAATGTTGGCACTTCCGTCTCCGGTTGGAAGTAGTTACGACTGATGCCCATATGCACCAGGAACTCTTCAGGTACGTATTAATGGGCATGCGGTTGGTGTTTATCGTATCCGCATCCGCTACATTGTATAAACCAGGGGGTGAGCGCTCATCCTTCAGTAAGGACCCTTGAGTATAGAACTCAAATTCCTACGGGAAAAAGACCTTATCAACCCAAAAGAACTTTTCCCTCCAATTCCTTAAGGCATCTAATTTTTCAGTATAGCACTACAAGCGCCCCGGGCGCTTGAAAAAGGACACCCACCCGTTTGACCATGACGTGTGGTAGAAGGGGCGGAACAGGTGAATAGTGGGTTTAATCGCCAACAAGTGACAATTCACTTCAAAATTGGTTATTTTTGCTGCACCTATACAATGCAGCTGAGAAATGTGAAGGCGATAGAAACTTAAAACATCGCAAAGAAAAAGTGAAAATGGGCACACGTTGGTTCGCGAATTCGAAGAAACGTGTGTATACCTCAACCTTCCCTTCGGGGCAGTCCGCTATAGACGCATCCGCATCCGGAACTTCCGGATGCAGTGCCAATGGGGTATAATAATCCGAGGAGAACTGACGTAGTTCCTCCTCGGTTATATTGGAAGCAATCTCAGTTAATTGACGAACCTTTGTTACTAATGGCGCACTCGTGGTTACCTAATAAAGCTGATTGCTTTCTGAATAAGCTAGAAAATGATTTAACAATGGCGGAATTGATATTTTTCACAGTGGTACTCACAGTGAAAAGAAGATGGTGGAATATATAGGGTTACCAAACCCTAAAATGGTTGCCACATGGATACCACTAACTTAATCGTGTGCCTAGAATACCATGGGGTACAAGCACTTTTTCACGTTTTCCAAAGGACACATGGATAACCACCCCATTTACCGAGGTATTTTTGAGATATTTTGGGACTAGATACATAGTCCTAACTTTTGGCGGTGGATATATTGAATTTTTCCCGCCACACTTATCGCTGATATTATTAGTCTAGTATACGAGGCTACAACCCGCGCACACTAGACTGGGGGGACATGATGACGTATAGTCTATATTCGGGTCACGAACCCAAATGATAAACATTACTAATGCCCAAGCCCACCACGAGTGGGCTATCATAACAATGATTTGGGCCAGCATGCTAACGGTTTGGGCTCACAAAAGCCCAAACCAAAGTTATTTATGGTTTGGATATGATATCTCCTATTTAAGGGATATATATCAAACCGGATATGTATCGAGGAGTAAGGAGCAAGTATCCAATAAGGATTACGTGCCTATATAAACAGTATCATAACTCTCATTAAAGGTACGACTCACAACCCTAACTCTTATACATAACCCTAAAATCAAATACTTACTCTCACGCCGGAGGATAATCGTAGGAAACAATTTCACGATAAGCCTAACGGTGTTTTTTTGCTTTCTTAGTGCGCAGGTCTCAAGCATTAAGATCTAATTGATACGAGAATAAGAACCCAAATAAGGAACGCCCAACTTTTGTATCAACAGAAACAGAGTACAAGTTTTTAAAGCAAAGGATTACAACTAATTTGAGGATTGCAATACATACGACACTAATTTTAACTAATAAAACTACCACTATGTCTTCTACATTCTCCTTCTTTATATAGGCTTCAATTAGGGCTCCACTTAGTCTTCTAAGCATTTCCCACTTGAATATGAGCCATTGGATTGGCTTGTGATGATCATGACCTTTAAATCCTTTTTGGCGCCAAAATAAAATAATGCCATTTGGACTGTTTCTGCAACAGGGGGTGGCATTTATTGTAGAGGCGATGTTAGGTGAGAGTGGTGGGATCTGATGGTTTGGGCGGTGGACAAGTGGGGATGGAGGGGATGAATACCAGGGGTGGTATTTGTAGTGTGAGAGGGAAGGGGAAGGTGGTATTGGTCGGGTTTGACTGGGGTTTGACCCCGGTTTAATATCAAAGGGGTTGGACAGGGCTTGTTTTGGTTTTGGGCTTGGAGGTGGATCAGGTTTAAGGGTGGACTGGATTTGGGTTTTTAAATAACAAAGGGGTCCGTTTGTTTTGCTAGTAAAACACCACAAGGACCAAAAGTGTAATAAGCTAAAACTTGAGGGGCCTAATGTGCAAGTCTTCAAAAGTTTTCCAAGGGGTCATTCTTGCCAAGTCTCAATAACCAAAGGACCATTGTTGAATATTCTCCAAAATTTACACTCAGGGACTATTTCTGCCAAATGTTAAAGTTGAGGTACCGAACTTGTAAATTTTTGAAACTTTTCACCCAAGGATCATTTTTTATAACTTTTGACTTTCAATGGACTTTGGTTGACTTTTCTTCCAAAACAAATGCTTAAGGACTGATTTTGTCAAGTTTTGAAAGTTGAGGGACTGAAACTGCCAATTATGCAAACTTTGTTCATTTTTCATCTGTTTTTCAATCATTTTGCATCCGAAACATATAAGACACAATCCAGGGATATTTTGAGTCATTTCTGAGTGTTTTTTAAATGTTTTTGCAGTTCAGATTGGACAAAAATGATGAGTATTTACACACTCATCATACGTACATACACTCTTTTCTACACACACCTTTATTTTCAAAACACATACACTTCACTCACATACCCCTCTTCACACACACAAGGCTCCCCATCCAATCACTCTTACACACTCCTTACACATACAACTCATTCTTACACACATCATATCCAACCAACATATTCCTTACACATCCAACACCTTTTCATTTAAATTTACACACACTACTCACAACCATTTCACCTTCTACACGCACTAGGCTCCCCATCACATCCATTCTTACATATTCCCTTATACACACACAATCCAACTCTTATATTCCTTACACCCTTTCACATCCCAAACCTTTCTCTCTAAGAAAAGGAATATACCCTTGAATATGCTTTCTTTAACCTAACCATGGTTCACCTTCTAACCTAACCATGGTTTATTATTTATACACTTCTTTCGAAACCTAACCATGGATACTTCTTAACCTAATCCTCCTCACTCTTCCCTATAGAGGAATATACCATGGCATATTCTCTTCTCACTTATGCCATGAGATGAATACCATTTCTACCCCTACCAAATTATCCTTTCTACCCTTGGTAATTTGTTTTTCTCATAAACACTTTACAAAACATTTTCCAAATTGGCTATTTGAGTTGGTAAACCTTAGATTGATTAATGTTAAGGTTTTGTGTGAAATACAATTGGGGGTTTAACAAGGTAAGGTATTTAAAAGGTCAAAACCCAAAGTTTTGGGAAAAAGTTTACAGACGCTTGGCGCGCTGGGCATGCATTGACGCGTGGGTGACGTGCCGGCCTCGGTAAAATTTTCCCAAGTTTGGGTTTTGCTTATAAATACCATGCCTTGCCTCTTGTATTCCTCACCCCTTGACATTATTCTTTCTCTCTAATCTCTCTATCTCTCTTGTGTTCTTAGTAAAACACACTTACATCTTTGAAAGAACACATCTCCTTGCAAGGGAAGAATCACAAGAACTTAATCCACTCTTGTGATTGTGTCGAGGGTCTTCTTATCTATACCCTTTCTACTAGAATCAAGTCACTAGGTTAGGTTAGGGCTTGGTTCAAAGGAATTATATTCATTCATTTAATTGTTTGTAAGGGAAATCTTGTGTCTTTGTGACCAAGCCTTGATCATTGGGGATCTAGTTGGGGTTTGATACTTCCGGGTGGAAGTTTTTGTTGAGGTCTTTGTGACCAAAGTGTAAGTCGAGTCACGAGGTTCTTTTGGGTGGTTTCCGAGGGAGGAATACCGTGGGAGTAACTCCTTCTTTGTGAGAATCGATATTGGTGAATATCGGTGGAGTGAATTGTAACGGTTTGTAGTCCACCGAAAGAATTATACTAGAGTAATATTATCGGTGTCGTGGATTCGCAACTGGACGTATGGATGGTATAAACCCCCATCCCGAACCAGTATATATCGTGCTGTCTCTCTTTACTCGCCTTATATACTTTGGATTGTATTTGTGGTTGTTGTATTGATTGTACAACTACTTGGTTCATCTTCTTTGGCTTAAAGTTTTTAAACATTTTAAAAGCCAAAGAAATCGTATTTACCCCCTCTACGGTTCTACATGGACTAATAATGGTGAAACTTTAAGTGATAAAGATTGAATCTTGCGGTGTCTTATGTGCCGACAGTGGTTTGCTTTGCACGGTAATTGGCTCCCAGGCGAGACTAGCAAGATTCATACTTTATTACATGTTTTAAGATTTAATCCATAAACTTTTGCTTGATTGATGTTTTTATACACATGGTTTTAAAAGTAAGTCCT
Source organism: Artemisia argyi (assembly GCA_030686995.1). Taxonomy (NCBI): domain Eukaryota; kingdom Viridiplantae; phylum Streptophyta; class Magnoliopsida; order Asterales; family Asteraceae; genus Artemisia; species Artemisia argyi. The sequence continues at coordinate 319,178 of JARVZY010002400.1, read as the reverse complement.
ATAAGACAAATTCATAGTGATGGTAAGAAGGTTTGGAAAGAGCCTTTGAGTCTGCCTTGGTTATCACACTTATGAATGTGTCTTAGATGATTTTCTTTTATCTCCATTCTTGTACAATATCATCTTAAGGGTGATTTACCTCAATTCCACTTTTTAGGCGATAATTGAAGGTTCTTCTTTAATTGGTGAACCCGATACCTCAAGTAAAACTTTTTGTATTAATCTTAAGAATTGGTAATAAAAAGTTTTTGAAAACTTATGTTATAAAGATGAGTGCATGCATCTTTATACATGTTTTGATTGTCACATCAAACTAAATACCCTAAAAATTTAAGTTACATGCCATCTACCTATAAGAAACACTTGAAGTTATAATTTAGTAAACGTGAGACCTAGGCTAAATTTTAATAACAAGGTAAAATTTTGTTAATGCGTGGGACCATAGATAGTAATTTTACATGTTTCTAAGGTAGACGACTTAATTAAGTTGTGCGTGTGACCTAGAACTTAAGGCATGAGATGGGATGAAATATGCTTACATTGAAAATTAATGAATCAATTTGATGTAAATCCCATAATGATCTAGGAATTGGAAAACTTGTTTGTCAATTATTGTTCGATAGATTACCATCTTTTATACTTTCACCACTAGCAGATCAACTGATGTGGTGGAATCTATGTAAAGTTGGATCCTAGATTTTTAAGAAAATTAGTTAGTTATATGAATATAGCCTTGGGTATTGATTGATGCTAAACCACCAACTTATATTGACCAAAGAATGGTCAACAAAGTCAAATAGCCTAGATCAATGCTCCGGGTAATATAAGGTATCACCAGGTCGTTAAATCCCGACAAGGTGTGAAATGTGACTGAGCGTGCTTTGTGATCGGGTGTTTATTCACAGGAAGGGTTTGTTATGAGAATTATTTGAAAATGATTAAACAAAATAGCTTAGGAAAGCTATGTGAGTGATTACGGGAATAAAGGTTTGGAAGAAATTACTTAAAACCAAAAACCGTACGTTTGCTGAAAACGCGAACAAACGTACGAAAAAGTGAATAAGGTGATCTGGAAAGGCTACTGGTATGAAAATGGTATTTTTACAAACCTAATGATTAAAGAAAATTTTTGGAAATTTAAAATTTATTTTTACAGTAATTTTATAATTACTATTAATTAAATACTAATTTTCTAATTATTTTTAATTAACTAAATTAACTTAAAATACAAATAAATATGAAATTAACTTGGAAAAATAAAAATTTAACTTAGAAAAATCTAAAATACTATAAAATTAATTTTAGAAATGAAAATATATTTTTAAGACTTTTTAATTAATTATTACTAATTATTAACTAATTATTAATTACTTTTTAATTATTTAAATTAACCTAAATTCTAATTAATTATTAAATAACACTAGAAAATTAAAAATAAAATTTGGAAAAATTAAAAATAACTAAAAACTAATTTTAAAATTTAATTTATATTTTTCTGATTTTCTAATTAATTATTATTAATTATTAACTATTTAATAATTACTAAAAACTATTTTAAATTAAGAAAAATACTAAATGATGCAAGAAAAATATGAAAAAATTACAAAAATTAGTTTTACACACCAGAAGCCTAGGAAAATTATAAAAATGAGAATTGCTTATTAATAAGCTGAAGAATAAGCCAATTGGCTTAAATAGAAGCTATCACTTCTATTAAGTTGGGCTTATTTGGAATTTTCTTTTTCAAAACTGCTTATTACAAGTTTTCAAGCAACTTTTGTGAAGTGGGTTTGACTGTGGTCAAGTGAATAAGCACTTCAAGTGCTTAAACCCTTGACAGTTGATTTTCTTTGACCAAGAGTGGAAATAAGCTCAAATGAACCAATGTGGGGTCCACCTTGGTAAAAACTGATGCAAGTGAGTTAGATGAACAATTTTAAACAAGTATCACACAAATAAGCTGACAGAATAAGCTACAAACCCAGAATAAGCACTTTGGGTGCTTGGTTCTGAGACAGAAAAGGGACAGACTTTGGGTGCAATTCTAGGTGGGGTCCACAGGTCAAACAAGTGGTCAAATCACCAACCCTGGTAGGAGGGGGGTTGAATGGCACCAAGTTTGGTCAGTGGGACCCACTGAGGTGGCCACAATAAGCTACAAAAGGTGTGGTGATGGCTGAGTTGCTGGTGCACAGGGCAAGGCCTTGCCCTGCAGCTCAGTTTGATCTTAAGCACAAGCTTGAAAAAAAATCACTAAATTAAGACAACCATGGGGACTTGTAGTTCTACTGATAGGGTATGATCACAACAAGTTTCAGATCCTAAAACCACCCACAAAATTCACAAAAATTCATCCCATTTTGGGAAAAATCCAACACTTGCACTTTTGACTTTTTGAAATACTTTGGTACTTTGACTTTGATGAAACTCAGATGCTTTTTATTGTTTGTATATGTTATGATAAGCTAAATAAAGATCAATTTTAGTAAAAGTACCAACTTGTAAAAAGGTTTGATGAGTTTTGGACTCCAAAGATCACCACAGTTAACTGTGGTGATTATTTTCTTGTGATTTTGACTTTTGTTGAGTTTAAGACTCAGAATTTGGTCACTTTGACCCTAAAACAACCCAAGCAACTTAAAGAAACACAGAAATGAACAATGAAGCAAGTGGAGTATTACACACAAGCTTAAACCAAACATTCCTATATAGGACTGTTTTGAGTTTTTGTTAATCAAAATGAGATTCAAACATACAAAACTATAACCTAATGATTTGTTATGTTATATCAAGTTACTATAAGCCTAAGAACACAAGTTGAAACTGCAAATGCTTGGATTCACTTGATATTAGCAAAATGATAGTAAAATGAGTGCAATAAACAACAAGCAAATCCAAACTATAACTACCCAATTTTAAGCTATAATTCAATTTAAATACACCTAATAAAACATAAAAGATTCAAATCTAAGAAGAATTTAGCACAAACACAGTGGAATAAAAATGGCACCAAAAACTTACAAAAGCCTTCCAAGCTCAGTTTGAAAACCAAGAACCAAATGAACCAACCTAATGACTTCCACAAGTCTCTATTACCCTCTTCAATCCAGAAATCAACCAAATCCCAAGCTGCTTCCACCTTTGTCCATTTTTATTTTATTTTATTTTTATTTTTCCTAAATTTTTAGTATTTATGGAAACTGAGTTTAGGATGTTGACAAAACTCTTATAAAGCTTATAAAACCTTGTTTCTGAGTTTACATAAGCTTATGAATGACTTATACACACATTAGAAGCTTTAATTAGCACTTGAGAAATTGAAATGGAACTTGAAAAGAAAAACAAAAAATTAACTTAGAACATTGCTTTCATTAATTTAAAACTAGTTACAAAGGAACATTAAAACATTTTTAAAGCTAAAAATTACAATCTTACACACACTAATGCTCAAAAATGAGCTACAATATATAACGAGGTAAAATTCAACCCTAAGTCTTCCCACATGGCTTTTCCTTGAAAACTGAGAGTCCCAATAGACTTGTGTTGACCCCTTGACCAAATCCCCACCACTCAATTAAGCTTTGATTCATCTTAGCCATCCGATTAAATTTTGGCGCCAAATTGGTACGGGGCAAAAATAAGTGGGATAGGTGGGGGAAATTTATTGTGGTGGTGTGGGTTGGTGTGGTGTATTAATTGTGGGGGGCTGAGGTAAAAAGGTGAGGAGGGGGGGGAAGTTTCCCTGGTTTTACGCTGGGTGTTGGGGGGGAAGATGATGGTCAAAGGGTCGTTTGACCCGTTGTTGACCATTTGACCCTGTGGCTTTTTATTATTTTGAGATTGGGCTGGGTAAGTGGGCCTTGGGGAGGTTTCATGGATCAAGGGTAGTATTGGATTAGGATTAGTGGTTTGGTTTTGGGTTTAGATATTAATAAGGGCCCGCTTGGTATTTTAGTGAAACAAGGACCAAATTTGCAATTTCCCCAAACATGAGGGATTGAAAGTGTAACTTTTCCCAAATTATACCAAGGACCAAATTTTTAATTTCCAAACAAACCAAGAACCAATTTTGCCATTTTCATTTTCAAAATTTCCCAGGGACCTATTTGGCCATTTTTGGATTTTCAGGGACCAAACCTGTAATTTTGGGAAACTTATTACCCAAGTGTAATTTTTTATGATTTTTGACTTTCAAAACCTTGGGTTGACTTTTCCTTTCAAAATAAATGATAGGGACTAAATTTGACAAGTTTTGAAACTTGGGGGACTGAAACTGCCAATGTTGCAAACTTTGATCGTTTTTCCTTTGTTTTTGCACATTTTTCATTTAAAACACATAAAACACAATCCCTGGGATAATTTAAGTATTTTGATATCTTTTTGATTGTTTTTGTATGTTTTGGCAGTTTAAATATGTCAAAAATGATGAGTGTTTGAGCACTCATCAGGTATTATATTTTCTTGGAAATATTAATTATCGAAAATACTAATGTTTCAACTTTTATCTGTAGATTTCGCTCAACCCGATAACCCAATTGTGATTTCTGCTTTCAAGAGCCATCTTGAGAGGGAAAAGCTGACTGGAAAGAATTTCAATGATTGGTTCAGATCGCTCAGAATTGTCTTGAGGGCGACTGGTAAACTCAATTATTTGAATACTCCTTGCCCTGAGGAGCCTGCTAAAACTGAACCAGAACAGGTTCAGGCAGCTTGAAGGCTTGAGCATGCTAAGTACAATGAAATTGCATGCTTAATGCTCACTAGTATGGATGCTAAATTACAAAAGAAGTTTGAGTACTACTTTCCATACGATATGCTCCAAGAACTTCAGAAGTCTTATGAAAAGACTCTTGCAGTTGAATTGCATGAGTCTCTTGACAAACTACACAGCTGCAGACATGGTGATGGTAAACCAGTTGAAGATTATGTGAATGAGATGAAAGACTACTTTGATCAACGTCACAGAATTGGATTTGGTTACCCTGAGAATGTGCAAGTGAACTTGATCAACAGGTCCCTTAACAAGGACTTTACTGGTTTTGTTCAGAACTTCAACATGCATTGCTCGAGTAAGACAGTCTCAAAATTACTTGCATTGCTTGTTGATTATGAGAAAGGTCTACCAGCCAAGGGCAAGGCTCCTACCCCGCAAGTGTTGGCGATTAAGGGGGAGAATCCAAAAGAAATCGCATGTGAACAAAGGCAAAGGGAAAGGTGATAAAGGCAAGCAGGTCATGGCCTATCAACCACAACCCAAGGTGAAACAACATCAGCCTAAAAAGAACAAGGTTAATCCACCAAACAAGAAGGATCAGGGTTGTCATCACTGTCATGAAAAAGGTCATTGGAAACGCAATTGTCCACTTTACATTCATGACTTACGACAGAAGAAGCAGAATAATGAGGCTGGTAACCCTAGTACTTCTGGTGCATTCTTCATGATTGAATTATTTTCTTTAACTCATAAAAATTCCTGGGTATATGATACGGGCTGTGGTATTCATATCTGCAATACTATGCAGGGGTTTAGAGTTGAGAGGAAGCTGGCCTATGGACAACAATATCTGCATGTTGGTAATGGAACAAATGCAGCTGTTGAAGCTATAGGAGTTTTTGAATTAGTGTTGCCTTCGGGATTAGTACTGTTTTTAAATAACTGTCATTATGCACCTTCAATTGTTAGGGGTGTAGTTTCCTTTTCATATTTGTTGGATCTTGGTTTTAAACATTCTATTAATCGCAATGAAATTTCTATTTTTTATAATGATGTTTTTTATTTTAATGTTGTTGCTGTGAATGGAATATTTGAAATTGACTTGAATGAGAATGTATCCAATAATCGTAATAATAATTCAATGTATAGCATCAATAGTAAGAGAATCAAGAAAGGTCTGGATTCGTCTTATCTTTGGCATTATCGACTTGCTCACATAGGCAAGGCTCGCTTGGAAAAGCTGCAACATGATGGGCTTTTAGAAAAGATCAATTATGAATCATTTCATAAGTGCGAATCTTGTATTGCTGGGAAGATGACAAAGAAACCTTTTAAGAATCGTATTGAAAGGGCTTCTAATCTACTTGGTCTTATTCACACAAATGTGTGTGGACCACTTAGACATGTGTCAAGGAGGGGTGCTAGCTAGTTCTTAACATTTACGGATGATTATACCCGTTATGGTTATGGTTATTTACTTAAACATAAGCATGAGGTATTTGAAACATTCAAAGTGTTTAAAGCAGAAGTAGAGTTTCAACTTGGAAAGAAGATTATAGCTCTTCGATCCGATAGAGGTGGTGAATACCAGAGTCAAGAGTTTATAGATTATTTAGCTAAGGAAGGAATTGTCCAGCACCTTACTTGTCCATATACTCCACAACAAAATGGTGCATCTGAGAGAAGGAATCGTACATTGCAAGACATGATACGATCTATGTTTAATCTAACAACTCTTCCTTTTTTGTTTTGGGATTATGCCTTAGAATCTGCGGTTCGCATTCTAAATATGGTTCCAACAAAGAAGGTGGATAAGACACCATATGAGTTATGGACTGGAAAAGCTCCTAACTTGTCTTATCTAAAGGTCTGGGGTTGCGAGGCGTATGTTAAACGTGACTCAGCAGATAAACTCCAACAAAGATCTGTATAGTGCATCTTCGTAGGATACCCAAAGGAAACAATGGGTTACTACTTTTATTACTCACCTGAAAACAAAGTTTTTGTTGCAAGGTATGGAGACTTCTTAGAGAAGGAACTCATATCTCAAAAATTCAGTGGGAGAGTATATGATCTGGAAGACAATCATGAAGATGTATTACCTTCTAAAAACACTAGCCAACTTCCTGTGGAACCTAAAAGTTTAGGTCCTCCACCTGAAGTTGAAGTGGTCCCATTCGCAGATCTGTAAGAATTGTGAAAGCTCCTAAACGTCTATGTCTTAACGTAGAATATGAAGAAACTATACTAGGGGATCTTGATGAACCTGCTAGTTATAGGGCTGCCATGAATAGTCCTGAAAAGGAAAAATGGCGAGTTGCTATGAATGGGGAAATGCAAAGATAATGAAGTCTGGATTGAAGTTGACCTTACTCCTAATGCCAAGGTAGTTGGGAGTAAGTGGCTCTTCAAGAAGAAAACTGACATGGATGGCAATGTACACACCTATAAAGCTCGTTTAGTAGCTAAAGGCTATACTCAAACTTTTGATGTTGACTACGAGGAGACTTTTTCACCAGTAGCTAACATTAGGGCTATTAGGATTATCATAGCTATAGCTGCATACTATGACTATGAGATTTGGCAAATAGATGTCAAAACCGCCTTCTTAAATGGTCGCCTAGATGAAGATATCTATATGGCGTAGCCTGAGGGGTTTGTGAATCTAGAATTTCCAAATCGTGTATGCAAATTTCAAAGATCCATTTATGGATTGAAGCAAGCATCACGACAATGGAATAAAAGATTTGATAGTGAGATTAAAAGTATGGATTCACTCAAAATCTTGATGATCCATGTGTATATCATAAAGCTAGTGGGAGTGATGTAATTTTACTTATTTTATATGTTGATGAAATATTGATCATGGAAAAAGACATTCCAAGTTTGCAAAAGGTTAAGGCATATCTTGGAAAGTGTTTTTCTATGAAAGATTTAGGGGAAGCTGCATTCATTCTTGGAATCAAGATATAATATATATAGAGATAGATCTCAACGATTGATTGGATTAAGTCAAAGTGCTTACATTAATAAAATATTGAAGAGATTCAATATGCAAAATTCCAAGAAAGGATATTTGCCGATGCGAGAGCAACATGGCTTGAGTAGCAAAGTTTATGCTTCAACACCTAATGCATGAAGAGAGTCCCTTATGCTTTGGCTGTGGGATCTATTATGTATGCCGTGAAAAGCACAAGGCCTGATGTGGCATTTGCTCATAACTTAACCAGTCGATATCAGCAGAATCCAGGTGAAGCTCACTGGATTGCTGTTAAGAATATTCTTAAGTACCTTAGGGCTACTAAAGAAATGTTGTTAGTTTATGGGGGTAATCCAACTACAGAACTTGATGTTACAGGTTACCGTGATGCATCCTGGAAGGGTGATAAAGATGATACAAAGTCTCAGACGGGTTATGTCTTTGTCATTAACGGAGGAGCTGTGGATTGGAGGAGCAAGAAGCAGAGTCCATTAGCGATGTCTGCAACAAAAAGTGAGTACATAGCTACTTCAAAAGCTGCAATGGAAGCTGTTTGGATTAGGAAGTTTGTTTCGGGGCTTGGGGTTATGCCATCGATTCAAGGACCTATAAAAATGTATTGCGACAACTCAGTTGCAATTACATTTGCCAATGAACCTGGAATCATGAAAGGCACCAGACATTTCCCGATTAAACATCACTATGTTCGAGAACAAGTCGAAATAGGTGAAATCGAGTTACTCAAAGTTCACACAGATGAAAACTTAGCAGATCAACTAACAAAGCCTCTACCTGGCACTAAGCTTTATAAGCATGCTGAAGGCATAGGGCTTCGTTTAGCTGATAGTTTCATGCCCATTTGTGATTAGTATTTTGTGGAAAACTAGAAGTAGGGTTGAATAGTTTACCGCTTTTTAAGTTAATTATCTTTTGAAACTTTACGTTTAATCAAAGATCTAAACTACAAGACAATATATAAAGTGCAAGTATAAAAAAAAAATGATCAAACCACAACACAATTGTTTATCGTGGTTCGGCTACAAGGACTCTTTTTCCTTGCCCTACTCCACACCTCAAGTTTCCAACTCGAGAGTTTCAAGCACTAGTCAAGAAGCTCCTTTTACGGGTGGAGAAACCTCTATAATCGTCGCTTACACTTTATCCGGTACAAAGCTAAATACCGGGTCCTAGTTCAAGGTAGAACCAACCTAACGTCGCCTATCCACTATTTCTGACACTAAGCTAGATGTCGAGTTCTTTTACAAGAGTACAACCACTCCCATTACACTATGTATTTTAAGGTCTAAAATACTAACCGATCACTTCAATACAAGATAAACATGAAGTATAAACTATAAGAGTTTACTCAATGCAAAGCTAACAAGTCTTGCAACTTCGTGTTGAATACTTGTAACTTCTCGGATGAACTTGTGAACTTCCTTTCTACATAAGAGAATCACACAAGTGAGTTGCTACTGAGTTAGATAAGATAAATGAGAGTATGTATCTATTCTATAGCTAAAAGTGATAAGAGATTTCTTGCAAGTGGCTTGGTATTTATAGCCAAACAAACCAGACCACTGGCGGATCTGGCGGAACCCAAACAAGGATTCCGTCCTTGTAACCCCAGGGTTCCGCCAGTGTCTGACAGTCAAAGCCTTCAAGAAATCTTTCCATATCTAGCATTGTCACATCAAGTTACTTCTAGTCAAACACACAATAGATAGAGTAAGAGACCTTCTATAATGTGTAAGAAGTAGTGTATAAGAAGTCTTATGGAAAGTCACATCCAAGAATAGTAACCTTACCATAAGTGCTTATGATGCATGCCATGATGTCATATTATATTTTCTATGTTAGGAAATATAACAATGCTTATGTTTAATATGAAATGTAAAGTCTAGTTTATACAAGATTAAAACTAGAATCATGTTTTACTAAAAACTAAAGTTTACACTTTGTCGTTAACAAAACTTAGCAAAGATCGTAAAATATAAATAATATTTTTAGGCGATATTTGTATTAAAAATCTCCCTCTTTTTGTTGATGACAAAACATAAACTTTATTTTTAAGTAAATCACTAATTCTAGTGTTAAGTCTTTAAAAGTTTAATTTTAAACTTGTTTTACTCAATATCATGAATGATGTGATATGATATGCAAGAGTTAAGGATGAGAACAAGTTTAATATAAATTCTCCCCCTTTTTGTCGAAATAAAAAGGAGAGTTGCAAAGCGGAATAATGCAAGTGCTCCCCCTTGGACAATACTCCCCCTAAATCGAGTGCCAAGAAAGGATACATGGATTTTGAACCTACAAAAAAAAAATTAGTTGACGATAATGATACATGATAACTCATGAAGTCGTAACATAAAATGAGAATATAAGCAATCACACTCTCAACTTATATATGATCATCCAACAATGCAAACAAGATAGTAGAAAGGATGTCATTCCAAGTAAAATTTAACTTTGTAAATGTAAAACCCGAATATTTTGAACACCTAAAATTACCCAAATACTCCTCAATTTTAAACTTTTGAAATACGGATTATAATTATAACCTAAAGATTAAATGTGTTTTAATATGTAATATAAGGCCTTACAAAAAAAATAATAAATAAAAAATGAATTGCACATTATAATCCTAAACTAAACATTACAAATTAAATACCTAAACAAAATGAATCATATATATAGCCTAAGTTTGAAACGAAATTTCAGTGCACCATTTTACTTGTACACATTTGAAATGAAATTGGACCCTTTCTCCCCCATGTTCACACGTCTAAAATTGGGATAAGCATAAGAAGATAAAACCAAATATCGTGTTTAAATAAAAGATTTGGTGGTTCCTAAACTCTAGCATATTATACGGCATTCCCAACTTAAAATACACGCTTTCCTCATTCTTCATTCACAAAATATACGGCTCTCTAATCCACTTCCATCTCACACATAAAACCCTAATCTAAAAGGTGACGGCACAAGCATTTTATTTCTCTCTAGTCGATCAACAAGAAAGCTTCAAAGACATGGTTCTGGTTCGTGCATTCAGTGGGTACTAAGGAATGATTTCGAGCATGATGATTCTGGTTCTAAGGGTTTTGGTCGTGGTACCTTATATATCATATGCGAGAGGGTGGTGAACTACTTTGTATTCATTTGGTGTTGGTCATAGGTGTCTCGGTTCTTATTCATCCAATCACACACAAGGGTACGAGTATCGTCTTTCATCTATTTTTGTTGCTTTGATCTTACTCTTCACGTATAATATATCACTTAATAAGTAAATGGATCGACTAGTCTTGTGCATGCATGTATGAAACGAAATCTGCTCACATGAAATGATAAAACCTAACATGAAATCATAGAAACTTGCTCACATGAAATCATAAAATGGAACCATATATAAGTCGATCTAAAACCTGTTATATTGGATCTGTTTTGTTCATGTTTTGACCACCCTTATACGACCCATACTCTATATTATACACAAATCATATTAAGCTAAAATGGGATATATCATGGGTGTTTGTCTCGGCTTATTTTTCTATCACAAAAGAGGGTGTCGTGGGTTAATTTTGTGTGGCGAGATATACGTTGTGGCTTGTGACATCTCGCGAGCTGTATCGAGGTTGATGTCCTGTGTTTTTGTTTTTTGACGTTAGTGTTCGCATTGTCGTGGTCGACCTACCATTTGTTTGAGATATATTGAACCTGCTATATGTGAATAAGAAATGAAATGCATGCATGTTATGAATTCTTGTCACATAGAATAATAACCTGGTCACATAAAATAGCGAGTAGAAACATAAACGAATCGACCAAATACATGTTGTCTTACAATATTAACGAGCCAAACAAAAGATAAAAGATTTCATGCATATTCATATTGATATAGTAGTTTCGACATGGTTTCTTAAAGGCTTCGCATGTGAACCATCCTATCTTTTGTTTGACTATAAACCGTTTAAAATAAATTAACCTTATATGAGCTAGAGAAAATAAGAATGCATGCATGTTTCGGCTTGACGTTTTCGATTCGAACTAATGATAATATAAAGAGTAAAATGCATGCATGTTTTCGGACTTTATGTTGATTCGTAAGTAATATAACAAAGAATGTTGTCTCGGTTTATTTTTCTGCCACAAAATAAAGGGTGGGTCACGGTTTGTTTTGGTTTGGAGAAATAATGTGTATGTATATAGATTACACTCTTAACCTTAAACTATCATATATGGTCATATTAACCTTAATCTAATAATAATAATCATTTTGAGTAGTTAAACTTAATTACATAATTACTTTAAATCATTTATGGCTAATTCGGGAAATTTACTAAATCGGGAAAACTTACTAAATATGAAAACTTACTAATTCGGAAAACCTGCTAAAAATAAAGAGTTACTTGAAATGGTTAAAGTTACTTAAAGCGGAAACTTACTATAAAAAGAAGAGTTACTATTTTTGAAAAGTTACTATAATTGGCAAGTTACTAAAAATGGAAAGCCGACTAAAACGAGTAATCCGATTTAAAACAAGCTAGTAATAATAAGCCGATCATTAATTCGTGTAGATTCGCTGAAGAAGGAGTGACTTCCTATTCCTATGGTTATGTTATGGTTTCGTTGGCGGTTTAAGGTACAGATATTCTATCCTTTCTCAGTAAGGATTCTGATCTCATGACTTTTCGATCCTTGACTTTGATTCGTTGCTATGATAAGATTCATTTGATATAAGCCTTTGCTATGATTCCTTGATATGATTCGTTTGATATTATCATTGATATGATTCTGTTTGCTATCCATTCTGTTATGATGATCTGATTACTATCTCTTTGATATGAGATTCTGTTCTGTTATGCTCTGGGAGCTCTGCTATGATTATGGATAGCTTTGTTGCTTTGTTTGTTCTGATATGTTCTGTTCTGATGCCCGAGTTTTTAGTCTACTCATGGAGGTACCATGGGCATGTCATTGATGGCACCAATGGCATGACACTATCTGGGGCGGTGTGATTAGTCCCCGGCGTCCCCGTCTGTTTATGATATGATATGTGATCACTTGGCCACTTTGTATATGATTTGTTTGTGGGGGCGTATGGATGCATCCTAGGTATGTTTGATATGATATGATATGATATGATATGATTTGATTTTGTGACTGGCTGTACGTGCCTTGTACCCCTTTCACGTCTGGTACATTGGAGCTAGCTACTCTATGTACACCCTATGAATTGACGGATATGTGATTATGTGATTTGAGATCTATTCGAGTGTCTCGGGTAGGTCGGCTCGTGGCTTTCCTATGTTCTTTGTGTCTATTCGAGTGTCTCGGGTAGACATGCCTTTGTTGATACGTGCTCTTTGATTCTGGTTACTATATGATTCATATTATCACTTGACTCTTCATACTCATTATTCATTTGAATTATGATATTTGTTCAGTTATCGTTGATCTCTTATGCACTTGACAGATGATATTCATTTCAGCAGGAGCTTATGATTTCTTTTCTTATACTTATATACGTTCCGATTATTCATTTTGTTATATATCTGTTCACTGGGCTTTTTAAGCTCAGCCGCATTTCTTTTCCTGCGGCAGGTTTTAGGTTGGAAGCTGGGATTGAGTGAAGAGTGCATAGGAGCATTAGTGGACTATCCCGATGATTAGAAGCCCATTTACATCTGGACTAGGCTTGGATTTGGAATTGATTAGATTTTGTTTGGATTTGTATTTCTTCCTGTATAGAGTTAGTATTTCTTTTGTAACCTTAGAATACCTTTGTAACTTTATGATTATAAGTCTTCCGCTTGCATTTGTTTGTTCTGATGGACACCATAATGTGACATTTTGACCCGTGTCGGGTTGGGGTGTTACAATTATGGTATCAGAGCTCAGGCTGCGACTTGTAGTACATAAATTATGGCCTGTGAAGATTTGGACCCTTAGGTTTGCACTTTAGGAGCTTATGGAATGACCTTGGAAGGATTTGCTTTAGGTTTCTCCCCTTAGGAACTTTAGTTATAACCGGTGAGGATTGGGTAGATTATATGATAAGACGTTAGTTAGTTATCTTGCTTCCGCATTCCTCTGATTTATGCCTCTGTTTTTAGTTCATCCCTTATAAGATCATTCGTTCTGGAGACTTAGAACATTTATCAGGATACACAGCATAAGTTTAGAATGCTTTGAGACTCTCTAGTATTGCCTTATAAGTTTCACTTTCTGAGGATTATCACTTTATTTTGAACTTCTATCTTTAATTCATTTAGATGCCTTTTCATCCGTTCAGAGAATTTGTAGATGTAGGAATCTGATGTGGTCGACACATTTTGTGGTTTTCCTTGCTTTGTTAAGCATATTAAGGTTCCTTCTACACTATTGGTTTTTGCCCTACCTATTCCATCCTTAAGAGAAATCTTGTGATTATCCATCACGAGTATCCGATTTGTTCGATACGTTTTGAAGATATTGGAAGATAAGTCTGTTATGCTAATCTGTTTCCATTAGGAAATGTTCAATTCGATATCATTCTAGATATGGATTTGTTGACTGAGCATTGTGATTCTACCAACTGTCATATTATATTTGTCATCTTTAGCGATTTGAGAAACTCAAAATTCTGCACCATGGTTCCCAACCTGGTAAACAATTATGATCAACTTTGTTTTGAAAACTCGTACATTAATCCCTTGCGGTTGTGAAGATACTTCGTTTGATGAAACTCGCCCCGGGAGTTATTCAGATTGTTTGAAATTTTGCGATGTATTCCTTGATGAACTACTAAGAGTATCATCCGAATGTGAAGTTGTGTTGATCTGGTTATGAGAATTTGTTTAGTCACGACTCGAGATATAATATGATTGCAATAAAGGCATGTGTTTGTGATGCAAGTATTATGACGCCTGGCCAACGTGATAATAGTTACATCATATAACTTGAACTTATTGGGATTATATGGTATTTTGAGCAGTGCCTGAGAAGAGTAAGTTGGTTGATTCAGAAACTTTATCCATATAAGAGTGGCGTTTGCTTAATTCTGATACTCCGTTGTGAGTGACATCAGTAGAAGGGAAAGAATTGAAGAGCCAGCTTCTAGGAAGTGATTTCATCTATGCAAGTACGTATTTTTGATGTGTTCCTGTTTTATTCGGGGAGAAGAATGAAAATAGCAAGAAGTTGTGGATTGAATTTTAGAAGCTAAATCGTATCATGTTTCGTGTAAAGGAGCGAGATATTCCTAGAAATTCTTTTCGTATTCGTTATGATCTCTATGAGCGTTGGGATGCCAATTGTATTGGCTACTGCTCCAACTATTCCTATGAATTTTATGAATCGTGTCTTTCATGAATACTAGGACAAAATGTCGTTGTACGACATTTTGATATGTTCAGAAATGAAAGAGGAACACGAGTATAATCTTCGTATTTTGGTGTTAACATTCTACGTCCGAAGAGGCTCGGTAGCAAGACGGTAGAAGATTAGCTATGTTGGAAGATGTAAAGAAGCAATTTTAAATTGAAGCACACAGTTCTATGAACTCTATTCATCTTAGTTGTACTAATATGTATAGAGTCTTGAAACAGGAGCTGGACAGGACGGTATGAAGATGGTGGTGATTACATTGGAGATTTCCACACACAGGAGAAGAGACAACACAAGTGGAGTTGCAGTGGAGCATTGACTTGGATGGCTTGTTTGGAAGATCAGCAGAGATTTCTTTCGCAAGGAGATTACTCAAGCTACATGGCGCACCTGCAGTGATTGTATTTTGGTTCACACTTTCAGAAGAGGGTTAGATGTCTTGGCGTTGGAGGAAGCTTCAGTTCACGACACGTCATATCTTTGAATCATTCTTATTCGTATGATTATTCTACCTTTCCGGTTATGTCTTTCAATACGTTTTGATACTCTGATTCGTGATTTATAACGTCGGTATGAATATGTTATCCTATCTCCCTATGAGACTCTTGGTATGTTGATGATTCAATTCGTATTCCTTCGACTTTAGCAAGTTCTTTTGTCCGTTTAAAATTTGGTAGGTATTGATGAAGTTTTATTGTTTAGTACTATCTTCGTATTTGCTTCGTAGGTATATGTGCTTCGTGTATCTCTTCGTGAGATTTCAACTATCATCTGTCATCTGTAATCTGCTATGCATTTGTATTGTATTCGCTAGAATCAGATTTGTTATGACTTGTGTTCTGTGGAGAGCCTGGGTCTATCCTTGTTGTCAGGATCGAGTCATGAGAAAATATTCTGTTTGTGAGGATTATGTTGGAAAGACCTCCTCGAGCGTGAGGTTAATTGTGATATTCTTTTGTGATTTGTTGCGACTCCGTCAAACTTTTGCGACTTCAATTTTCGAGGACGAAAATTTCCTTTTTAGAAGGGAAGAATTGTAAAACCCGAATATTTTGAACACCTAAAATTACCCAAATACTCCTCAATTTTAAACTTTTGAAATACGGATTATAATTATAACCTAAAGATTAAATGTGTTTTAATATGTAATATAAGGCCTTACAAAAAAAATAATAAATAAAAAATGAATTGCACATTATAATCCTAAACTAAACATTACAAATTAAATACCTAAACAAAATGAATCATATATATAGCCTAAGTTTGAAACGAAATTTCAGTGCACCATTTTACTTGTACACATTTGAAATGAAATTGGACCCTTTCTCCCCCATGTTCACACGTCTAAAATTGGGATAAGCATAAGAAGATAAAACCAAATATCGTGTTTAAATAAAAGATTTGGTGGTTCCTAAACTCTAGCATATTATACGGCATTCCCAACTTAAAATACACGCTTTCCTCATTCTTCATTCACAAAATATACGGCTCTCTAATCCACTTCCATCTCACACATAAAACCCTAATCTAAAAGGTGACGGCACAAGCATTTTATTTCTCTCTAGTCGATCAACAAGAAAGCTTCAAAGACATGGTTCTGGTTCGTGCATTCAGTGGGTACTAAGGAGTGATTTCGAGCATGATGATTCTGGTTCTAAGGGTTTTGGTCGTGGTACCTTATATATCATATGCGAGAGGGTGGTGAACTACTTTGTATTCATTTGGTGTTGGTCATAGGTGTCTCGGTTCTTATTCATCCAATCACACACAAGGGTACGAGTATCGTCTTTCATCTATTTTTGTTGCTTTGATCTTACTCTTCACGTATAATATATCACTTAATAAGTAAATGGATCGACTAGTCTTGTGCATGCATGTATGAAACGAAATCTGCTCACATGAAATGATAAAACCTAACATGAAATCATAGAAACTTGCTCACATGAAATCATAAAATGGAACCATATATAAGTCGATCTAAAACCTGTTATATTGGATCTGTTTTGTTCATGTTTTGACCACCCTTATACGACCCATACTCTATATTATACACAAATCATATTAAGCTAAAATGGGATATATCCACTACAAGAAAACATCAGTTTAGTTACATTTTTAGCGACGCTTTTAGCGACTTATTTTGGCTCAGCGACACATTTAGTTACACGACACTAAAAGTCGCTACGAGGAAGTCGCTAAATTTTGTGACATCTAAGACAAGTCGCTACAAATAGAGACAACTATAGCGACTTCCTTTCATAAGTCGCTATTTAAAATAGCGTCACATCTCCTTGTGTCCCTAACTAAGTCGCTATTTGTGCCACCTATCGCTATTTGGGTTACTACATGTGTCGCAATTGGTCCACCTTGACGCTGTTTATGTCGCTATCAATGTCACATTTGGTGTAATATGACACCGTTTAAGTCGCTATTTTTGTCTATTTATAGCGACATTTCAGTTTTGAATCGCTATTTATGTCGCTATTTTTAGCAACAACATTATTATACGTTGCCGTCTAAGACGTTGCATTTCGGTAACGTTCACTAAACCATAATTACAATAATACATATGAAGATCCAAGATATTAGCATATATATAAAAAAATGTCGATACATGAAGTTTTGCTAAGCATTCCATCCCAACATAAAATCTCAACTAATGTGACTAAGAACTCCATCAACAAATTTTGAACTAGTTATCATCTAGTTACAACTTATTCAAGTACAAAAAGAAACAACACTATCAAACCTTCTTACCACTAATTGCTTTCAGAATGTGACGAGTGGCTTTTGACATTTCTTGAGAGACGACCTTCCCGAGTTCTTGAGCAACCACTTTAGTAACCTCCTCATAGACAATCTTTTTTAGGTTCTGCTCGTACGATGCTTGGGCTACCAGAACCTGAGCTAGCTTCGTGGACTGATCTTCTTGTGCATTCCTTAAGGTGTCAATCTCATTTCTCATTAATCCCTGCTCCAGTTCTTGTTGATTCAACTTGTCTTCAACACGATCAAGGTCCTCATGTGAATTATTGACCGAAGGCTCATCATCAGTATCACGTTGAAACAAATACTTATCAACCCCTGATCCAGATCCATAATAACTTCCATTCTTGGAGCCAACATGACCAATCCATCTTTTGTGTGTATTAGAAATATTTCCAGATGTAATGTCAAGAGAGTCATCTGCACCATGGTTTTCTGTATATTGCTCCTGTATTAAAGACAATCATTTAGCATCGCATATATCCAACGGTTGACTTATTTTGTTTTCGATAATAGTATTTGGATGTTTTGGACTCATGGGATAACCTGATACACATATTCTACAACCGACTTTTGCAATCCGAACAAACTGAAATATAACCTGTTGGGAATTGACCCGTTTCATTTTCTAGTTGCAAATGTCAATTGTAAAATATCTGTATCTGGTCTGTTCAGTAACACCCTAATACTTTCTAATCTTGCAGGTTTTATATGTGGTAGATGTTTGTTTTCTACTTATATAAGATATCTGGATTCTGGTCTGTTTAGATATCTGGTCTTGAGCAACATCTACCACATACATACTTTATATAAGATATATAAAACAAACATATTACAGGGGTTCTGAACAGACCAGATACTTTATATAAAACCAGGCCATATAAAACCTGTAAGATTTTATATTATAAGATATCTTATATAAAACCAGAATCCAGATATCTTATATAAGATGTGGTAGATGTTTGTTTTCTAATCTTACATATTACCCGTTTCATTGTAAGATTCTTAGATACATTCTACTGTATGTGTGTTTCATTTTCTAGTTGCAAATGTCAATTGTAAGTCCATTTCTAATCTAATCTACCCACAAGCAAGAGATAAAACCAGAATCCAGACCTAGAAGTGTGCTATATATCTTACTATATCATTACATTAATATTATAATAAATTCATTTGATTAATGTAAAACTTACACAAGTTTCCCTTGCTTCATCGTTTACAAACATTTTGTTCTTCCCCTTATGGGTTCGTTCAAATATTTCAGCAGCAGTTGGTTCTCGTTCTAACTCCTCTGCCTACACAAGATAGAACTTAGACTTATTTACATGTACAACAATGAACAGAAGTAATAAACAAATGATATACTAGATGTTTATACCAGTTTCATTCTACTGTATGTGTGTTTCATTTTTGAAATCCCAAAAGCTCAAATCAATTGGATGAATATTGAAGAAATGAAAATTAAAAACTAAAGTGGTTTTCACCCATTACCCAACACTACCCCAGTTTTTTCCATACCACAAAGAAACCGTTTTCACCCATTACCCAACACTACCCCAGTTTTTTCCATGACCCTTTATAATTTATAATTTATCTCTAGGAACGAACAATAAAATTAGGCCGATTCCATTTCTTTTGTTTATTTTCCCCCTACTAAACACATCGTCTGTCTGCGTTGTTATTTAGCAATCCAAGTAGCAACTGAAACCAAACCTAGTCAAAGAAAAAATGTTGAGGGGAGCTTGTTGTTATTCATATCCAGCAGCAACTAGTATCTGTTGTGCTGCTGCTGCTTTTAAACTCTCTCGTTCTCCAACAACACCACCACTTTCATCATTATCGTCATCCTCAGCTAGGAGGAGGAGAATTTACACCTTTCCTCATTATTCTTTCCAAACACTTACTCGTCATTTTTACTTTTTATTAGTCACTCAAACTTAGAGTCTCCTCAACATTTCACTATCAAGCACTAGGCACAATCGTATATTTACATATTATCATGATACATACATTGACCCCTCAATTTTGCTTCTTTTAGTGCTTGTTATACTCAAACTCTATAAACATATCAACCCGTTCCTAAGTAAACGGGTTGAAATTGCTACATCAATCTATGTTCTGACTTACCATTATGTTAAAATCCCCTAGCCTAGTTCAACAAGATATGAAGTATGAACATGATAATTACTCGTTTAAAGAATAATTATAATCTAGTGTATAGAGCATAGGTAATGAGAAAATGCATCAGAAATGCAGTGCTGAGTTAAATCACTTCTAACAATGATTGAGTGGATTTCTTACCTGCCATGTGAGATTTGAGAAGCTTTTACTTCTCCATTGCCTGATAATTATAATCCAAGATAAGTAGTGCTTACTTATCAATCAAAGTTTATCCTTAACTAACTCAACACTCAACATATAACCGAGAAAAGAAAAATGAAAATTCAGTAATTTAGTACTTACAGGTTGTAGTTAAGTATTAGGATATTGGCTTGCATTGTAGCCCAACATGATCCCAAGCTCAATAATATGCATTTTCGCCAACCTTCAAAATATCACCAAAATTGTGTTGCTTATTGCACGATATATAACAATGCAGCAACAAGCGTAGAGTATATTGTATGATATATCATAAAAATAAAGAATGATAACGAGCAACACTTCCCATATTAGTCGTGATAAATATATATACCACAAAAACTTATTCCTTCAAGCCGAATTCAAAAACTCACAAATCATAATCACTCAACGAGAACCAAGGCTTCTAGTGCATCATTAAGCTGCAAATTTCAATTATTTTCCCCTGTAATGAGTATTTGGGATTAAAGGAATACATGTTTCATATACAAAACTGATGATACTTATCTATAAATTACTATTGTCAACTATAAGTATGACAATTCAAAGCAAAAGTTGATATATAATAATCAAGAATGAAAAACGATCCATTTGAAGAAAACCATATATCAGGTGACATGTTCCATATGCTTAAAAATTGTTTACTACTAAGTGATACAAAAATCTCCATACCTGTTGAGACTTGAATACAAATGAGGTTTTATAATATATCGTCCCATCTCCATCTTTGCTTGATTATATTCACAACGATCCTGAAGCAAATAAAATAATTAAAAGGCTATATCAGCTGCACACATGCCGTTATTTTCAAGAGATAAAACCAGATTATTTAACTTAGATTATTTAACTCTGATTAGCTTTAGGATGCAAAACCAAAAGCCAATAAATATGCAGTAAAAAGAGTCCTATGGCGATTAGCCGAATCAATTTCTACAAGACGAAACACCTGGCAAAACTTCAAAAACACATGCCGTTACGCGATATAAACAATCAAGACTACCTAAAACTTAGATTTTAACCAAATCAGAAGCAGAGGACTTTCAACAAACACTTAATAGGCGAAACACGAAACGAGAGAATTTGCATAAACACGTGAACAAGATAACGAAACTAACACTTAATCGAGAAGCGGAGATCATACCAGCTAACAAAATAGATGATTAACGTCCACGGTGAAGTCACCACCCGCGGTGCGGTGGTGCAACGGCGTCAAAGGAGGCGGTCCGACGACGGTGAAGGTGAACAGCGGCGAAAGAGGTGGTGCAACGACGGTGAAGGAGAACGTAGGCGAAAGAGGTGGTGCATTGACGGTGAAGGAGAACGGCGGCGAAAGTGGCGGTGCAACGACGGTGAAGGAGAACGGCGGCGAAAGTGGCGGTGCAACGACGGTGATCAATGTGAACGGCGGCGAAAGTGGCGGTGCAATGTCGGTGAAAGTGGCGGTGCAATGGTGGCGTTGAGGATTTGGGGAAAATTCAATTTTAGGGAAGGAACCGAGAGTTTAACTCCAAAGTGGCGTTTAAAAAGAGGGAGCTTATTATTTTTTTTAACTAAATATATATATATAGTAACTAGAAATGTTAATAAAGAAAATATTTTTAATCTTGCTTTAGTAGAATTATATTATAAGTGAGAAAGTCATTACATATGAAAATTGATAATTTTTTATAAAATCAACTAGCTATATATACACTTAATTTTGTGTATGTTAGCATGAAAGGGATTGCAAGCAATAAGTGACAAGTTTGGAAAAACTGGACCGGTAAAAGCATAAGAACATGGTTCAAGTTTTAGCAATTAACGTCACGGTTAGCAATGCGTTTATGTACGTCGTAAAATTTAGCGACTTGGTTACCGACATATTTCCTAGTGTTGCAAAGTAGCGACACATTTTACGTCATTTTCTAAGATGTTGCAAAATTTGCGTCTTCGTTAGCGACAATGATCTAGAATGTCGCAACAATAGCGACGTAATTCGCGTCATAAATTGCGACATTATAATCATAAAACAAATTGCGACATATAAGGCGATATCGTTTGCGACATGACAACATAAACATCGCTAAAAGTGCCACTATTCTTGTTGCAACTTTGCGACTTCTAATAGTGAGTCGCTAAAAATGACGCTAAAGAGCTATTTTCTTGTAGTGATCATGGGTGTTTGTCTCGGCTTATTTTTCTATCACAAAAGAGGGTGTCGTGGGTTAATTTTGTGTGGCGAGATATACGTTGTGGCTTGTGACATCTCGCGAGCTGTATCGAGGTTGATGTCCTGTGTTTTTGTTTTTTGACGTTAGTGTTCGCATTGTCGTGGTCGACCTACCATTTGTTTGAGATATATTGAACCTGCTATATGTGAATAAGAAATGAAATGCATGCATGTTATGAATTCTTGTCACATAGAATAATAACCTGGTCACATAAAATAGCGAGTAGAAACATAAACGAATCGATCAAATACATGTTGTCTTACAATATTAACGAGCCAAACAAAAGATAAAAGATTTCATGCATATTCATATTGATATAGTAGTTTCGACATGGTTTCTTAAAGGCTTCGCATGTGAACCATCCTATCTTTTGTTTGACTATAAACCGTTTAAAATAAATTAACCTTATATGAGCTAAAGAAAATAAGAATGCATGCATGTTTCGGCTTGACGTTTTCGATTCGAACTAATGATAATATAAAGAGTAAAATGCATGCATGTTTTCGGACTTTATGTTGATTCGTAAGTAATATAACAAAGAATGTTGTCTCGGTTTATTTTTCTGCCACAAAATAAAGGGTGGGTCACGGTTTGTTTTGGTTTGGAGAAATAATGTGTATGTATATAGATTACACTCTTAACCTTAAACTATCATATATGGTCATATTAACCTTAATCTAATAATAATAATCATTTTGAGTAGTTAAACTTAATTACATAATTACTTTAAATCATTTATGGCTAATTCGGGAAATTTACTAAATCGGGAAAACTTACTAAATATGAAAACTTACTAATTCGGAAAACCTGCTAAAAATAAAGAGTTACTTGAAATGGTTAAAGTTACTTAAAGCGGAAACTTACTATAAAAAGAAGAGTTACTATTTTTGAAAAGTTACTATAATTGGCAAGTTACTAAAAATGGAAAGCCGACTAAAACGAGTAATCCGATTTAAAACAAGCTAGTAATAATAAGCCGATCATTAATTCGTGTAGATTCGCTGAAGAAGGAGTGACTTCCTATTCCTATGGTTATGTTATGGTTTCGTTGGCGGTTTAAGGTACAGATATTCTATCCTTTCTCAGTAAGGATTCTGATCTCATGACTTTTCGATCCTTGACTTTGATTCGTTGCTATGATAAGATTCATTTGATATAAGCCTTTGCTATGATTCCTTGATATGATTCGTTTGATATTATCATTGATATGATTCTGTTTGCTATCCATTCTGTTATGATGATCTGATTACTATCTCTTTGATATGAGATTCTGTTCTGTTATGCTCTGGGAGCTCTGCTATGATTATGGATAGCTTTGTTGCTTTGTTTGTTCTGATATGTTCTGTTCTGATGCCCGAGTTTTTAGTCTACTCATGGAGGTACCATGGGCATGTCATTGATGGCACCAATGGCATGACACTATCTGGGGCGGTGTGATTAGTCCCCGGCGTCCCCGTCTGTTTATGATATGATATGTGATCACTTGGCCACTTTGTATATGATTTGTTTGTGGGGGCGTATGGATGCATCCTAGGTATGTTTGATATGATATGATATGATATGATTTGATTTTGTGACTGGCTGTACGTGCCTTGTACCCCTTTCACGTCTGGTACATTGGAGCTAGCTACTCTATGTACACCCTATGAATTGACGGATATGTGATTATGTGATTTGAGATCTATTCGAGTGTCTCGGGTAGGTCGGCTCGTGGCTTTCCTATGTTCTTTGTGTCTATTCGAGTGTCTCGGGTAGACATGCCTTTGTTGATACGTGCTCTTTGATTCTGGTTACTATATGATTCATATTATCACTTGACTCTTCATACTCATTATTCATTTGAATTATGATATTTGTTCAGTTATCGTTGATCTCTTATGCACTTGACAGATGATATTCATTTCAGCAGGAGCTTATGATTTCTTTTCTTATACTTATATACGTTCCGATTATTCATTTTGTTATATATCTGTTCACTGGGCTTTTTAAGCTCAGCCGCATTTCTTTTCCTGCGGCAGGTTTTAGGTTGGAAGCTGGGATTGAGTGAAGAGTGCATAGGAGCATTAGTGGACTATCCCGATGATTAGAAGCCCATTTACATCTGGACTAGGCTTGGATTTGGAATTGATTAGATTTTGTTTGGATTTGTATTTCTTCCTGTATAGAGTTAGTATTTCTTTTGTAACCTTAGAATACCTTTGTAACTTTATGATTATAAGTCTTCCGCTTGCATTTGTTTGTTCTGATGGACACCATAATGTGACATTTTGACCCGTGTCGGGTTGGGGTGTTACAGTAAAAGTCAAAGACAAGAGATGAAAATTTCCATCCTACTTTTAGAAATATAAAGGTGAAAAGATGACTTAGAAGAGAAAAAGTCCTATGGCTATAAAAAGACCAACATTGTCCTTGATGAGAAACTTCCTCCTAAGTTAAGGTCTATGGTGGATGAGGATGAAAAAGAGTGTTTAGACTATTGATAATGGTTGGATGACAAAGCGGGTTTCATCTTGAACTTGATGAAGCATGGATTTTATGCTTAGATTTAGGTAGGATTAGGTTTGTGGTTGATTGTGGTAGTGGTGGAATACCAGTTGTTTGTTGGTTTGTGTTAGGTGGGTCATTCCATAAAGATCCCTTTATTTCCTTAAATGAAGAAAACAATGATTCAAAGTGTTGTGATTGACATTGAGGTTCTTGAGGTGGTGGTTGGGTTTGAGGTTGATTATTTCTTTGGAAATTAGGTTCTTCGTAGGGAGGACCATGGGTGTTATCGTGAATGAGATGTACCGACATTGGTTTTGATTATGGTGGTGATTGCGTTTTGAATGGTTGAGATGATGGAGATTCAAGTGGTTGTAGTTCTATTGTTGGTGGATTTTGCGATCTTGGAGGAGGATTTTCCAAGTCTTCAAGAAATGAACGTGGAGATGATGGTGCCATAACAAAGAGCTCCATTGGTTCATTCTTGGGTGATTTTGGAGGTGATGGTCATTTTGATGGTTGAGTTGGTGCCGATGGTGATGTTGGATCAATTGGTGATTTTGTTGGTGGTGAAGTGATTGTGACACTTTGGGGTCTATGAGATGATGTAGGAGTTACAAGATCAAGAAAATTATCTTGATGAATTTGTAACACCCCCAAAATATCGCAGCGGAAGACTGTGTCATAGGGGTGCTACTTCATAATACAAAGTACAAGGTATAGAAAACGAACTCTAAATGAGACGTTTTGAAAAGTTACCATTCGATTAATAAATTCCGAGTTACAAACTTGAGTTCCATAATACAATACATAAGAGTTTTAAAACATATCGAATGGTAAAGATAAAAGCATGAGTCTTCAAAACATGCCAAGCGACTCTATGCTCCATGCAACAACTTATCACCTTATAGACCTGAGACAAACATGCTAAAGTGTCAACACAATGGTTGGTGAGTTCATAGAGTTTGTCTTAAAATAGTTGAAAAGCCTTAAAGAATGTTCACACAGCAAAGGCATTGTGAATCCACTCAGTTGCAAGTCCCGCTCATAACAACACTTGCAACCTGTGTGTTCACAACCCACTGCTAAATATATAGAATGAATAAGACATGTAATAGTTCATCAAAACAATTAAGCAATTAGTAGTGAGTCTCTACTTCATCTCCGAAGACCTCACTTGGGAGCCAATTCCCAAAGACAACTGGCAGTCAATTCCCAAAGACAACTAGGAGCCACTTCCCAAAGACAACTGGGAGCCAATTCCCAAAGACAACTGGGAGCCACTTCCCAAAGATAACTACTAGTCAATAAATAGAATAACGCAATTAAGTATAACGCAGTCATGTATGTATGCAATCAAGTATAACACAGTCAAGTATAAACGTTTTGAGTATTTGTACAAGTAAGCAAGTAGTTGAGCATGTGTCTCCCCCAAAGAGTTAAAACAAGTATGAAAAGACTAGGGGCTATGACTCACCATAAGTTATGTAGTGAGTATGATAGTCGAATCGCAACAGTCTCTAAGAGTAACCTATAATAGAACGTCGCGACTTAGGTTTGGAGTAACGTCTTAAGAATACGAAGAATTGCCTATATATGTCTTGCATAATGTTCATGATGTAGTACTTAGTATATAGTGTAAGTCTTTGAATATAAATGGTTTATGAAACATGTATAGTTTGTATATCTCTTACTACCGTTCGGGCCGACATAATTCAGAAGTCATGGATTAAACGTTCGAGGAGCCAGGACACTTTAATTCGTAAATCCACAACTCATTTCGATGGCTTACTTAATGAACTCCTCACATGAGGCTCCCTACTATTGTAGTATTCGATAACATATATATATAAGTTTTGATCCGAAAAGTTACATGTCTAATATTTGAATAAACTTAGGAAAGTTTATTTTTACATGAAGATTGTTATTAGGGTAAGTTTATATGGTCTTTGGTCATAGCTTCGCCATGACCTTGGTCATTGTACAATGGTCTTGAGACTCAACCTTGGCTTTAGCCATGGTTGTGGTCTTGGCTTTAGGTCATTAGACCTCTTGGTCTTAGTAAATCATAACTATTATATAGTGACTTTGGTCTAAAAATGGGTTGTTAAGAATTTGAAAAAAATTATCACTCGGAAAGCGTTTTCAGGGCTCGAGCTTCTTTGCTACTGAACGAAAACGTCGTTCCGGACAACTTTTGTGTTTTAACTTTTTGATGAATCGGACCAGAAGGGTGACTTTCAAAATGGCAGAATGCAAAACAGTAGGGTATAGGCACTTTCGGCGTTTTGGTTTTGCTAACTTCAAATGGTCATAACTTTTGACTCGGGTACTCGTTTTGGGTGATTAAAATTGCTATGTTTTCCTTGTTAAGTCCTTTTTAACAGTAATTAAGTGTAAAATATCATAGTTGTACTATTTTGGTCGTGGTTCTCCATAAAAGTCACTAGTTTACTTGTTTAAATAACATAAGTTAACATATATATACCATAACTTGTTTTACTAGTTTTTATACATCATGAACATAATACAAAGACCATATATAGCATGAAAGAAACATAAATAGCATGAAAATGATATTTAGCAAGAAAGTATGTTAGGGTTTTCTTACAACTTGAGGCTTTCTAAAAGAAAGGTAAGTAACTAGTAAGGTACGGACTTTGATAGACTTAAGCTTCACCCTACTTTGCTTCAAGCAATCTTTCTACCCTTGTATTCTTGAAAGAAAGATGATGAAAGTTGAGGTGACTTGAGTAGATTCAAACTCAAGAGAATCACCAAAGTTTATAAGGTTTGGAAGTAGTTTGATTACCTAAAACCAAGCTAGGGTTTCTATGTTGTTGAAGGACTTGTATCTTGCATAAAACTAGGAATGAATTAGCTAAGTGTGAAGATGTTTTGGGGGGTGATGATGGACGTTCAAAGAGGGGAGGGGGGCTTTTATAGGGTCTTAAGGAGGTTAGTTCATTGACTTGTCAAACCTTGGAGACCAAGTTGTACACATGTATGCATCTAAGGCCTC
This sequence comes from Artemisia argyi, assembly GCA_030686995.1. Lineage (NCBI taxonomy): Eukaryota > Viridiplantae > Streptophyta > Magnoliopsida > Asterales > Asteraceae > Artemisia > Artemisia argyi. The sequence goes on along the minus strand of JARVZY010002400.1, from coordinate 291,273 downwards.
CTAGCATGAGATCAAGCCACCTATGGGCTGAATTCACCCCCCCTAGGTCGGTTCATATACTTGGGGAACAAGTGTGAACTTTTGATGATATTATCCAAGCTTATGTAGTTAGTTTCGACTCCGTAAAATGCTAACCGTAAGTTGTTAAGTCACGAAACGTAAAACCGGGTATCCAAAAAATATGAAACTTGAAAGTATGGTTAAACATGTCAATATACTCCATAATAAAATATAAAATGAGTGGTAGGTTCTATTGGGTTGCTCAAACCCTGCTAAAACTGGAAACACGGGTCTAAAACGCGTAATACGTAAAACGTACGAAAGTTGCGTAAAATTGAGAAAAGTAAAATTTAACTTTTCTAATAGGATAATAATGACTTAAAATGACTTATGATATTTAGACTGGGCTCAGTCTAGTGTCGGTTGGTATTAAATGTCTTTTAGACATAAAACCGTAAGCCTAAAAATCAAGGAATGACTTACAAAATCAAGGAATGAATTTTGGTCAAAGGAGGAGGGAAAAATATGTTGACTTTTTCTAATAAGTTGAAAACTCAAATCGTTTTAGAAATGCGGTGCAGGTATAGGCTAGGGTTACGGCTGAGTAAAAACGCTTAAAAACTGAAAATTCTAGTTTTTCACGGCCAAGGCTTATTTTGGTCATGTTTTTCTCAGTCATGATTAATTCTCTAATTAATCATGAGAGTACTAAACATTTTTCTGATGCGGGGTCACTTAACGCGGTCGAGTTTCGTTGTGCGTAGAATTTTTGAATGACGTTTTACCCTAAAACGTGTAATTCCGTGTAATTCCTTAATAACTTTCACGAAAATGATCTGATGAGTGTCAAACTTTTAATTTGCCATGGAAATGATTTATCACTCGAGGCTAAGAAACGAAAATCAAATTTCGGGAGAATTTTAGGAAAAATGAATAGTAAAAGTGAATAGTAAAATTTTCCGGAATAGAAATAAATCTGAAAATGCGAATTGTTACAGTCTCTACCCCTTCAGGAAACTTCGTCCCGAAGTTTAGTGTGTCTAGGTCTCTTATCTTAATAGCGGCATAATAAAGCTAGATTTAGAATAGAATAATATGGTAGGATAAGGTACATACCCGTTACGCATTGCGGGCTTCCTTAGCACCCAAATAGTATGCTCGACCCCGAGGTGGACTAACATTGTATCCACGGTTCGGGTTATTTTCTTCAAGCATTACGGCTAGAGTCGGGTTATCCAGTACTTGTCCCTGTGCCCTATTCAACTTAGGACAAGTATTTCGGAAGTGGTTTGGGCTGTTGCACTCATGGCATGTCTTTTGGTTGTTTCCTATATTGTCCGCATTCGCCTGCCTTGTAACTGATTTACACTGACTTGCAAAATGGCCAGACCTCTTGCAATTATAACACACAGGGCAAGGCTTAGACCTCTGATGATGATAAGCACATTTAGCACACTTAGGATGTAGACCCTCATACTTTTTCTGATTAGAAACAGTTGCCGCAAATCCTCTTGCTCTCTTATTATCAACTATTGTACCCATTTGCTAGCCCGATTCACCTGCTCCCTTCCTTTTATCACTAATCTTCAAAGTTCCATTCCTAACCATCTCATCTGTTAGGGTCCCTGCTCTTAATATTGCACTCTGAATTGTGGGAGGTTTGGTTGTTTTCACTGTCCCACGGATCTCAGGAACAAGGCCATAGATGTACCTCTCAATCCTTTTGGATTCAGGGGTAACCAGATGAGGAACTAGTTTAGCTAGTTCATGAAACCGATCTGTGTAGGTTGCATGACCAGCCCCTACCATAGAGTGATGCCAAAACTCGTCCTCTAGTTTTTGCATTTCATTAACCGGGCAGTACTCTTCCTTCAGTAGTCCCTTAAAGTCATCCCATGTCATGCCTACAGCTGCTTCTCTACTCCTTGCTTGAATCTGCATGTTCCACCATGTCAATGCCTTTTCTGATAGCAAGCATGCAGAATATTTCACTCTCTGGTGGTTTGCACAGTTACTGATATCGATCACTGACTCCATCTTCTCGACCCATCGTGTATATGCCAATGCACCTCCATTACCATTAAACTCAATTGGTTTGCATGACGTAAATTCCTTATAGGTACATCCAGTCCTATGGTTGTTGTTGTTGTTGTTGTTATTACCATTCCTTCCTCCATCATTTGTAGCGTCATTTATGCTTCCGTGGTTTCCCGAATTGTTCATGTGATTGCTAACTTGTGTGACTATGGTGGGAAGTAGGTTTTGTAGTTGTTGGGCAATAATGGTGGAGACATCTGGATTTCCACCATCGTTACTAGGGTTACTAGTGTCATGAGCATCTCCTCTACCTCCACGTCCACCAGTTCTTCCACTATCATTACTAGGATTACTAGTGTCGTGAGCAGCTCCTCTACCTCCACGACCACCAGTTCTTCCACCTCTTGGTGTTGCACCACCTCGGCTAGTGCTACGAGTTACTCTCTTTGGTGCCATGATATCTACAAGGAGGGACATTTTGTCGACGTCAGATATGAGGTGATATTCCTAGACCACTTAGTCTTTAATCTTGTCAATTTTGAGTCAATCGTTGATTAATGTAAGCATGGTCACATATGTCTACGTGAGTCGTGACGCATTTATAATTATGTTGGCCACCATAATTATAATTGCTTCCTTTCACACGTATACATATTACTAGGCACACATATCTCAACAATTGATACTACATAATTGGGTAGACTTTCTATCATCTGCACTTAAGTTGTGAAAGGGTAACGTAGTCTGGGTATCTAGAGAAGGTGATATGATGAAATGGACTAGTCGCGCTTGAAGAAAGGTTTGAGTGTCATACCAGGACATATAAACCACTTCTAGGTATTAGAATCATATAAAGTAAGTATAAGGCAAATCATCAAATCTCTACAGGAAACTAATAACCTTTATTTAACTTAATCTTATGTCTTATCAAACAAGAACTGTCACAAGATTAAGTTAAATAAATAATTATTACTTAGCTCTAAATTTTTGATGACTTGACTATTGTCTGGGGTTTCTCCTAAACAAACAATTAGCAATAAGCATATGCGCATGAAGTGTGTGTAAGGCAAAATAAAGAGGAGAGTCTTAATGTTTATAGCAGTTATAGTCTAGGTAGTATATGCAACCTAGTTCTCTATAACCAAGGCTCTAGTACCAATCTGTAACACCCCCAAAATATCGCAGCGGAAGACTGTGTCATAGGGGTGCTACTTCATAATACAAAGTACAAGGTATAGAAAACGAACTCTAAATGAGACGTTTTGAAAAGTTACCATTCGATTAATAAATTCCGAGTTACAAACTTGAGTTCCATAATACAATACATAAGAGTTTTAAAACATATCGAATGGTAAAGATAAAAGCATAAGTCTTCAAAACATGCCAAGCGACTCTATGCTCCATGCAACAGCTTATCACCTTATAGACCTGAGACAAACATGCTAAAGTGTCAACACAATGGTTGGTGAGTTCATAGAGTCTGTCTTAAAATAGTTGAAAATCCTTAAAGAATGTTCACACAGCAAAGGCATTGTGAATCCACTCAATTGCAAGTCCCGCTCATAACAACACTTGCAACCTGTGTGTTCACAACCCACTGCTAAATATATAGAATGAATAAGACATGTAATAGTTCATCAAAACAATTAAGCAATTAGTAGTGAGTCTCTACTTCATCTCCGAAGACCTCACTTGGGAGCCAATTCCCAAAGACAACTGGGAGCCAATTCCCAAAGACAACTGGGAGCCACTTCCCAAAGACAACTGGGAGCCAATTCCCAAAGACAACTGGGAGCCACTTCCCAAAGATAACTACTAGTCAATAAATAGAATAATGCAATTAAGTATAACGCAGTCATGTATGTATGCAATCAAGTATAACACAGTCAAGTATAAACGTTTTGAGTATTTGTACAAGTAAGCAAGTAGTTGAGCATGTGTCTCCCCCAAAGAGTTAAAACAAGTATGAAAAGACTAGGGGCTATGACTCACCTTAAGTTATGTAGTGAGTATGATAGTCGAATCGCAACAGTCTCTAAGAGTAACCTATAATAGAACGTCGCGACTTAGGTTTGGAGTAACGTCTTTAGAATACGAAGAATTGCCTATATATGTCTTGCATAATGTTCATGATGTAGTACTTAGTATATAGTGTAAGTCTTTGAATGTAAATGGTTTATGAAACATGTATAGTTTGTATATCTCTTACTACCGTTCGGGCCGACATAATTCAGAAGTCATGGAGTAAACGTTCGAGGAGCCAGGACACTTTAATTCGTAAATCCACAACTCATCTCGATGGCTTACTTAATGAACTCCTCACATGAGGCTCCCTACTATTGTAGTATTCGATAACATATATATAAGTTTTAATCTGAAAAGTTACATGTCTAATATTTGAATAAACTTACGAAAGTTTATTTTTACATGAAGATTGTTATTAGGGTAAGTTTATATGGTCTTTGGTCATAGCTTTGCCGTGACCTTGGTCATTGTACCATGGTCTTGAGACTCAACCTTGGCTTTAGCTATGGTTGTGGTCTTAGCTTTAGGTCATTAGACCTCTTGGTCTTAGTAAATCATAACTATTATATAGTGACTTTGGTCTAAAAATGGGCTGTTAAGAATTTGAAGAAAATTATCACTCGGAAAGCGTTTTCAGGGCTCGAGCTTCTTTACACCTGATCGAAAACGTCGTTCCGGACAACTTTTGCGTTTTAACTTTTTGATGAATCGGACCAGAAGGGTGACTTTTAAAATGGCAGAATGCAAAACAGTAGGGTATAGGCAGTTTCGGCGTTTTGGTTTTGCTAACTTCAAATGGTCATAACTTTTGACTCGGGTACTCGTTTTGGGTAATTCAAATTGCTATGTTTTCCTTGTTAAGTCCTTTTTAACATTAAGTAAGTTTCAAATATCATAGTTGTACTATTTTGGTCGTGGTTCTCCATAAAAGTCACTAGTTTACTTGTTTAAATAACATAAGTTAACATATATATACCATAACTTGTTTTACTAGTTTTTATACATCATGAACATAATACAAAGACCATATATAGCATGAAAGAAACATAAATAGCATGAAAATGATATTTAGCAAGAAAGTATGTTAGGGTTTGCTTACAACTTGAGGCTTTCTAAAAGAAAGGTAAGTAACTAGTAAGGTACGGACTTTGATAGACTTAAGCTTCACCCTACTTTGCTTCAAGCAATCTTTCTACCCTTGTATTCTTGAAAGAAAGATGATGAAAGTTGAGGTGACTTGAGTAGATTCAAACTCAAGAGAATCACCAAAGTTTATAAGGTTTGGAAGTAGTTTGATTACCTAAAACCAAGCTAGGGTTTCTATGTTGTTGAAGCACTTGTATCTTGCATAAAACAAGGAATGAATTAGCTAAGTGTGAAGATGTTTTGGGGGGAGATGATGGACGTTCAAAGAGGGGAGGGGGGGCTTTTATAGGGTCTTAAGGAGGTTAGTTCATTGACTTGTCAAACCTTGGAGACCAAGTTGTACACATGTATGCATCTAAGGCCTCCTAGCATGAGATCAAGCCACCTATGGGCTGAATTCCCCCCCCCCCCCCCCTAGGTTGGTTCATATACTTGGGGAACAAGTGTGGACTTTTGATGATATTATCCAAGCTTATGTAGTTAGTTTCGACTCCGTAAAATGCTAACTGTAAGTTGTTAAGTCACGAAACATAAAACCGGGTATCCAAAAAATATGAAACTTGAAAGTATGGTTAAACATGTCAATATACTCCATAATAAAATATAAAATGAGTGGTAGGTTCTATTTGGTTGCTCAAACCCTGCTAAAACTGGAAACACGGGTCTAAAACGCGTAATACGTAAAACGTACGAAAGTTGCGTAAAATTGAGAAAAGTAAAATGTAACTTTTCAAATAGGATAATAATGACTTAAAATGACTTATGATATTTAGGCCGGGCTCAGTCTAGTGTCGGTTGGTATTAAATGTCTTTTAGACATAAAACCGTAAGCCTTAAAATCAAGGAATGACTTATAAAATCAAGGAATGATTTTTGGTCAAAGGAGGAGGGAAAAATATGTTGACTTTTTCTAATAAGTTGAAAACTCAAATCGTCTTATAAACACGGTGCAGGTATAGGCTAGGGTTACGGCTGAGTAAAAACGCTTAAAAACTGAAAATTCTAGTTTTTCACGGCCGAGGCTTATTTTGGTCATGTTTTTCTCAGTCATGATTAATTCTCTAATTAATCATGAGAGTACTAAACATTTTTCTGATGCGGGGTCACTTAACGCGGTTGAGTTTCGTTGTGCGTAGAATTTTTGAATGACGTTTTACCCTAAAACGTGTAATTCCGTGTAATTCCTTAATAACTTTCACGAAAATGATCTGATGAGTGTCAAACTTTTAATTTGCCATGGAAATAATTTATCACTCGAGGCCAAGAAATGAAAATCAAATTTCGGGAGAATTTTAGGAAAAATAAATAGTAAAAGTGAATAGTAAAATTTTCCGGAATAGAAATAAATCTGAAAATGCGAATTGTTACAGTCTCTACCCCTTCAGGAAACTTCGTCCCGAAGTTTAGTGTGTCTAGGTCTCTTATCTTAATAGCGGCATAATAAAGCTAGATTTAGAATAGAATAATATGGTAGGATAAGGTACATACCCGTTACGCATTGCGGGCTTCCTTAGCACCCAAATAGTATGCTCGACCCCGAGGTGGACTAACATTGTATCTACGGTTCGAGTTATTTTCTTCAAGCATTACGGCTAGAGTCGGGTTATCCAGTACTTGTCCCTGTGCCCTATTCAACTTAGGACAAGTATTTCGGAAGTGGTTTGGGCTGTTGCACTCATGGCATGTCTTTTGGTTGTTTCCTATATTGTCCGCATTCGCCTGCCTTGTAACTTATTTACACTGACTTGCAAAATGGCCAGACCTCTTGCAATTATAACACACAGGGCAAGGCTCAGACCTCTGATGATGATAAGCACATTTAGTACACTTAGGATGTAGACCCTCATACTTTTTCTGATTAGAAACAGTTGCCGCAAATCCTCTTGCTCTCTTATTATCAACTATTGTACCCATTTGCTAGCCCGATTCACCTGCTCCCTTCCTTTTATCACTATTCTTCAAAGTTCCATTCCTAACCATCTCATCTGTTAGGGTCCCTGCTCTTAATATTGCACTCTGAATTGTGGGAGGTTTGGTTGTTTTCACTGTCCCACGGATCTCAGGAACAAGGCCATAGATGTACCTCGCAATCCTTTTGGATTCAGGGGTAACCAGATGAGGAACTAGTTTAGCTAGTTCATGAAACCGATCTGTGTAGGTTGCATGACCAGCCCCTACCATAGAGTGATGCCAAAACTCGTCCTCTAGTTTTTGCATTTCATTAACCGGGTAGTACTCTTCCTTCAGTAGTCCCTTAAAGTCGTCCCATGTCATGCCTACAGCTGCTTCTCTACTCCTTGCTTGAATCTGCATGTTCCACCATGTCAATGCCTTTTCTGATAGCAAGCATGCAGAATATTTCACTCTCTGGTGGATTGCACAGTTACTGATATCGATCACTGACTCCATCTTCTCGACCCATCGTGTATATGCCAATGCACCTCCTTTACCATTAAACTCAATTGGTTTGCATGTCGTAAATTCCTTATACGTACATCCAGTCCTATGGTTGTTGTTGTTGTTGTTGTTGTTGTTGTTGTTGTTGTTGTTACCATTCCTTCCTCCATCATTTGTAGCGTCATTTATGCTTCCGTGGTTTCCCGAATTGTTCATGTGATTGCTAACTTGTGTGACTATGGTGGGAAGTAGGTTTTGTAGTTGTTGGGCAATAATGGTGGAGACATCTGGATTTCCACCATCGTTACTAGGGTTACTAGTGTCATGAGCATCTCCTCTACCTCCACGTCCACCAGTTCTTCCACTATCATTACTAGGATTACTAGTGTCGTGAGCAGCTCCTCTACCTCCACGACCACCAGTTCTTCCACCTCTTGGTGTTGCACCACCTCGGCTAGTGCTACGAGTTACTCTCTTTGGTGCCATGATATCTACAAGGAGGGACATTTTGTCGACGTCAGATATGAGGTGATATTCCTAGACCACTTAGTCTTTAATCTTGTCAATTTTGAGTCAATCGTTGATTAATGTAAGCATGGTCACATATGTCTACGTGAGTCGTGACGCATTTATAATTATGTTGGCCACCATAATTATAATTGCTTCCTTTCACACGTATACATATTACTAGGCACACATATCTCAACAATTGATACTACATAATTGGGTAGACTTTCTATCATCTGCTCTTAAGTAGTGAAAGGGTAACGTAGTCTGGGTATCTAGAGAAGGTGATATGATGAAATGGACTAGTCGCGCTTGAAGAAAGGTTTGAGTGTCATACCAGGACATATGAACCACTTCTAGGTATTAGAATCATATAAAGTAAGTATAAGGCAAATCATCAAATCTCTACAGGAAACTAATAACCTTTATTTAACTTAATCTTATGTCTTATCAAACAAGAACTGTCACAAGATTAAGTTAAATAAATAATTATTACTTAGCTCTAAATTTTTGATGACTTGACTATTGTCTGGGGTTTCTCCTAAACAAACAATTAGCAATAAGCATGTGCGCATGAAGTGTGTGTAAGGCAAAATAAAGAGGAGAGTCTTAATGTTTATAGCAGTTATAGTCTAGGTAGTATATGCAACCTAGTTCTCTATAACCAAGGCTCTAGTACCAATCTGTAACACCCCCAAAATATCGCAGCGGAAGACTGTGTCATAGGGGTGCTACTTCATAATACAAAGTACAAGGTATAGAAAACGAACTCTAAATGAGACATTTTGAAAAGTTACCATTCGATTAATAAATTCCGAGTTACAAACTTGAGTTCCATAATACAATACATAAGAGTTTTAAAACATATCGAATGGTAAAGATAAAAGCATAAGTCTTCAAAACATGCCAAGCGACTCTATGCTCCATGCAACAGCTTATCACCTTATAGACCTGAGACAAACATGCTAAAGTGTCAACACAATGGTTGGTGAGTTCATAGAGTTTGTCTTAAAATAGTTGAAAAGCCTTAAAGAATGTTCACACAGCAAAGGCATTGTGAATCCACTCAGTTGCAAGTCCCGCTCATAACAACACTTGCAACCTGTGTGTTCACAACCCACTGCTAAATATATAGAATGAATAAGACATGTAATAGTTCATCAAAACAATTAAGCAATTAGTAGTGAGTCTCTACTTCATCTCCGAAGACCTCACTTGGGAGCCAATTCCCGAAGACAACTAGTTGAGCATGTGTCTCCCCCAAAGAGTTAAAACAAGTATGAAAAGACTAGGGGCTATGACTTACCTTAAGTTATGTAGTGAGTATGATAGTCGAATCGCAACAGTCTCTAAGAGTAACCTACAATAGAACGTCGCGACTTAGGTTTGGAGTAACGTCTTAAGAATACGAAGAATTGCCTATATATGTCTTGCATAATATTCATGATGTAGTACTTAGTATATAGTGTAAGTCTTTGAATGTAAATGGTTTATGAAATATGTATAGTTTGTATATCTCTTACTACCGTTCGGGCCGACATAATTCAGAAGTCATGGAGTAAACGTTCGAGGAGCCAGGACACTTTAATTCGTAAATCCACAACTCATCTCGATGGCTTACTTAATGAACTCCTCACATGAGGCTCCCTACTATTGTAGTATTCGATAACATATATATAAGTTTGGATCCGAAAAGTTACATGTCTAAAATTTGAATAAACTTAGGAAAGTTTATTTTTACATGAAGATTGTTATTAGGGTAAGTTTATATGGTCTTTGGTCATAGCTTTGCCGTGACCTTGGTCATTGTACCATGGTCTTGAGACTCAACCTTGGCTTTAGCCATGGTTGTGGTCTTGGCTTTAGGTCATTAGACCTCTTGGTCTTAGTAAATCATAACTATTATATAGTGACTTTGGTCTAAAAATGGGTTGTTAAGAATTTGAAGAAAATTATCACTCGGAAAGCGTTTTCAGGGCTCGAGCTTCTTTTCCCCTGATCGAAAACGTCGTTCCGGACAACTTTTGTGTTTTAACTTTTTAATGAATCGGACCAGAAGGGTGACTTTCAAAATGGCAGAATGCAAAACAGTAGGGTATAGGCAGTTTCGGCGTTTTGGTTTTGCTAACTTAAAATGGTCATAACTTTTGACTCGGGTACTCGTTTTGGGTGATTCAAATTGCTATGTTTTCCTTGTTAAGTCCTTTTTAACAGTAAGTAAGTGTCAAATATCATAGTTGTACTATTTTGGCCGTGGTTCTCCATAAAAGTCACTAGTTTACTTGTTTAAATAACATAAGTTAACATATATATACCATAACTTGTTTTACTAGTTTTTATACATCATGAACATAATACAAAGACCATATATAGCATGAAAGAAACATAAATAGCATGAAAATGATATTTAGCAAGAAAGTATGTTAGGGTTTGCTTACAACTTGAGGCTTTCTAAAAGAAAGGTAAGTAACTAGTAAGGTACGGACTTTGATAGACTTAAGCTTCACCCTACTTTGCTTCAAGCAATCTTTCTACCCTTGTATTCTTGAAAGAAAGATGATGAAAGTTGAGGTGACTTGAGTAGATTCAAACTCAAGAGAATCACCAAAGTTTATAAGGTTTGGAAGTAGTTTGATTACCTAAAACCAAGCTAGGGTTTCTATGTTGTTGAAGCACTTGTATCTTGCATAAAACTAGGAATGAATTAGCTAAGTGTGAAGATGTTTTGGGGGGTGATGATGGACGTTCAAAGAGGGGAGGGGGGCTTTTATAGGGTCTTAAGGAGGTTAGTTCATTGACTTGTCAAACCTTGGAGACCAAGTTGTACACATGTATGCATCTAAGGCCTCCTAGCATGAGATCAAGCCACCTATGGGCTGAATTCCCCCCCCCCTAGGTCGGTTCATATACTTGGGGAACAAGTGTGGACTTTTGATGATATTAACCAAGCTTATGTAGTTAGTTTCGACTCCGTAAAATGCTAACCGTAAGTTGTTAAGTCACGAAACGTAAAACTGGGTATCCAAAAAATATGAAACTTGAAAGTATGGTTAAACATGTCAATATACTCCATAATAAAATATAAAATGAGTGGTAGGTTCTATTGGGTTGCTCAAACCCTGCTAAAACTGGAAACACGAGTCTAAAACGCGTAATACGTAAAACTTACGAAAGTTGCGTAAAATTGAGAAAAGCAAAATGTAACTTTTCTAATAGGATAATAATGACTTAAAATGACTTATGATGTTTAGGCTGGGCTCAGTCTTGTGTCGGTTGGTATTAAATGTCTTTTAGACATAAAATCGTAAGCCTAAAAATCAAGGAATGACTTATAAAATCAAGGAATGATTTTTGGTCAAAGGAGGAGGGAAAAATATGGTGACTTTTTCTAATAATTTTAAAACTCAAATCGTCTTAGAAACGCGGTGCAGGTATAGGCTAGGGTTACGGCTGAGTAAAAACGCTTAAAAACTGAAAATTCTAGTTTTTCACGGCCGAGGCTTATTTTGGTCATGTTTTTCTCAGTCATGATTAATTCTATAATTAATCATGAGAGTACTAAACTGTTAATACAAATATCGCCTAAAAACGTTATTTATATTTTACGATATTCGCTAAGTTTTGTTAACGACAAAATGTAAACTTTAGTTTTTAAGCAAAACATAATCTTAGTTTTTAAGACTTGCATAAACTAGACTTTTGCTACATTTTACATTTCATAAAACACAACACAAGTTTATTTCTTAAATTAGAAATAGTCACATCACATTTATGGCAAGTTTTGTCATTGTGCATTTATGGAAAGAAATGTGTTTGACTTGCTTTGGTGTTGCTTACAAGTTTTGTGTTTGACTTGATTTAAGTGATGTGACATTGTTTGGTTGCTAGGATTTATGAGACAAGACCTTGTTTGGTTTGAAGAGTTATTGCAAAAACCTACTGCAGACCCGGCGGTACCCTGGGGGTACATGGGCAGAACCCATCTGAGGGTTCCGCCTGATCCGCCGAGCATGCAGAATGATGTGCTATAAATACCAAGCCATAACTTGATTTTTGGCTAACCTCTTGAGATCATATTTTACACACACACTCATCTTTTCTTCTAACCTCTTAACATTGTAAATGTGAAGTTTCCTTTTGTAGCAAAGAAGCTCACAAGGTCATCAAAAGTTACAAGTTTCCAACATAACGTTGCAAGACTTGTTAGCTTAGTATTGTGTAAACCCTTATTGTTTACACGTCATTTGTTTGTGTATATTCTGAAGTGAGTGGTTAGTATTTTAGTCCTCAAAATACAAAGAGTGTTGGGAGTTGTTGTACCCTAGTAAAAGAACTAACGGGAGTGGTTGTGCCCTTGTAAAAGAACTCGACATTTAGCTTTGTGTCGGTAAAAGTATAAGCGACGTGTAAGGTTTTCTCCGCCGGTGAAAGGAGCTTGTTGACTAGTGAAAGAAACTCTCGAGTTGGATACTCGGGGTGTGGACGTAGGGCAAGGAAAAAGAGTCCTTGTAGCCGAACCACGATAAATACTCGTGTTGTGGTTTGATCGTTTCTTTCATTTACTTGCATGTTATATATTGTGTTTGTCCATATATCTTTGATCAAACGGAAAGTTTCAAAGCTAACTTAACAAGTTAAAAAGATTTTAATCGGTAAACTATTCAACCCCCCTTCAATTGGCATCAAGAGCTACATTACTCAAGCTTTTAAAATATATTGTGTTTTAAAACTTGAAACGATCCATGGATTTTGAAAATTACAAAGAAGGGCAATCTATGCAAAGACCACCACTCTTTGAAGCAAATGGTTTTATATATTGGAAAAACCGTTTTGAAACTTACGTGAAATCTAAAGATATAGATTTGTGGTATATAATTATTGATGGTGATAACGTAGTTACTAACATCAAAGATGATGATCAAAAGAAATTAATAGGTAAAAATAATGAAGCTAAAATGATGCTTTATAATGCTTTGCCTAAGAAAGAATATGAAAGAGTCTTTTTGTGTAAAACCGCCAAAGATATTTGGCAATCTTTAATTGTCACTCATCAAGGAAACTCACAAGTTAAAGATAACAAAATTGATCTTCTTGTTCAACAATATGAACAATTTGTTATTTCCGAAGATGAGATTATTGATAATGCGATAATGCCTTTGCTAGATTTAATACTATTATTACTTCACTTAAAGCACTTGACGAATCTTTTTGTAGTAAGAACTTTGTCAGGAAATTTCTTAGAGCACTCCATCCGAAGTGGAGAGCAAAAGTGACGGCAATTGAAGAATCCAAAGATCTTTCATGCATGTCACTTGATGAGCTAATTGGAAACCTCAAAGTTCACGAAATGGTAATGGAAAAAGATTCGGAACTAGTTAGAGGCAAGAAAGAAAAAGTTAAGTCCATTGCCTTGAAAGCTAGAGTCCAATCAAGTGATGATGAAGAATCTACTTCGGATAGTGATGATGAGGAATATGCTATGGCCGTGAGAGACTTCAAGAAGTTCTTTCGTAGGCGAGGGAAGTTTGTAAGGCAACCTAAAGATGACAAGAAAACCTTCCAGAAAGATCGTGATGATCGAAAAGGAAAAGTTGAAAGAAAATGTTATAGGTGTGGAGACACAAGTCATCTTGCAGGAGAATGTCCAAAACCACCCAAGAGCAAACCTCAACAAGCTTTTGTGGGTGGTGCTTGGAGTGACTATGAAGGAGATGATGATGAGCCAAAGAATGATGATATTGCTCTCATGGCTCACAACTCAAATGAGGTACTCTCCGACTCATCTTACTCCTCTATAGATGATGATACTTTACAAAATGGATATAACAAACTTTGTGAGTTAAGCTTAAAAATCATAAACAAAAATAAATTTTTGAAAACTAAAAAGGAGTTTTTAGAAAATGAAGTCTATGAGTTAAAAGAAAAAGCTAAGAGATTAGAAAAGGGTAAAGGTATTGACACCTCATGTAAATCATGTGAAGAACTTAAACTTGAAGTTGAGAAACTTAAAATTACTCAAAATAATCTAATCAAACAAACCACAAAGTTCAAAAAGTTCGATAAGAGCATTTCATGTGCGGATGAAATTATGAAACTTCAAAAGTGACCTTTTGATAAAACAGGTCTAGGTTTCAGGAAGGTAGAAATCATTAAGGGTCAAACGAAACAAGAAAAGAACGCACATGAAACAAACAAAATTGCTACAGCAGCCCGCGGACCAGACGGAACCCAAATTAGGGTTCCGCCCGTTGGCCCCGAGGGTTCCGCCAGGTCTGCTGCAGCAGTAACTCCATTCACATCGGATCGTTCAAAATTTGTTAAAGTTACATATAAAAATGGAACAAAACCTGCCTTTAGAACTGGAGTAGGACTTAGTAAAAATGAATTTAGAGCTAAGACTACTCAACCAAGACCTAAGACTCCAATTCCCAAATGCCCCTTTCCAAAGAGCAACTTCAACGCTCGACCAAACTATCAACAAGTTTGGAATCAAAACGCTCCTGGACATTACCAAAATTCAAACTACATGCCATGGAACCCTTATGCTCTATTTTCATACTTGGAACAAATTAATGGCATGCTTAACCAAAATGGACCCATGAGAAATTGGGGACCAAATGTTTGAGTGTTTTTCATAAAATAGGTGCGCCTCAAAGTTTGTTTGGAACCGGATGAATGGATTAAAGATAGCGGTTGTTCAAGGCACATGACGGGTAATAAAAGCCTCTTCTCAACATATCACAAATGTGATGGAGGTAATGTTACGTTTGGTAGTAATGCTAAGGGCAAAATCATCGGAAAAGGTACAATCTCTCACGACTCCCTTTCTATAGATGATGTTGCTCATGTTGATAACTTAGGATTTAATCTTCTTAGTATTAGTCAACTTTGTCGTAATAAGTATAATGTCCTTTTTAGTGAAAACGGTAGTAAAATACTTAAAGATGGTATAACCGTAGCCAAAGGTGTCCTTAAGAACAACGTATACGTCATGAAGTTGGATTCAATATCTAGAGACAAACTTTGTCTTACCTCATTAGATGAATCCTCAACTTTATGGCATAGACGTTTAGGACACGCTAACATGAGACTAATCCAAAACCTCTCCTCCAAAGACTTAGTTTGAAACCTACCCAAGTTGAAATATGACCAACACTTTTGTGATGCTTGTAAAGTCGGTAAACAAGTCCATAGTAGCCATAAGGCTAAAAACATGGTGTCTACATCTAGGTGTCTAGAACTTTTGCATATGGATTTATTTGGTCCATCCGCTATACAAAGTTATGGAGGTAACTTCTATAATTTGGTCATAGTAGATGATTACTCACGTTATACTTGGACAAAGTTTTTGAAAAGTAAAAATGAAGCGTTTGATAAATTTGAGATTCTAAGTAAGAAAATTCAAAATCAAGTAGGGTCTAATATAGTGTCTATTAGAACGGATCACGGTCGTGAATTTGATAATGAATTTCAATTTGGAAACTTTTGTGATAAAAATGGAATTACTCATAACTTTTCGGCTCCACGTACTCCTCAATCTAATGGTGTAGTAGAACGTAAAAACCGGACATTGCAAGAGATGAGTAGAACAATGCTTAATGAACAAACTATTCCACAAAAGTTTTGGTGTAATGCCGTTGACACATCAGCGTACATTCTTAATCGAGTCCTAATTAGACGATTTTTTAGTAAAACTCCTTATGAACTTTATAGAGGTAAAAAGCCTACATTAGGATACTTTAGAGTGTTTGGAAGTAAATGCTTCATTCTTAACACCAAGGATTATCTCACCAAATTTGACCCAAAGTCTTATGAAGGTGTATTTCTTGGATATTCACAAAATAGTAAAGCTTACATTGTTTTGAACAAAGAAACCTTAAGAGTCGAGGAATCGTTAAACGTAACATTTGACGAAAGTCCACCTCCCTCTAAGACATCACCTTTGGTAGATGATGACTTAGTTGAAAGCCAAGCAATTGAATGTCAAGAAATCTTAGGTAATAACAAGGAAGATGAACTATTAAACAAAGAACTTGTCAATGTCAAAGAATCTAAAAGTCATCCATTAGACGGTGTCATAGGCAACATTAACGAAAGAACACTTAGATCAAAAGTTCAAAATGAAAGCAACTACTTTTGTTTCGTGTCAACCATTGAACTGAAAAACATTAATGAAGCCATTAAAGATGAATCTTGGGTAATTGCAATGCAAGAAGAATTAAACCAATTTGTTAGGAATGATGTATGGACATTAGTTCCTCAACCAAAGAGTCAAACAATAATTGGAACAAAATGGGTCTTTCGTAATAAAATGGATGAAAATGGAATTGTGTCTAGAAACAAAGCTAGGCTAGTAGCACAAGGATATAATCAACAAGAAGGCATTGATTACGATGAAACTTTGGCTCCGGTAGCTAGGCTCGAGTCAATTAGAATATTACTTGCTTATGCGTGTGCACATAATTTTAAACTCTTTCAAATGGACGTCAAAAGTGCATTTCTAAACGGAGTCATTAATGAAGAAGTGTATGTTGCTCAACCACCGGGCTTCATCGATTTTGAAAAACCTAATTATGTTTACAAACTTAAAAAGGCTCTTTACGGACTTAAGCAAGCTCCAAAAGCATGGTATGATCGACTTAAAACATTCCTAGTTGACCATAAGTATACCATGGGCTTAGTTGATAATACTCTCTTCACTAAGAAGAAAGATTCACATATTATCATAGTCCAAATCTATGTTGATGACATTATATTCGGATCAACTTGTCAAGAATTATGTGTGGATTTCTCAAAAATCATGCATGAAGAGTTTGAAATGAGTATGATGGGAGAACTCAACTTTTTCTTAGGACTCCAAATCAAACAACTAGAAGATGGTATCTTCTTTAACCAATCTAAATATATTAAGGACATGCTTAAGAAATTTGGACTAGAAGATTCGAAACCTATCAAAACTCCCATGTTCACGGAAACTAAACTCACCAAGGATGAGGAAAGTGAATCCGTAGATAGCACTAAATATAGAGGTATGATTGGTAGTCTACTTTACCTAACGGCTAGTAGACCCAACATTATGTTTAGTGTTTGTCTATGTGCTCGTTTTCAGGAAGATCCTAAAACTACCCATCTCGAAGCCGTTAAAAGGATTTTTAGGTATATTAAGGGCACTACACATTTAGGTTTATGGTATCCCAAAGGAACGGGAATAGACACCATAGTGTATGCCGACTCGAATCATGCCGGTGACTATGTCGATAGAAAAAGCACAAGTGGTATTTGTACTTTTGTTGGACATTGTCTCACCCCATGGTTCTCTAAGAAGCAAACGGCTCTTGCTATCTCAACAATGGAAGCCGAGTATGTTTCGGCCGGAAAGGCATGTCAACAAGCTCTTTGGATGAAGCAAGCTCTTGTTGACTACGGAATTCAACTCAACGACATCACAATTCTTTGTGACAACAAAGGTGCCATTGATCTTAGCAAAAACCCGGTTCAACATGCTCGTACCAAACATATTGAAATCCGTCATCATTTCCTTCGTGACAACGTTCAAGAAGGAAATATCTCAATTGAGAAAGTTTCTTCCGAAGACAACATAACCGACATTCTCACAAAACCTCTTAAACGTGAACCCTTTAATCTTCTTAGGCTAGGCTTAGGACTCATGGAACCTACATTGTAGTTCTGGACATTAGACAAAAATCACAAAAATCAAAACAAATCCAAAACCATTTTTCTTAGCAGGGTCGGCGGAACCCTCAGCCATAACGGATGGAACCCAACTTAGGGTTCCGCCGTATCCGTCGACCTACAGAAACATTTTCTTTGTTTATATTAAACCAAATACCCATTATCTCATACCACCACTTCAAGGCTGCTACTATTCACTTCACCACTCATCCACACCTACGAATTCTTGGTCCTTCATTCATTTACATTGCAAATCAATCATCATTGTAAGTATTCTTAACATGATTACAATCCTGATCTGAGTCTAGGAATTCTATTTCTTGCACAAAAACAAAAACTTGGGGTTATGCATTAACTTAAGAAATTCATGCATGAGATTAGGTAATTAATTAAACTAATCATGTTTCCCATAGTTAGGAATTGCATCTTCAATTAGTATAAACATGTTTGCTAAAACACCCCATGTCAAATCCTTTCAAAAATTTCTCACAAGTAGGACAAATATTTTTTTGTCTCACATTGAGAATACAAAATCAAAACATTATGTTTAAAACATCACTTGCATAATGTCTCTTGAATGCTAAAGGGAATACATAACCAATATGTATTTTCGGGTACATTCAAACGAAGCTACATTGAACTAGGAGCGTTTGGGTTATCTTTTGTTTTATAACAAAACTTGCATAAAACGATTTTGAAGCATCAAAATGAGTCAAGATAACCGCACCTCCACATTGTTTTCATATAGGCACACACTAGAACTTCCACATTAAAATAGTGGTTTACGTAAACTAAAATGTGAAATTTTGTTGTTCTAGGAATCATCATGCCTCCTCTAACCCACTACGACCACAAGGACACCATTAAGTACCTACCAAAACATCATAAAACCAAAGGCCTTACCGCAAATCAAGTAAACATTTTCAAAGCCCTAGAAAAACACTATGTCCATAAGGGTAGAACCATTGACCTATCTTTCCTAGAAGGCACAAACCTTTACGCCGATTTTGCCACAATCAACTTTGAGTGTCTTTTGAATATCGACGAGCCTATTTGTCCTAGGTTCATTCTAGAGTTCTATGCATCATGCGTCCTCTCCACGGATGACTATGGTCATATGTCTATCAACTTTAGGGTTAGCGGTCATCAATACTCCTTCACTCTTGAGGAGTTTGCTCAAATCCTAGGTGTCCCAAACCGTGGTACTTGCCTCTATTCCGACTTGCACTCCCTTTCAACTCTTGACAACCTCCAAGACCGTATCCATCCTTATGACACACCCCTTGTCTCAAAAGACGTACTCCGTGACCACCTCTTTGTTAGGACCACCACCACTAGGAGAACCCATTCGGGGAATGAGGCCGATAAGGACCCATATGGAATAGAAATGAACGAACTCAAACCCCAATTCAAGAAATGGGAGGAAGTCCTTAGAGCAAATGCCATTAGCACAGTAGGGAACCGTGACCATATCAACCTTTGCCTTTGCTACATGCTCTACTCCTTGTCCGTTAGGCAACCCTTCAACCTTGCCTACTACATGGCAAAGAGAATGGCCGACATTCCCGTGCATGGCACAACGGCTATGCCATATGGAATGCTCTTGACCCGTCTCTTTAGGTTCATCTCACCCATTCCACCAACTTCAAATGGTCTTCGTCTTGACTACACTCTCATTCCACACACCTTTGTTCCACTTAGTGATAAGAGAGTTTACAAAGCCCAAGGAAAACGTCCACATCCTCCTACCTCATCATCTTCTTCCTCAATGAGTGAAGATGACAATTTGCCAAACTCTAGGCTCCCACCTCTAGAATACCTTTCCCAACTTCCGGATATTCTAAATGAGTCGGAGGAGTTCAAGCAAACAAAGGGGATGTTCAAAAACATCGGGAGATTCCTTGGAAAAATGAAGAAGAAGATTGACCGTCAATGAGTGCGGGTGTGTTAGGAGTGTTTGGCACAAGGTGCTATTTAAACAATTTGGTTATGTAAACAATGGTTCTCTTGAATTTATGTGTTGGTAGGATGTTTGATACTATTTGAAACATGTTTCAACTAACAATGATGTAGGGAGACAACTTTTGGCAAGTTGTCAAATTTTCAAGTTTATAATATTTTCACTAAGTATAGTGAAATCCTCGACCTCAAGGTCAAAGTCCTATGTAATGCATGTTTACGTGTCTATTTTTTGCATTGCCCAACCAGAAATGCCTTATCTCTTTGATTTTAGGAGTTTTTGAAAATTTTGAAAATCGTCTTGCGGGTCAAAAACGTGGACTGCCACTTTTTTTACCCCTGGCGGATCTGGCGGTACCCAAATTTGGGTTCCACCAGTACAATTTCTGGGAATCCCAGATTTTGCCCAACGGACCAGACGGCACCCTCAGATGGGTTCCGCCTGTGTATTCTGAGGGTGCCGTCAGCTACCTGTAGAATTTTTTGTTTTCTTTTTCGCCAATTCTACATTGAAACACCAAAATCCAATCCTTTTAGGTAGAAAACCATTACTTGCAATGTGTTTAGCATAATAGGATACTCCTTCTTCCATGAACTTAACCAAAACCAATTCCCGCCAAAATTCAAATTTAACCATAACAACCACAAGGACCCCTCAAACATTAAGGAAGGAACCCTTTTAAGGGATCATTGAAATCCCTGAGATTTATACTACCACAAATCCACCAAAACCACTATGCATTTAGTGCAAAACTTGTCTTCTCACTTCACCATTTTCATTGGATTGACTTCCATGATTTGATAACCCACAATTAGTTTTCCAAATCATTAGAAACCTCCATTTTTGTATGGACTAACATCAAATCCAAACACTCCTTTCCATAGTCCATCAACACTATAAATTAAGCCATCCTAAACACCATCAAATCACACCTTCCTCAACACAATTTCTGAAACTTATAAACCATTTTTCACCATGACTAAGTCAACAAACACCTCTCAACCATCAAGACCCATCCGGAAAACCGCCCGGATTAGTGTTAAACCACGATGGTCCAATCAACCCATCAACCTAAGCTCCTCATCCTCGGATGAATTCACATCACCCATAAAAAATGAACACTTTTTGAACCTTGCATCTCCATCACCATCACCAAATGAGCTCACTCCACCACCAACTAAATCACCTATTGACCCAACTCCACCAAGTGCTCCAACTCAACCATCCAAAACTTCATCACCATCACCATTACCCAAAATTGAGCCAATGGAACTATTTGGGTCTCCTCCCACATCACCACACCCATTTGTCCAAGATCTTAATGATCTTCCACCAAGACCTACCCAACCACCACCTTTTGCTAATCACTCACCAAGGTCAATTCTTGACCTTGATGAAGATCTTGAACTTACCCAACCACCACAACAAGTATACCAACCACCTAAACCATTGTTATTTCACCCAATCTACCGTGAAATCCATGGTCCTCTTTATGGAGAACCAAATTTTGGAAAACCATGACCACCCAACTCCACCACCTTCTCAAGCCCAAACCTATGAGTCTTTCTTTCCCTCTTATGAGGATATACAAAGCATGGTTGACACCCACCTTCATCAAGCAATGGAATTTCAAACCACCTTGCTTGACTCAATACCAAATCAATCCTCTATCCAAGAACCAAAACCAAACCAACCCCTAAACCAAGAAACTAAAACCAACCCATTTTCACCCAACCATCCCCATATTTGCTCAAATTGTGAGCAAATGGGTAAAAGCATCGAAACCTTGCTTCACCAATTCCAAAATGAAACCCGTTTTGCATTCCAACATGTCATTGAACGTTTGGATGCACTTTCCCATCCCAACAAATCCTAGACAACCTATGGAGGCCGTTTGCCCCAATCTAGGAATGTAGGATTTTATTTTATTTTCTTGGTTATTTTTTTAGTTTTTGTGTACAAGTAGAAGAATACGTCCACATTTCTTGTCTTTTGACTTTTATAAGTCAAAATTTTACTTGGAATGATATTTCTTTCTACTTACTTTTGTGCATTGTTGGTTGATCAATCTTTGGTTTGTCAATGTGGTTGCAATGTGTGTGGTAACTACAAGCTTGACTATATATATCACCAACTAACCATCTTTTTGTAGGTCTCAAAATCCATGTTTCCCATATTGGTACTCCATTTAGGGGGAGTATCGACCAAGGGGGAGTATGGCCATTATTCCGCTTCGCTAATCTACTTTTTGTTTCGACAAAAAGGGGGAGAAATATATTAAACCTTCAATACTTGATATGCTTTTCATCTCTTAAGTAAAACAAGGTTAATATAATTTTTTTTAAGTCTTGAAAACCAAGATTTTGCGTGTTACTTAAAAACAAAGTTTATGTTTTGTCGTCAACAAAAAGGGGGAGATTGTTAATACAAATATCGCCTAAAAACGTTATTTATATTTTATGATCTTCGCTAAGTTTTGTTAACGACAAAATGTAAACTTTAGTTTTTAAGCAAAACATAATCTTAGTTTTTAAGACTTGCATAAACTAGACTTTTGCTACATTTTACATTTCATAAAACACAACACAAGTTTATTTCTTAAATTAGAAATAGTCACATCACATTTATGGCAAGTTTTGTCATTATGCGTTTATGGAAAGAAATGTGTTTGACTTGCTTTGGTGTTGCTTACAAGTTTTGTGTTTGACTTCATTTAAGTGATGTGACATTGTTTGGTTGCTAGGAGTTATGAGACAAGACCTTGTTTGGTTTGAAGAGTTATTGCAAAAACCTACTGCAGACCCGGCGGTACCCTGGGGGTACACTGGCGGAACCCATCTGAGGGTTCCGCCTGATCCGCCGAGCATGCAGAATGATGTGCTATAAATACCAAGCCATAACTTGATTTTTGGCTAACCTCTTGAGATCATATTTTGCACACACACTCATCTTTTCTTCTAACCTCTTAACATTGTAAATGTGAAGTTTCCTTTTGTAGCAAAGAAGCTCACAAGGTCATCAAAAGTTACAAGTTTCCAACACAACGTTGCAAGACTTGTTAGCTTAGTATTGTGTAAACTCTTATTGTTTACACGTCATTTGTTTGTGTATATTCTGAAGTGAGTGGTTAGTATTTTAGTCCTCAAAATACAAAGAGTGTTGGGAGTTGTTGTACCCTAGTTAAAGAACTAACGAGAGTGGTTGTGCGCTTGTAAAAGAACTCGACATTTAGCTTTGTGTCGGTAAAAGTATAAGCGACGTGTAAGGTTTTCTCCGCCGGTGAAAGGAGCTTGTTGACTAGTGAAAGAAACTCTCGAGTTGGATACTCGGGGCGTGGACGTAGGGCAAGGAAAAAGAGTCCTTGTAGCCGAACCACGATAAATACTCGTGTTGTGGTTTGATCGTTTCTTTCATTTACTTGCATGTTATATATTGCGTTTGTCCATATATCTTTGATCAAACGGAAAGTTTCAAAGCTAACTTAACAAGTTAAAAAGATTTTAATCGGTAAACTATTCAACCCCCTTCTAGTTTTCCACACTAAACATTCTTCTGATGCGGGGTCACTTAACGCGGTCGAGTTTCATTGTGCGTAGAATTTTTGAATGACGTTTTACCCTAAAACGTGTAATTCCTTAATAACTTTCACGAAAATGATCTGATGAGTGTCAAACTTTTAATTTGCCATGGAAATGATTTATCACTCGAGGCCAAGAAACAAAAATCAAATTTCGGGAGAATTTCGGGAAAAATGAATAGTAAAAGTGAATAGTAAAATTTTCCGGAATAGAAATAAATCTGAAAATTCGAATTGTTACAGAATTGGTGAGGAGATGATGAGGGGTGTTTCATCCGACGATGATGAACTTAAGTTGATTTTGGTGTTGATGCAACAAGGTTTAACACTAATCCTAGCAGTTCTTCTAATGGGTCGAGATGGTGGTGATGAGTGGTTTGACTTAGTCATGGTGAAACAATGATGTTAAGGAGATGACAAAGATGTAAGAGAATGATGGTGAAATGTGAGAACAACCTATCTAAGATGAACTAATTTATAGAGTTGGAGAGTTTCAAACAGTGTGTTTGGATTTGATGTTCTTCCATTCAAAGATGGAGGTTTGTGATTATTTTGAAAGGCTATGAATGTTGTCACTTCACTAGAAGTTAGCCCAATGAGGTTTGATGGAGTAAGATGACTAAATGCTATGTGGTCATGTCAAATGACTTGGTTTAGATATTCTACGGATTTCAAGGAACCTTTAAAAGGGTTCCTTTCTTTGTGTAGGAGGGTGCCTTGGGTAAAGTATGTTTGAATAAGAATTTTGGCGGGAAGTGGCTTCCTATTTGTTTTAATGGATGAAACTGATCCTAGTATGTTTATTGGAAGTTATGGAACATGTTTCTCACTAAAGAAGATGATTTGGTCTTATAGAAAGTTTTAATTTAAGGAAATAAAAAAAAAAAAAAAAAAAAAAAAGAAAAAAAATTGCCGGTGATCAGCGGAACCCTGTTTTCGATTCCGTTGGGCCAAACTAGGTTTACCCAGAAAATTGACTGGCAGAACCCAGATGTTGGTTCCGCCAGTTCTGCCAAAGCACAAAAATGAGGCACAACAGGTTTTACGGGGTCGAGACAAAATCCAAATTTTCCGGAAATTCTTGGAACTTAAAATTTAATGTATAACTAATTAGGAAATACAAATAATGAACGTAGAAACACTCTTACCATTAGACTTTGACCGGAGGCTAGCGAATCTCACTATACTTAGTGAAATTTTCATAAACTAGACAATTTGACAACATTTCAAATGTCGTCATCCTGCATAATAGTTAAACCAATACATTTGTCCAACAATACTAATAGAGCATAGAATTAAAAAATAACATAAACCACATAGTTTAACGACTAAAAAGTTCTAAGACTTAATTATCCCAAACGCCCCTTAAAGACTCATCTCACAAGCGGTCCAAGTTCTTCTTCATCTTTCCAATGTACTTCCACATCCCTTTTGCTTGAATTCTTCGGACTCATTCTTGATGGTGGGAAGTTGTTGAAGGTATTTGAGAGGAGCTAGCTTAGAGTTAGGAAGACCATCATCATCACTCATTGATGAAGATGAGGATGAAGGCGAGGGAGAGCGAAGACATTTTCCTTTAGTCTTAGATACTCTCTTACCACTAAAAGGGACAAAGATGTGAGGAACTAGAGAGTAGTCAAGGCAAATTCCTTTGTCATTGGGTGGAATTGGTGAGATGGCTCTAAAGAGATGGGTGAGAAGCATTCCGTAAGGAAGAGCGGTTTTTCCATCCAAAGGTATGTCGGCCATTCTTCTAGCCATGTAATAAGCCAAGTTGAAGGGTTGTCTAAAGGAGATACTATAGAGCATGTAACAAAGAGATGTGTTCACATGATCTCTATTTCCTATAGAACATATGACATTAGCTCTAAGAACTTCTTCCCACTTCCTAAATTGAGGTTTATGTTCATTAAGTTCCATTCCAAATGGGTCTTTGTTCACTTCACTTCCCGAAAGATTTTTCCTAGTGTTGGAGATTCTTATGAAGAGATGGTCACGAAGAGCTTCTTTACTAATAAGAAGAGAGGCATAAATGGGATTGCAATTAATGGAGTCAAGACTTGTAAGGTGCCACTTATCTGTGTAGAGACATGTTCCATTAGTTGGGATACCAAGAATTTGAGCAAATAGTTCCAAAGGAATGGTGTTTTGATGGTGGTTAGTAGTGAAGTTTAAGGAGATTTGACCGTATTCATTATTAGAGAGAACCACGATAGCATAGAACTCTAGAATGAACCTAGGACAAATTAGCTCATCAATATCTAGGAGACGATCAAAGTTGATGGTAGCTAAGTCTTGGCGAATGGAGTTTCCTTCTAGGAATGATGGATCAATGGTTCTCCCCTCATGGATGTACCGTTTTTCTAAGCCCTTAAAGATTTTGACTTGGGTTGTAGTAAGACATTTGGTCATGTGATGTTTGGGTAGATACTTAAGAGTGTCTTTGTGATCGGAGAATGTTGCGGGAGGCATGTTGATTCCTAGAAAACAAAAAATTTCACTTTTTAGTTTAAGTTGACGATTATTGCAATGTGGATGTTCTAGTGTGTGCCTATATGCAAATGATGCGGAGACTTGGTTATCTTGACTCATTTTAATGCTCAAAATGTTTCATAATGTGAGTTTTTATTATAAACAAAAGATAACCCAAAAGCTCCTAGTTTAATGTGGCTTTGTTTGAATGTACCCGAAAATACATATTAGTTATGTATTCCTTTTAGCATTCAACAGATTTTATGCAAATGATGTTTTTGTGACATTTTTCATTTGTATTAACAATGTGACAAATAGTTGTGTTCTAATTGTGAAAAATTATTTTCAAAAAGTTTACTTGGGGTGTTTGGCAAATCATGATAGTAATTAAGAAGATGCAATTCCTAACTAAGAGAAAATATGATTAGTTCATGAACAAGGTTTTTCATGAATGAACAAATTTGTGCATAAACCCTAAGATTTTAGTTTATGTGATTTAGTGGAAATCCTAGACATGGATTAAAAATGTAATTAATATAAAGAAAACTTACAATGATGAGGAGAGCATTTGATAAAGAGCCCTAATTTCCGAGGGTGTGAGTGTTTGTGAGTGAATAGTGGCTGTTTGTGGGTTATATTTATGAGTTAGGGAGTGTTTGGTTTGTGATTCAAAAGAAAAACAATTTACAGAGCTGGCGGACCAGGTGGAACCAAAAAGAGGGTTTCGCCCGTTATGACGAAGGGATCCGCCGGTTTATCAGTAGAAAAATTTTAATGATTTGTTTTGATTTTTGTGATTTAATCCTAACGTTCAAAACTATAAAGTAGGTTCCATAAGATCTAGTTCAAGTCTAGGAAGGTTAAATGATTGTAGTTTGGAAAGATACGTAAGGATATTGACAAAGTTGTTTAGAAAGGATATTTTCTCGATAGAGATGTTTCCCTTTATGAACATTATTACGCACGAAGTGATGAAGGATTATGTGACAACAATCACGAGAGAGTTTGAACTGGATTCTAATTTATGTAGATGGTTTCATTGTTGGAAAGGATGTCGTCAAGTAGAATTTTGTTGATGATACGAGTATGCTTGATCCAACGGAGCTTGTTGACCAGTTTCTCACACCGACATGCTTTCTGCTTCAGTTGTAGAGGTAGCGAGAGCTATTTGTTTCTTAGTGAACCATGAGGTGAAAAGGTGTTTAGCAAAAGAGCAAGTACCACTTGTGCTTTTTCTATCCACATAGTCATTGGCATGATCCGAGTTGGTATACACTATGGTTTCTATTTTCGTTCCTTTGGAATCCCATAATCCTAAGTGTGTAATACTTTTTAATCTTTCCAAACAATCCTTTTGGAATGTAGGTTCCAAAATTCCTAAGCTAAGCCTAAGAAGGTTGAATGGTTCTCGTTTAAGAGGTTTTGTGAAAGTGTTGACAATGTGGTTTTCGTATGAAACTTTCTTGGTTGAGATGTCCCTCAATGAACATTTTTAGCAAGGCGATGATGATGAATTCCAATATGTTTAGTGAGAGCATATTAGATTGGATTATCACTGAGTTCGATGCTTCCTTTGTTGTCGCTTAAATGACGAAGATGACATCAAGTAAGAATATGATGTTGACGAGAGTCTTCTTGATCTTAAGGAACTTGTTGACATGCTTTTCAGCCCGTCGTGGCTTTATGTTGGGATTTATACTTGAGTTGATATTGAAAAAATATGAAAGATAAAGGACTTATGATGACAAAGTGAAGAATGCAAAAGACAAGGGACTTGCTTTACAAAGAAGTTATTTCAATATAGTCCTTCGTAGTAGTTTGTAACCCTAGTATCTCTATTATATAAAGAGATACAGGGAATAGGTTAATTCACGTGTCACAATGTAATATTCAGTAAAGAGTGTGTGTACAGGTGTTTTATGGGAAAACACCTAGGGTAGTTTTAGCCTTAAACATCATTGATCCCTGTTGTTGTTGAATAACCCTACTACCATTGATCAAGGTAGTATTGGGGCTTATTGTGTTTGTTATGTTAGAGTAGAGATGATGGCGAAGCCTTATAGCAATAACAATAATGTTTATATATTCCGCTGTGCATGTTCTTGTTGTGTTGTTATTGTTATTCCTAGATAAAGACCTAACAAGTATGAGCTTAAACAATTCTTAACAAGTGGCATCAGAGACCAGGTTGCTTGTGATCTAGGATCTATAAGGTTTTTCGAAGATAAGAAGAAAAATTCGACTTTGGTACAATTTCGCAACTTTCTGCAGGACTGTTTTCAAACGACAATAACTCGTTTGTTAACCATTGGATCGGGATAAATTTTTTTTTTAAGATTCTTGGTATATCTAGATACTATCCCACCGGAGGGATCTTCGATTTGAGCTTTCATTTGAAAGCTATGGTTCCTCAAAAATTGCTGTAGAAACATGTTTTGTAAGTCGAATTGTTAGGGTTTTCTTTATATTAACTTCTTTGATTTTGGTTTCTATTGAATAAATTCATCCTAGAAGTTTGTTATAAGTTGTTTGGTGTCTATTATTCATGAAAGAAAGCAACATTGAAGTTGTATGAAAACCCTAATAAAGAAAACGATTGCCAAGGCTGTTAGGGTTTCAATCAAGGACAGTTGGGTATTAAATATGATGTTGCAAGGAGTCCTAATAGCTTTGATGAATTGGTTTTTGAACTGCTACGCTTCATAACTCTCCTGCTGCTGATGTAAAGTTCTGGTTAAAAGAAGTAGCTTTACTGGAAGCAAAGAGGGCTATTAACTGACGTTACTGGTCTTTTTTAATGGACGTAGACTCACGCATGTTTCAAAACTAAGGTTACTGGTCTTACTTAAATTCTCTTACACCTATACATGATTCAACTGTTCAGTGGTTACTGGTTTTGGAAGTAAACATACTGATATGTTATGGTACGATTTGTGGAAGTAAGTCTACTTGTATTCTACTTGTGAGGTTACTGTATTAAATTATTTTTTTGAGTAACGTTACAGATGCTACTGAGATTAAACACGTAAGTATACCTACTTATAACAAGGCTGAAGTTACTGGTGGTGTTGATGTCGAGTGTGATCAACATGTTTCTGGAGTTGTTTAAGCTGCTTGTGAAGACAAAGTTCAAGCTGTTGTGCATAGGGGTACTGGAACAAGTGTAGTTATTGATGATTGTGGAACGTGGTCTACACATTAGTGGAAGCTACAAGCAGGTCGTGATTTCATGGTTTCCACTGCTGCAATACACGTTACCACTGCTCATGCTTTTCATTCCCACTGCAAGCTTCAAGTTACCACTACTCATGTAAACGTTTCCACTGATGCCTAAATAGTTTCCACGGCTGCTTTGATATTCCCACTGTTGCGACATTCATTTCCACTGCTACGCTTTTCAAGCTTGTACTGCTTGTTTGGTTGTTTGAAGCTGCTCGACGTGTTAAATCTTGCTGGGCTTTCAAAGTTGATGTGGTTTCACCTCGTACTGATTGGTTGTATTAAGTTGATGTCGGTGTGAGACGGTGGATAGCAATTAGAGTTGAATGTGCTGCTGCTGATCAGTTGTGGGGTACAAGTTTATCGTTTGCAAAAGTAGGTCAGTTGAAGACAAGGTTCTCATCATTGGTAATGTATATTAATTTTTTTAATCACAAAATCGTTTTTGTGGTTAAGATATTTTATTTGTTTTGAGATGAGAATTATACAAGATAGAGATTACGAAGGTTCTGATGTACTGATTGATATTGCAAACGTGGGTCAGAGGTGTATTAATTGATCGGTGCAAGTCTTTATTATTATATCAAGGGCAGTGAGAAACCTGGTATTAATTACTTCAACAATAATGAAGGGTGTTATTTTAGGTTTTTGGATTATTAGATTCTGATTATGAATGATTTTTAGAAACCCTAGTTGAAGTATTGATTAATGCGAATTGGTTTTTGAAGATGGATGACACACACTGTATTGATTTGGTTTGTGAGAGACACACACAGAAGAATGTTTGGCGTTTAGTGTCACACCCCCAATTTACCTGACTTGCAGCGGAATGGAATACCTGGGGGTGTCTGTCATAGCACCACAGTTACAGTTACATTGAACGACCTAAAGTGTCGTTTGGAAAATACTGCATTTGATCATTGAAATAATCCAGAGTTTACAAAATGAGGTCCCCAAAATGTGTTGCAAGTTTATGAAAACAAGTCCTACTAGATCAAATGTTTACATAAGTGCATGAAATAATGGTGAGACGCGTCGACTCCGCGACTCCATGAAGGTCCAAATGCATGTCACATGAGCTACCTTAATAACCTGAAATACATTGCTAAAACGTCAACACGAATGTTGGTGAATTCCATAGGTTTATAAAATGTAATGATGTACGGCCACCACAAGTAAAAGTGCAAGATAAAAATCTCATAAAAATTGTACAATTGACCTTAAGCTCATGACACCGAAGCTATGACTGATGAAACTATGCCCCTCCTGAATGTTCTGCCAAAACACTCAAATGTAAAAGACATGAAATGCATCCGCTTACGGTTGGTAAATACTACCACGGATGGAGGCGTCACCCTCGATAGATCTATCCACTCACTCTCGCTTACCGGTAAATTAACGGTTCATGATGATACAGGGGACTTATCACATGGCAAGGCAACTTAAGCAATGTACATATGTTTGAATACTTGGGCTCGTACTAAAATGATTGATGCAATGTATTCCCCCCGTGGGATTTGAAAACAATCAAAAATGTTGAATTGGAAACGGGGCTATGAAAACTCACCTCAACTGATGAAACTGTGATGATGTGAAATGAACAACCATGAACATGTAATGAGCTGAAAAACAAGGCGCGCACACTAGCCGCAACCTAATGTGAATGATGAACGATCTACTTTAGATCACCAAATGATG
This sequence comes from Artemisia argyi, assembly GCA_030686995.1. Classification (NCBI taxonomy): domain Eukaryota; kingdom Viridiplantae; phylum Streptophyta; class Magnoliopsida; order Asterales; family Asteraceae; genus Artemisia; species Artemisia argyi. Next base: position 260,542 of record JARVZY010002400.1, on the reverse strand, counting down.
TTATGAATGTCCATGCACATGTTTCCTATACCACTCTACTCTTTGAAAAACACTTGTTGTTATCAAAAGTATATATTCCAAGACTTAGGAAAAATATGGCTATTATAAAAATAAACTAGTTGCAATATATATACTTATTTATATATCGTATGTACCAATGTTTGTGTTGAAATCCTCGGTTTGAAATCCTTGAAATAACGCCTTGTACTAATGAAAATATACTTGTAATCACTAATACATCATTAGTTATGAAATTGGGTACTTGGTTAATATTTCTAGAAAATCTAGAATTTAGTACGTAGTGTTATTATTATTTCTAAAAGCTGCCAATTATAGAGGATTTTTGCCGATATTGAAACGTGAATATCTTTGTCGTTATAAGTCCATTTTACTTGTTCTTTATATCCACGGTTACGTCTTAGTATGTAGTAATATATTTTGGAAAGCTCGGCTCCTCCGGGTTACGTCTAAAGCCTCTTTTTATGCGACGAAAAACGTCCAACAGCATGTATTTTTCCGGAAAATAGTTTTCGTCAATAAACTTGCAAAAATCATAACTTCTTCGTTATAAACTCTTTTTAATCCGTTCTTTCGCCTACGGATTCGTTTTTGAAAGTACTTTCTAAAAATTTTGCCAAAGTTTCATTTGTGTTTACTGATTTTTCAGATTTTACCAAAATGGGACAGCATGTTTATAAACTTGTTAGAAATCCATTTCCAAGGTTCAAAACTAGTTTTTACTTCAACCAAATCTCTTGCAAACACCACAAGTCTATACTAATCCTACCATACACCTTCTTAGGGTACCATGGGTTCCTAATGACTAGTAATCAAGTTAATTTAACAAAGAAACACCTAAATCATAATCTAGGGTTTGTATGTTCAAAAAGTATACAAAAATAAAGTGGTATAACTAGTTTGTGCATGAAATTAAGCATGAATACCATAAGATACATATGTTAATTAGATGAAAACATGAAAATAATTTTGAATACTCACTTTGAAATAATAGGTGATGAGATGATTAGAAACCTTGGATTACTTGTGTTTTTGAGGTATGATTCTTGATTAGAATGATGAAATGAACAACTTTGATGCTTTGTACTTTGAAAAACCTTCACTTGATCATGGATTTTGGTTATGGGTCGTGGATATGGTGAAGAGAAAGAGATGAGAAGTTGAGTTTTTGATCTAAAAAGAATTAAGTGTTTTGTGATTTGTGTTTGTAGATATTTTGGTATAAGTATAATGTATAATAAGAGTACATTAATGCTAGAGGTTAAGAAAACTAGTCATGTGGTTATGGTGTGGTTTTTGTATAAAAAGAAAGAAGCAAATTGTGATTTGAGTTGTTAATTAATTCCTAGTGTAGTATTAGTGTAGAGATTTAGTTAGTTTAGTTATAATCGGGTACCGGGTTTGCTAGAAATAAATATTAACGAAGTTAACCGGGACAAAATAAAGTCATAATAATGATAAAAATATGTTGAAAATATGTTGGGTACAATTACTGAGTGATCGGGTGATTATTGTTTAGTTTTCACGAAAACCGTCGTAATATTCATAAGCTTACGTTATAAATAAAATAAATTTCCAAAATACTGGGTAAATGAATGTAATAACTTTTATAATGTTAAAATGGATATAAAAATATGTCGGGACCATTGTGGGAATATTTAGATATATTCGTCGTGTATAAACCGGGTGTTAACGTTTATTTATAAATAATTATAAGGAAAACGTTAAATGTATCAAATATACAATTTTGAAAATCCTAAGAGTGGTATAACATGTAAATGACCTACTGATGATATGCAGACTATCTCCAGTCCGTATGAAATGTCATTACTGATAATGCATGAATTCGCACCTGAACCAATACGGTTACGCGAATTTGAATACCCGTAAACTAAATTTACGATGAAATGTGTAATGCACGTGAATGATGAAATCTTTTCCCGCAATGAATAGTGTTCAGTGAATAGTAAAATTTCTGAATGCTTCTCGGAATGTCAAACTGACACCAAAAATGATGAATAGTAAACTGATGAATAGTGTTTTGATGAATAGTGTTTGATGAATAGTGTTTTTCCAAAGTTCGGGAAATGACCTGAAATGACTTGAAATGGTGAGTTGTGACATTCTTCCCCTCTAAAAGGAACTTCGTCCCGAAGTTCAGTTTATGTTGGTCTCTGAAAACGTATTGGTGAAAAGGTGATGATATTCGAGAATTCCAGCGAACTCTAACGATCGGAATTCGACTCTGATTCAACTGTTTGACCAAACGGTCCATGGTTTCTGTTGGTTCTCTTACAAGGTCTGAGATTGTCATTTGGGTTGGATCCCTTCCAATGGAATCATGAGTGACTCATCTGAAAGTCATTTCTGGGGATCTGAAAATGTGAAATATGTTCGTGTAATCCTGTTGTTCTCTGGCAATGTTCAAATCTGACGGCCACTATGCCTTCTCTGTCAGAATATTAAATGGTCCAGTGTATATTGGTGTAACTTTCCAAGTTTTCTGAATGATAACATGCCTTTCCTAGGCAGAACTTTCTGCATAACTCTGCAGAACTTTCCAAGTTTTCTTAATGGTTTACAACTTATTGAACTTGTAACTGATTCTTGACTTGTAGGAAATTTCTGGTTATCTCATGAATGCCTACTGAACTAATGAGTTGAGCTTTTTCCAAGTTTGGCCCATCAATAGATGGTCTGCGCTTCTTAATGTTTTAAATGTGATAGTGGTAATATATACTGCTGAATTCTGCCAGAACTCAAGTTTGTATGCTAGTTGGTCGATTCTAAAATGAATCTTAAATGGTCCAATATGCTAAAGGTTCAACTTCTCTTGTTATCCAATTTGTATCATGCCAATCCAAGGCAATGCTTTTAACTTAATTTGTTCTCCCACTTGAATCTGGATGGTTTGTTGTTCAGGATACCCAATCCAAATGATATGTGTTAGGTACCAATCTAACTTCTGCCAGTTTCTCGCTGTTGGTGTGATAACTATTGTTGTAGATGAATTTGATTTATGTTAAATGATTGTTCCAACCATTTCTAGAGTCAATCACTCATGCTCTGAGCATACCTTCCTATGTTTGAATTGTTCTCTCGCTTTGACCATCGGTCTGAGGATGATAAGTGATGTTTCCATCTAAATGGGTTTCTGAAGGAAATTCTGAAATGATTACCTGAAGTCCAAGGTGAATCGGTTTCCTTAACAGGAATAACTGAAATGGGTACAATAAACCTTTGTGACTAATTCCACAACGTTCGGTCCTTCGAACTTGGCGTTATCTGAAAGGGATAGAATATAGGTAACAATTTGATTCCTTGTGTTTTGTTCCAACGGATGATAAGACATATGTTTTTCTTTGTCTATTGGGTTTGGTCTCCACTACTAAACTTTGTGATTAATTTGTGATGTCCTTCCTAATTCCTTCATCACATATACCAATATTCTTTACTGTCAAGTCACAAAATCCTAAATGCATAAGCGATGTTGTAGGGAAGTTGGTTCTGGAAATTTGTCTCGCGATTGTGAGTTTTGGTTGAAATCTTTTTCTGAATAAACGAACTTAGAAAAATGGAGCAAATGATTTACTAAGTAATATTTTTCCTGATGATTCAAAATTTCAGTAGTTATGAAGTAGAAAAATGTTTTCAAACATGTTGTGATTAAGACTGCTTACCAAAGTTTGATGTTTATGTATATTTCTCATTGTACAATAGTGTTGCTAAAGATTGACCAAAAAGGATCGTACTTGTTCAAAATAGGAATTTCAGAAATCATTTTTCCACAAGGTAGGTGATTTATGTAAACGCATCAACTTTATTTAAAAGTGAAAACACTAACAAGGATAAAATGGTAGAATAGGAAATGTTCGCTTAAATGCATAGATGTCTAACACTTAGTTCCTGAGGTTGGATAATGTCTATTGGTGGTTATCTGGCATAACTACAAGCATAGGTATTTAGACTAACTTAAGTCCTGAAATTGTTTATCGTTGTAATAGACAAGACGAAGGTATCACTTGATGTTGTGTCGATGAATGTCTATTCTGTTTTCCCATGTAGATGAGGAGATATGTTCTGGCTTGATCCCTTGCTTGGTATGAAGGTGAGGTTATCTGAAATTTCTAGTGACATAAGGCCTTAGAGGAAATTACATCGATATTCTTGATTCAAACAATTGTCCTTTGTGAAAACTTACTGCAGGAATGTTTATGTATGGATGAGGCCATGTTTAAATGAAATGCTCTACAGTCTCAATTAGAAGCTTGGTTTATTTCTATTGTGTTGTCCTGCGGACATCTATATTGAGTTCAATCCTGTAGCTCAGTCTAGCTAGTACCTTTAAATGATAGAATTTGACAACTAAGTCAGAGATGGTGATTCAGATGGTCTCGCAGTATCTTAGGATTGTTGTTGAGTTATGAATTCTCTCACTATATACTTCTAGTCCTGGTTAGTAGTTCTGTAATCCTTTCGTTGCTTCTATTGTATAGAGGAATCCTGCATGTAATTGATATGGAAAGTCTCTTCTAGGGAAGTCAATGGGAAAAATCCAACTTAATGGCTAAGTGAGTAACCGGTGGGGTAAGTATCCAGGGATAGTTTGGCAAAAGGGATGTTTATGAAAGAGTTCCTTTGTTTACAAAACTTTTAAATGAAGATTGTTATTAACAATCCTTTGAAAAGGTAATTATTTCCTTCATGGCATAATCCTTCCTGAATTTTACATAGGTGATCAGGCTATGTACAATTGAGGACTAATGATGCGATGTTAGATTTTTGTCAAAATATCATAACTTTCCTCAAAAGTTTTAGATGGTGTTCAACGCATTGTTATTAAAATGGTATCCTGATGTTTTCTTTCAAATAACATAAAAATTGCCTCGCGTAATAATAGTAAATACTTGGTGTAATAACAGAAAAATCAATTTATAGGATGGAAATAAAATAGCTTACTTCAGAAATTTTTCTGTAAAACAATTTCCCCATATGATAGTAAAATAGCTTGAATGGTGTACTGGATACGTGAGTGAATCTTGTCGAATGGTAATAGTCTACTAATTCGTCAAATACGAAATCAACCTAATCCCTGATGAGCAATGCTAAAATGTTGCGAAACGATTGAAGTCTGAGCAAATGGGATAGAAAATGGAGTAAATGATGGTTATGATTATCACCTAGGTAACAAAGGATAGATACTACATTGGACAGGAAAGTGCTTAATACAACTAGGTTATGTCATCGTACTAACAGTAAGTACAACAGGAAAGATACAACCCTAAAGGGCTCAAACTATGGTTTATATATTGAAACAAAGCTCCTGCTGCTGAAGTATTGTTGTTATCCTTGATGTTGCTAATATCATGACTGTTCTCTTTCAACATCTCACGCTCTTCCTCGAGCGATTTAGTCTTGATTCCAAGTTCCTGATTTTTCCTTGTTCCTTAGTTCCGGGCAGTCATTTTTGAAATGCCCTAAGTTTCCACATTTGAAGCAACTCCCTGGGATTTTCTGATTTGTGACTTTCCTACAGTCTTCTGTCCAATGACCCTGCTTCTTGCACACTACACACGTTTTACTGCAATGACCTCGGTGATATTGATTACACAGGTTGTAATATGGTAACTTTCCAATATACCTTCTCTTTGTGTGCGGTTCTGCAGCAAAGGCTCTATTCATTTCTTGTCCTTTGGGTGATTGTTGAGCAGCATTGCAACCTAGATTGTTGTTCCACTTCCTTTTATTGTCACTATTGTTTCCTGATGTCTCGGCGTGAACTATGAGTTCCTTTACCTCGATCGCCATTTTGATAGCTTCAGACATGGCATTGGGTTCCCATGCGATGACCAACATACGAATTCCATGGGAGAGTCCCCCAATGTACTTTTCAAGTTCCTTGCTTTCCGGTTCATCCATTGCAGAACCTAGTCGTGTTAATTCATAAAAATGAGTAGTGTACTCGTCACATCATTTCCTACCATGATAAAGTTTAGTGTTTCCTGTTCCCTTGCTCGTAATTCACTTCCTACACAAAATGTTATACCCATCATCCTTCTTAGTTTCTCCCAAGAGCGTGAGTAGGCAGTATCAACTCCTACCATCTTAATATGTTTGGTCCACCATTCCTGGGCATGATCCTGAAAAGTGCATGTGGCGAACTTAACCTTGTATTCCTTACGACAGTCGCCACATTGAAATATTGTTTCTATTTCTTCGAACCATTGGAGAAATTCCTTTGTGTTTCTAGTTCCGCTAAAGGAGGGAGGATTGCACCCCATAAATTCCACGTGAGTAAGTTCCTTAGTGAGGGCGTTAACTATGTTCTTGGCAATGACTTGTCCAACAGCAGCTTGCGTCATGTTTGTAGTGGTTTGCTTAAATCTCTCTTCATCAAATCATAAGAGACCATGAGGATCTATAGGTAATCAAAGTCATCATATTCACAACACATGAATATAATACATGAAAATTTCGGTCTACGTGAACCGATATCACAAATAGCACAACCATTTCTTACATAGTAGAGTCACACTTGATATATTTGTTTGTACAACAATCAAAAGACAACAAGTTCTTTAGACTATGTCCCACACTTTTCTGTGGCTAGGATAATAGTAAAAGCTAGTGAGGATATAATCTGGTCTAGGGACTTCCTGGTGTCCCTCTGTCTGAAATCAGGTTTGTGGCATCATAAGGTCGAGATAGTCCTGAAGTGGTGTCTGAAGTTGTGCATCGATCAAATCTTAGATAATGTAGGTTCTGAACCATTCCTGAAGAATCTGCGGAAGTTCCTGTTGAGTCCGTGATATTGGTATTATCTACTAGATGTTATCTAGATCATGGCAAGTGGGAATGGAAAAGGAAAATGACAATGATGGTACTAGTGAATGGAATACTATCCTCTTTCGCGCTACCTCGCGACATCCAAAAGGTAAAACTGAAGTACACACTGTGGGAAGGCCAATAGTGTAATAAGTAACTGATGGTGGTGGTAGTACCTGAGTAGTAAGTGCCCTACTAGTGATGGAAAGAAAACACACTATCTTCCTTGCAATAAGCATCCTAATAAGTCCATTAAGATTAATTCTGAATACACTACCAAAAGGCATTCTATGTACGGGCTGAATGATAGGAAAACCCTGTTCCTATGGCAAATCAATAGTGCTAATGGTGGTGTAAGCGCAACTGGTGGTATAATGGTAGTGGAAGATGACAAGGCATCTTCAATGTCGGAATCCGATAAAAGGATGTCAGGGTGAGTATCTGAAGACATGTCACTTGTGAACCAGGTCAATAAAATGATATACATATACGGATATGAGTATAAATAACTCGCACAGGGTATGTATGAAACAACATGTATCATGATTATGCACCTATGATGAAATGATGAGATGCTATGCTGATGTGGTTATAGTCTAGGGTCCAAGATACATCCTAGTTCGCTATAACCTTAGCTATGATACCAATCTGTCACACCCCCAATTTACCTGACTTGCAGCGGAATGGAATACCTGGGGGTGTCTGTCATAGCACCACAGTTACAGTTACATTGAACGACCTAAAGTGTCGTTTGGAAAATACTGCATTTGATCATTGAAATAATCCAGAGTTTACAAAATGAGGTCCCCAAAATGTGTTGCAAGTTTATGAAAACAAGTCCTACTAGATCAAATGTTTACATAAGTGCATGAAATAATGGTGAGACGCGTCGACTCCGCGACTCCATGAAGGTCCAAATGCATGTCACATGAGCTACCTTAATAACCTGAAATACATTGCTAAAACGTCAACACGAATGTTGGTGAATTCCATAGGTTTATAAAATGTAATGATGTACGGCCACCACAAGTAAAAGTGCAAGATAAAAATCTCATGAAAATTGTACAATTGACCTTAAGCTCATGACACCGAAGCTATGACTGATGAAACTATGTCCCTCCTGAATGTTCTGCCAAAACACTCAAATGTAAAAGACATGAAATGCATCCGCTTACGGTTGGTAAATACTACCACGGATGGAGGCGTCACCCTCGATAGATCTATCCACTCACTCTCGCTTACCGGTAAATTAACGGTTCATGATGATATAGGGGACTTATCACATGGCAAGGTAACTTAAGCAATGTACATATGTTTGAATACTTGGGCTCGTACTAAAATGATTGATGCAATGTATTCCCCCCGTGGGATTTGAAAACAATCAATAATGTTGAATTGGAAACGGGGCTATGAAAACTCACCTCAACTGATGAAACTGTGATGATGTGAAATGAACAACCATGAACATGTAATGAGCTGAAAAACAAGGCGCGCACACTAGCCGCAACCTAATGTGAATGATGAACGATCTACTTTAGATCACCAAATGATGTTATGAATGTCCATGCACATGTTTCCTATACCACTCTACTCTTTGAAAAACACTTGTTGTTATCAAAAGTATATATTCCAAGACTTAGGAAAAATATGGCTATTATAAAAATAAACTAGTTGCAATATATATACTTATATATATCGTATGTACCAATGTTTGTGTTGAAATCCTCGGTTTGAAATCCTTGAAATAACGCCTTGTACTAATGAAAATATACTTGTAATCACTAATACATCATTATTTATGAAATTGGGTACTTGGTTAATATTTCTAGAAAATCTAGAATTTAGTACGTAGTGTTATTATTATTTCTAAAAGCTGCCAATTATAGAGGATTTTTGCCGATATTGAAACGTGAATATCTTTGTCGTTATAAGTCCATTTTATTTGTTCTTTATATCCACGGTTACGTCTTAGTATGTAGTAATATATTTTGGAAAGCTCGGCTCCTCCGGGTTACGTCTAAAGCCTCTTTTTATGCGACGAAAAATGTCCAACAGCATGTATTTTTCCGGAAAATAGTTTTCGTCAATAAACTTGCAAAAATCATAACTTCTTCGTTATAAACTCTTTTTAATCCGTTCTTTCGCCTACGGATTCGTTTTTGAAAGTATTTTCTAAAAATTTTGCCAAAGTTTCATTTGTGTTTACTGATTTTTCAGATTTTACCAAAATGGGACATCATGTTTATAAACTTGTTAGAAATCCATTTCCAAGGTTCAAAACTAGTTTTTACTTCAACCAAATCTCTTGCAAACACCACAAGTCTATACTAATCCTACCATACACCTTCTTAGGGTACCATGGGTTCCTAATGACTAGTAATCAAGTTAATTAAACAAAGAAACACCTAAATCACAATCTAGGGTTTGTATGTTCAAAAAGTATACAAAAATAAAGTGGTATAACTAGTTTGTGCATGAAATTAAGCATGAATACCATAAGATACATATGTTAATTAGATGAAAACATGAAAATAATTTTGAATACTCACTTTGAAATAATAGGTGATGAGATGATTAGAAACCTTGGATTACTTGTGTTTTTGAGGTATGATTCTTGATTAGAATGATGAAATGAACAACTTTGATGCTTTGTACTTTGAAAAACCTTCACTTGATCATGGATTTTGGTTATGGGTCGTGGATATGGTGAAGAGAAAGAGATGAGAAGTTGAGTTTTTGATCTAAAAAGAATTAAGTGTTTTGTGATTTGTGTTTGTAGATATTTTGGTATAAGTATAATGTATAATAAGAGTACATTAATGCTAGAGGTTAAGAAAACTAGTCATGTGGTTATGGTGTGGTTTTTGTATAAAAAGAAAGAAGCAAATTGTGATTTGAGTTGTTAATTAATTCCTAGTGTAGTATTAGTGTAGAGATTTAGTTAGTTTAGTTATAATCGGGTACCGGGTTTGCTAGAAATAAATATTAACGAAGTTAACCGGGACAAAATAAAGTCATAATAATGATAAAAATATGTTGAAAATATGTTGGGTACAATTACTGAGTGATCGGGTGATTATTGTTTAGTTTTCACGAAAACCGTCGTAATATTCATAAGCTTACGTTATAAATAAAATAAATTTCCAAAATACTGGGTAAATGAATGTAATAACTTTTATAATGTTAAAATGGATATAAAAATATGTCGGGACCATTGTGGGAATATTTAGATATATTCGTCGTGTATAAACCGGGTGTTAACGTTTATTTATAAATAATTATAAGGAAAACGTTAAATGTATCAAATATACAATTTTGAAAATCCTAAGAGTGGTATAACATGTAAATGACCTACTGATGATATGCAGACTATCTCCAGTCCGTATGAAATGTCATTACTGATAATGCATGAATTCGCACCTGAACCAATACGGTTACGCGAATTTGAATACCCGTAAACTAAATTTACGATGAAATGTGTAATGCACGTGAATGATGAAATCTTTTCCCGCAATGAATAGTGTTCAGTGAATAGTAAAATTTCTGAATGCTTCTCGGAATGTCAAACTGACACCAAAAATGATGAATAGTAAACTGATGAATAGTGTTTTGATGAATAGTGTTTGATGAATAGTGTTTTTCCAAAGTTCGGGAAATGACCTGAAATGACTTGAAATGGTGAGTTGTGACATTCTTCCCCTCTAAAAGGAACTTCGTCCCGAAGTTCAGTTTATGTTGGTCTCTGAAAACGTATTGGTGAAAAGGTGATGATATTCGAGAATTCCAGCGAACTCTAACGATCGGAATTCGACTCTGATTCAACTGTTTGACCAAACGGTCCATGGTTTCTGTTGGTTCTCTTACAAGGTCTGAGATTGTCATTTGGGTTGGATCCCTTCCAATGGAATCATGAGTGACTCATCTGAAAGTCATTTCTGGGGATCTGAAAATGTGAAATATGTTCGTGTAATCCTGTTGTTCTCTGGCAATGTTCAAATCTGACGGCCACTATGCCTTCTCTGTCAGAATATTAAATGGTCCAGTGTATATTGGTGTAACTTTCCAAGTTTTCTGAATGATAACATGCCTTTCCTAGGCAGAACTTTCTGCATAACTCTGCAGAACTTTCCAAGTTTTCTTAATGGTTTACAACTTATTGAACTTGTAACTGATTCTTGACTTGTAGGAAATTTCTGGTTATCTCATGAATGCCTACTGAACTAATGAGTTGAGCTTTTTCCAAGTTTGGCCCATCAATAGATGGTCTGCGCTTCTTAATGTTTTAAATGTGATAGTGGTAATATATACTGCTGAATTCTGCCAGAACTCAAGTTTGTATGCTAGTTGGTCGATTCTAAAATGAATCTTAAATGGTCCAATATGCTAAAGGTTCAACTTCTCTTGTTATCCAATTTGTATCATGCCAATCCAAGGCAATGCTTTTAACTTAATTTGTTCTCCCACTTGAATCTGGATGGTTTGTTGTTCAGGATACCCAATCCAAATGATATGTGTTAGGTACCAATCTAACTTCTGCCAGTTTCTCGCTGTTGGTGTGATAACTATTGTTGTAGATGAATTTGATTTATGTTAAATGATTGTTCCAACCATTTCTAGAGTCAATCACTCATGCTCTGAGCATACCTTCCTATGTTTGAATTGTTCTCTCGCTTTGACCATCGGTCTGAGGATGATAAGTGATGTTTCCATCTAAATGGGTTTCTGAAGGAAATTCTGAAATGATTACCTGAAGTCCAAGGTGAATCAGTTTCCTTAACAGGAATAACTGAAATGGGTACAATAAACCTTTGTGACTAATTCCACAACGTTCGGTCCTTCGAACTTGGCGTTATCTGAAAGGGATAGAATATAGGTAACAATTTGATTCCTTGTGTTTTGTTCCAACGGATGATAAGACATATGTTTTTCTTTGTCTATTGGGTTTGGTCTCCACTACTGAAGTTTGTGATTAATTTGTGATGTCCTTCCTAATTCCTTCATCACATATACCAATATTCTTGACTGTCAAGTCACAAAATCCTAAATGCATAAGCGATGTTGTAGGGAAGTTGGTTCTGGAAATTTGTCTCGCGATTGTGAGTTTTGGTTGAAATCTTTTTCTGAATAAACGAACTTAGAAAAATGGAGCAAATGATTTACTAAGTAATATTTTTCCTGATGATTCAAAATTTCAGTAGTTATGAAGTAGAAAAATGTTTTCAAACATGTTGTGATTAAGACTGCTTACCAAAGTTTGATGTTTATGTATATTTCTCATTGTACAATAGTGTTGCTAAAGATTGACCAAAAAGGATCGTACTTGTTCAAAATAGGAATTTCAGAAATCATTTTTCCACAAGGTAGGTGATTTATGTAAATGCATCAACTTTATTTAAAAGTGAAAACACTAACAAGGATAAAATGGTAGAATAGGAAATGTTCGCTTAAATGCATAGATGTCTAACACTTAGTTCCTGAGGTTGGATAATGTCTATTGGTGGTTATCTGGCATAACTACAAGCATAGGTATTTAGACTAACTTAAGTCCTGAAATTGTTTATCGTTGTAATAGACAAGACGAAGGTATCACTTGATGTTGTGTCGATGAATGTCTATTCTGTTTTCCCATGTAGATGAGGAGATATGTTCTGGCTTGATCCCTTGCTTGGTATGAAGGTGAGGTTATCTGAAATTTCTAGTGACATAAGGCCTTAGAGGAAATTACATCGATATTCTTGATTCAAACAATTGTCCTTTGTGAAAACTTACTGCAGGAATGTTTATGTATGGATGAGGCCATGTTTAAATGAAATGCTCTACAGTCTCAATTAGAAGCTTGGTTTATTTCTATTGTGTTGTCCTGCGGACATCTATATTGAGTTCAATCCTGTAGCTCAGTCTAGCTAGTACCTTTAAATGATAGAATTTGACAACTAAGTCAGAGATGGTGATTCAGATGGTCTCGCAGTATCTTAGGATTGTTGTTGAGTTATGAATTCTCTCACTATATACTTCTAGTCCTGGTTAGTAGTTCTGTAATCCTTTCGTTGCTTCTATTGTATAGAGGAATCCTGCATGTAATTGATATGGAAAGTCTCTTCTAGGGAAGTCAATGGGAAAAATCCAACTTAATGGCTAAGTGAGTGACCGGTGGGGTAAGTATCCAGGGATAGTTTGGCAAAAGGGATGTTTATGAAAGAGTTCCTTTGTTTACAAAACTTTTAAATGAAGATTGTTATTAACAATCCTTTGAAAAGGTAATTATTTCCTTCATGGCATAATCCTTCCTGAATTTTACATAGGTGATCAGGCTATGTACAATTGAGGACTAATGATGCGATGTTAGATTTTTGTCAAAATATCATAACTTTCCTCAAAAGTTTTAGATGGTGTTCAACGCATTGTTATTAAAATGGTATCCTGATGTTTTCTTTCAAATAACATAAAAATTGCCTCGCGTAATAATAGTAAATACTTGGTGTAATAACAGAAAAATCAATTTTTAGGATGGAAATAAAATAGCTTACTTCAGAAATTTTTCTGTAAAACAATTTCCCCATATGATAGTAAAATAGCTTGAATGGTGTATTGGATACGTGAGTGAATCTTGTCGAATGGTAATAGTCTACTAATTCGTCAAATACGAAATCAACCTAATCCCTGATGAGCAATGCTAAAATGTTGCGAAACGATTGAAGTCTGAGCAAATGGGATAGAAAATGGAGTAAATGATGGTTATGATTATCACCTAGGTAACAAAGGATAGATACTACATTGGACAGGAAAGTGCTTAATACAACTAGGTTATGTCATCGTACTAACAGTAAGTACAACAGGAAAGATACAACCCTAAAGGGCTCGAACTACGGTTTATATATTGAAACAAAGCTCCTGCTGCTGAAGTATTGTTGTTATCCTTGATGTTGCTAATATCATGACTGTTCTCTTTCAACAGCTCACGCTCTTCCTCGAGCGATTTAGTCTTGATTCCAAGTTCCTGATTTTTCCTTGTTCCTTAGTTCCGGGCAGTCATTTTTGAAATGCCCTAAGTTTCCACATTTGAAGCAACTCCCTGGGATTTTCTGATTTGTGACTTTCCTACAGTCTTCTGTCCAATGACCCTGCTTCTTGCACACTACACACGTTTTACTGCAATGACCTCGGTGATATTGATTACACAGGTTGTAATATGGTAACTTTCCAATATACCTTCTCTTTGTGTGCGGTTCTGCAGCAAAGGCTCTATTCATTTCTTGTCCTTTGGGTGATTGTTGAGCAGCATTGCAACCTAGATTGTTGTTCCACTTCCTTTTATTGTCACTATTGTTTCCTGATGTCTCGGCGTGAACTATGAGTTCCTTTACCTCGATCGCCATTTTGATAGCTTCAGACATGGCATTGGGTTCCCATGCGATGACCAACATACGAATTCCATGGGAGAGTCCCCCAATGTACTTTTCAAGTTCCTTGCTTTCCGGTTCATCCATTGCAGAACCTAGTCGTGTTAATTCATAAAAATGAGTAGTGTACTCGTCACATCATTTCCTACCATGATAAAGTTTAGTGTTTCCTGTTCCCTTGCTCGTAATTCACTTCCTACACAAAATGTTATACCCATCATCCTTCTTAGTTTCTCCCAAGAGCGTGAGTAGGCAGTATCAACTCCTACCATCTTAATATGTTTGGTCCACCATTCCTGGGCATGATCCTGAAAAGTGCATGTGGCGAACTTAACCTTGTATTCCTTACGACAGTCGCCACATTGAAATATTGTTTCTATTTCTTCGAACCATTGGAGAAATTCCTTTGTGTTTCTAGTTCCGCTAAAGGAGGGAGGATTGCACCCCATAAATTCCACGTGAGTAAGTTCCTTAGTGAGGGCGTTAACTATGTTCTTGGCAATGACTTGTCCAACAGCAGCTTGCGTCATGTTTGTAGTGGTTTGCTTAAATCTCTCTTCATCAAATCATAAGAGACCATGAGGATCTATAGGTAATCAAAGTCATCATATTCACAACACATGAATATAATACATGAAAATTTCGGTCTACGTGAACCGATATCACAAATAGCACAACCATTTCTTACATAGTAGAGTCACACTTGATATATTTGTTTGTACAACAATCAAAAGACAACAAGTTCTTTAGACTATGTCCCACACTTTTCTGTGGCTAGGATAATAGTAAAAGCTAGTGAGGATATAATCTGGTCTAGGGACTTCCTGGTGTCCCTCTGTCTGAAATCAGGTTTGTGGCATCATAAGGTCGAGATAGTCATGATGATACAGGGGACTTATCACATGGCAAGGTAACTTAAGCAATGTACATATGTTTGAATACTTGGGCTCGTACTAAAATGATTGATGCAATGTATTCCCCCCGTGGGATTTGAAAACAATCAAAAATGTTGAATTGGAAACGGGGCTATGAAAACTCACCTCAACTGATGAAACTGTGATGATGTGAAATGAACAACCATGAACATGTAATGAGCTGAAAAACAAGGCGCGCACACTAGCCGCAACCTAATGTGAATGATGAACGATCTACTTTAGATCACCAAATGATGTTATGAATGTCCATGCACATGTTTCCTATACCACTCTACTCTTTGAAAAACACTTGTTGTTATCAAAAGTATATATTCCAAGACTTAGGAAAAATATGGCTATTATAAAAATAAACTAGTTGCAATATATATACTTATATATATATCGTATGTACCAATGTTTGTGTTGAAATCCTCGGTTTGAAATCCTTGAAATAACGCCTTGTACTAATGAAAATATACTTGTAATCACTAATACATCATTAGTTATGAAATTGGGTACTTGGTTAATATTTCTAGAAAATCTAGAATTTAGTACGTAGTGTTATTATTATTTCTAAAAGCTGCCAATTATAGAGGATTTTTGCCGATATTGAAACGTGAATATCTTTGTCGTTATAAGTCCATTTTACTTGTTCTTTATATCCACGGTTACGTCTTAGTATGTAGTAATATATTTTGGAAAGCTCGGCTCCTCCGGGTTACGTCTAAAGCCTCTTTTTATGCGACGAAAAACGTCCAACAGCATGTATTTTTCCAGAAAATAGTTTTCGTCAATAAACTTGCAAAAATCATAACTTCTTCGTTATAAACTCTTTTTAATCCGTTCTTTCGCCTACGGATTCGTTTTTGAAAGTATTTTCTAAAAATTTTGCCAAAGTTTCATTTGTGTTTACTGATTTTTCAGATTTTACCAAAATGGGACAGCATGTTTATAAACTTGTTAGAAATCCATTTCCAAGGTTCAAAACTAGTTTTTACTTCAACCAAATCTCTTGCAAACACCACAAGTCTATACTAATCCTACCATACACCTTCTTAGGGTACCATGGGTTCCTAATGACTAGTAATCAAGTTAATTTAACAAAGAAACACCTAAATCACAATCTAGGGTTTGTATGTTCAAAAAGTATACAAAAATAAAGTGGTATAACTAGTTTGTGCATGAAATTAAGCATGAATACCATAAGATACATATGTTAATTAGATGAAAACATGAAAATAATTTTGAATACTCACTTTGAAATAATAGGTGATGAGATGATTAGAAACCTTGGATTACTTGTGTTTTTGAGGTATGATTCTTGATTAGAATGATGAAATGAACAACTTTGATGCTTTGTACTTTGAAAAACCTTCACTTGATCATGGATTTTGGTTATGGGTCGTGGATATGGTGAAGAGAAAGAGATGAGAAGTTGAGTTTTTGATCTAAAAAGAATTAAGTGTTTTGTGATTTGTGTTTGTAGATATTTTGGTATAAGTATAATGTATAATAAGAGTACATTAATGCTAGAGGTTAAGAAAACTAGTCATGTGGTTATGGTGTGGTTTTTGTATAAAAAGAAAGAAGCAAATTGTGATTTGAGTTGTTAATTAATTCCTAGTGTAGTATTAGTGTAGAGATTTAGTTAGTTTAGTTATAATCGGGTACCGGGTTTGCTAGAAATAAATATTAACGAAGTTAACCGGGACAAAATAAAGTCATAATAATGATAAAAATATGTTGAAAATATGTTGAGTACAATTACTGAGTGATCGGGTGATTATTGTTTAGTTTTCACGAAAACCGTCGTAATATTCTTAAGCTTACGTTATAAATAAAATAAATTTCCAAAATACTGGGTAAATGAATGTAATAACTTTTATGATGTTAAAATGGATATAAAAATATGTCGGGACCATTGTGGGAATATTTAGATATATTCGTCATGTATAAACCGGGTGTTAACGTTTATTTATAAATAATTATAAGGAAAACGTTAAATGTATCAAATATACAATTTTGAAAATCCTAAGAGTGGTATAACATGTAAATGACCTACTGATGATATGCAGACTATCTCCAGTCCGTATGAAATGTCATTACTGATAATGCATGAATTCGCACCTGAACCAATACGGTTACGCGAATTTGAATACCCGTAAACTAAATTTACGATGAAATGTGTAATGCACGTGAATGATGAAATCTTTTCCCGCAATGAATAGTGTTCAGTGAATAGTAAAATTTCTGAATGCTTCTCGAAATGTCAAACTGACACCAAAAATGATGAATAGTAAACTGATGAATAGTGTTTTGATGAATAGTGTTTGATGAATAGTGTTTTTCCAAAGTTCGGGAAATGACCTGAAATGACTTGAAATGGTGAGTTGTGACATTTAGATTTTGGTTTATTGGTTCTAAAAGATTTTATGGCTCGTTCTTATTGCTAAATTGATTACGAAGAAAAGTTTTTATCACCTATTTGACGTTGAAGTGGAATTATTTGGGTTTATGTTCTTATTATATCTACGAATTGACAATCACTTGAAGGAGTTACATTATTGTGCTTAGTGATTATTCTCAAGAGATTGCGGTCTCCCTATACATCGGTTTGGGTATACGTTCGAAGATATATTTAAGACATAAGTTTGGATTGTTCTACTTCAGCATCAAGTTGGTAATACTTAGTTTTCTTCATCAGTTATTATTACATAGAGACTACAGAATTGAAGATTCAACAAATGGCTAACATATGGGTTTCAGGGGAAGCTTATCGGTAAAATGATTAACCATTTATATGCTACATCGAGGTGAAGGTTTTTACTACTGCTAGTTATTATTACTACTGCTAGTTTTGATTTCTACTGTTTCAAGTTCATTTAAAGATGCGGAGAACTTAATTGTGGGCGACTTTGAAACATTGGAAAGATGGATTGGTCGAGTAATATTGATTTATGGTTGTGAAGATCAAGATTGCATACATTTTTCCCCTATTTGATGATGACAAAAAGGGGAAGGATACTTACATTGAAGCTGCATCTTGAAGAGCCTTGGTGATATTGCATGGTTTAAGGGGAAGTTCGTTTATCTTTCATATATATTAGCTTCAGGGGAAGTTCGTGATTACTTGGTTTTGTCATATCAACTAGGGGAAGATTGTTGGGATTTATACTTGAGTTGATATTGACAAAATATGAAAGATAAAGGACTTATGATGACAAAGTGAAGAATGCAAAAGACAAGGGACTTGCTTTACAAAGAAGTTATTTCAATATAGCCCTTCGTAGTATTTTGTAACCCTAGTATCTCTAGTATATAAAGAGATACAGGGAATAGGTTAATTCACGTGTCACAATGTAATATTCAGTAAAGCGTGTGTGTACAGGTGTTTTATGGGAAAACACCTAGGGTAGTTTTAGCCTCAAGGATCATTGATCCCTGTTATTGTTGAGTAATGTGTACTACCATTGATAAAGGTAGTATTGGGGCATATTGTGTTTGTTATGTTAGAGTAGAGATGATGGCGAAGCCTTATAGCAATAACAATAATGTTTATATATTCCGTTGTGCATGTTCTTGTTGTGTTGTTATTATTATTCCTAGATAAAGACCTAACAAGTCTGAGCTTAAACAATTCTTAACACTTTAGTATGTTGAGGTATCATGAGTCGTTTGTTACTTAGAGAACTATGAGGTGAGACAATGTCAAAGTAAAAGTACAAATACCATTTGTGCTCTTTCTTATCAACCATCGACATAATCCAAGTAGGCATGCACTATGGTGTCTACTCCCGTTCCTTTGGGATGCCATAACTCTAAATGTGCAGTAATCTACAAGTTCATTTAACGACTTCAAGGTTGATTAGGATCTTCTCAAAAACGATCACATAGACACATACTAAACATACCTTCGGGTCTACTAGCCGTGAGGTAAAGTAGATTTTCAATCATACTACTTTATTTGGTGTTATCTACGAATTCAGTTTTCTCATCCTTGGTGAGACATAGGACACGTAATTCATTGTGTACATGTGAGGAACTAGGAATGTCTTCTAAGTGATTATTCCTTGCCTTTTATAGCTTGTGAAAAGTCTTTCAGGGTATGTTTTGACTTTTTTTATTTTCTTTCCAACATCTTAAGTTATTTCGTAAGATTCAATTTTGATTTTACTTCTTCAATTTAGATGCTAAGGTCAAAACTTCATTTTAACCAAATATGTTTATTTATACCCAAGATGCTTTCTTTAAACTAATGTTTGTTATGAGAAAATATATGTTAATTTTAGTTTCAGCTTATGTCTTTATGGTTCCTTTTATTATTGTTCCTAATGACACAAGTCTACTAAATGACTCTTAAATCTTTTAGCAAATTCTCTATTTAATAGTTCATCTTCCTTGTCATTTCCTAAGTTCTCTCATCTTACCATTATTCGATTTTTCACTAAGTTATCATCTACCGAAAGTGGTGTTTTGAAGAAAGATGGTCATTAGTTGAACGTTAAGTTTAACGATTTCTTGAGTCATTAAGTTCCTTTATTTAAAATAATATAACCTTTGTGCTTATAAAACCATCCAAGAGTTACGTCTCCATGAAACTTAGAATTGAATCTTTATGTGCAAAACCTTGGTGTTTTAGAATACAATGTTTTCTTCAAACATATTAAAATATTTTGATGTACTCTATTTCATTTTGTATGCTTCATGTGAAGATTTATTAAACGAGAGTTTAGGACATGATTGAAGATTCAAGTCTTTGAGTTTAGATGATATTATCTCATAAACTATTTTAGAGCATTTTACTTATTGAATTTGCAAGCATCATAAAAGTGTTGGTTATCTTATCACTTAGGTGATTCTTAGTTATCTCACTTATAACCAAGCATTAAGTGAGACTCACTCAAGAGTTCCAATTCTCTATGTCCGAGGGTTAAATAAGACGCAACACTTTATGTCTCCCGTTTATTGTTATGTGGAAATCCTTTGACCATAGAGGATCCAATCCTCTCTATAACTTACTAAAGAAAGAACAACTTGAGGTATGACCTACTTATACTACTGATGTGGTCACGGTGTGTACAAGTTTTAAAATTTATAAACACACTTATCCGATTAACTATTTAACACATACGAGCAAGTATACTCGTCTGTTTTAGTAAAGGTGGGTAAGTCGAGATCGTCCCAAGGGATTTATAGATCAAAGTATTAGAAAACTAGTTTGTATAAAAGGGTTGTCAATCCTTATTATCGAAAATTCAAGTATTCAAGAAACAATATTAACTAAAACATATACTTGTGTGAAATACTACAATCAATCATTTGGAGTATTCATGTTAAGCTTGGTGTAAACTTGTTATGATCCACAACTTTTATATGAATGACTAACAATCAATGGTGTTTATCATGTTAAACCATTACTAGAATTCAATCATCTAGTTACTTCCTTTCGGCCTAAGACAACTAGAATAATAATTCCTTTAACACAATGTTGTTTAAAAAAATTCTTTACTTATGAATTCCTACGAATCCTTTCGGCCTAATTTCGTGATGAAATCTTTTCAAATCCATTTTAAAGAGTAAACATGATGCTCGTCACACATCATATCCCATACTAATTCATGCACTAACTTTTTGGAATAAAAACATTTAGAAAACCCTTTCGGCCAATATTCCCCAAAGATGTTTTTATCAACAAATTAAGCAAGATTAGATATTATTCCAACAAACTCATAAATTAAGAAGAGTTTTCATGCATCACCTTTTTAAAGAAAAGAATACTACATGACTAATTACATCATTCACACAAGTATATACCAAATCACTCCATATCAATTTATATTAAAACACAAGTAGTAAACAAAACATTCATTATATTCAAAGTAACAAGAGTTCATTGTAAATAACAAGGTGTACCTAGCTTGAGAATTACAAGAACTAAAACCGTGAAACTATAGCAACCACACGCCTCCAATCGACTACCAAATACAATAAACAACTCCACACACTCAACCAAACTATTGAGACTTTAACTCAAAGCTTCCTTGGACGTTTTTACTAGTGTTGCAACCTTTTGGGTGAGAAATATTAAGATAGTAATAACTTCGTGTAAGTTATTACTTAAGATTTTTGGGTACTCTTTGGTCGTAAGCTTAGATGTGATTAAATAGTCACCAAATCACTTAATTCTCAAGTAAAAACGTTCCCAAGAAGTTATTAGTGAGAAATGATCAGCCATCCATGATAATGAGGAGTAAAAACGCCATTAAATGCAATCTTGTCAAAACAGTCACCTTCCAACCGATCGGTATTTCATCCAACCGATCAGTTGGATCTTCTGGTCAATTCCAACCGATCCGGTTATGGGCTCCAACCGATCGGTTGGATTGGACCTGTAACCAATTCTTGACTTTTTTCTTATTATTCTTCGTCGCATGCATTCTCTTCCACTTTGATGTTGACTCCTTTCATAGAACTTGATATTCTTCTGATATATGAACGTAGAAATGTTAAATCTATCAAATCCTTGAATCCTTGTGTGATTCTTCACTCAATTCCTTCTCTAAAATCTTCAATTGTGCACCTTCACTTCATTTCTTCATATTTTCATCACTTTTTTCCTGTTTTTGGCTACATTTGCTTGTACAAACACTTTTCCATGATTAAGTAACAAATACGTACAAATATGACCAAATATGATGCACAAAACTAACAATAACGCACCTAAAAACATGTATAATTTAAGCGTTATCAAATCCCCCACACTTGAGTTTTGCTCGCCCTCGAGCAAGTCTAGAAGAAAATTAATCTCAATGGTACAATTTATTTATGTTTCCAAAAATGTAACAATCATCCCTAAGGTTAATTGTTAATTTTTAGTGCGAAAATTATATGGAGCATTAACAAGTGTAAAGCATGATAACATAACTAAGCACCTCATGAAGAATAATTTGAATTCACTCATCACTCAAAAGTAATTTGATTGGTAAACTACTCATTGCTCAGTCATGATTCATGTTTCTTACCATAAGCTTGTACAAGTATCAAAACAACAAAATAAAACATCAAAGAGGACTTTTATTGGGTTGTAACATGAGGCTTAATGGGTTGTACCGGCTAATGTTCAAACATCTCATACAAGAATCAAATAGAGCACTGACGCATATTTTTAGTAAGTAATAACGGATGGTCACTAGATTATACCTTGGATCACTGGTGCCTCATTTGCATAATGGATGGTCACCAAAACATTCTCTAGATCGCTGGCGCGTCATTCCATTACCAAAAATACGGATGGTCACTAAAATTTTCATGTACTTGATATTTTCAAAAAGCCAAAAAGGGTAGGGATAAGGCATGGGAAATATTTATTTAATTGGTTATAAAAGAAAAACAAAATCAAGTCTAAATCCCATTGTTGCTAGTTACCGAACAAACCTCGAACCCAAAAATGATTATAGTTACGATCTTTATCCTCCTTTATGAACTTTCACATATTGATACATCGATTCGCCATAATAATATTCTTCATTATTAGCACATTGGCTAACAAAATATCACATACTCTTCTTTCTCCATCTCCATATATAATATAGTATAGCACATTGGCTATAATTGTAATCTTATTGTTGCAATGACTTTTTTTTTTTTTTTACAAAACATTCTTACATCACATCTCCCCCACACTTCGCATAAGCATCACCACAAAAATACAAAACTAAAGGTGATCAATCTTCATCTTTGTTGGAATGGCACATACGATTCGCCATAATAATATTGATACATCGATTCGCTATAATAATATTCTTCATTCTTGGCACATTGGTTAACAAAATATCACATACTCTTCTTTCTCCATCTCCATACATAATATAGTATAGCACATTGGCTATAATTGTCATCTTATAGTTGCAATGACTTTTTTTTTTTTTACAAAACATTCTTACATCACATCTCCCCCACACTTCGCATAAGCATCACCACAAAAATACAAAACTAAAGGTGATCAATCTTCATCTTTGTTGGAATGGCACACTGTGTAAAACTAATAATCATCAAAAACAATCCATCACACCAAACAACTAGCAACCAACCGTTTAGACTTTGACAAGGGTTTAGGCTAAGGTTTAAAGTGTAAAATATTTTTGTATTTTTCTTGATGTAACAAAAGATAAAGATCAACTCGAAGGGTGTAACTAAGGGTATCTAGCATTAAAGATAAATGCTAACAAATGGGTTCCAAATACGAGGATAACTAACCGATGTGGTTAGCAAAAATTATTTTGTAAATGGAAGGCTATTTGGTGTAAATCCTAAGTTGCCTCTTATCATTTGAATATGTTTTACCACTCGAAAGTGATTTTAACCATAATGCATAACAAGTACAAGTTCTAGAATCAACACAATCACCGGCACACTCATAGCAAAATATATAGCATAAGAAATGCTTTATACAAAAAGGCTTAAATCCTCATAATTTAAGGTGAATACTATAACATGTACTAGTAAATGTCATCAATTCCAAAATGAATTTGCTCTAATAACTTGATTAAGCTCCAAAATTTTCAAATACCCTTATTTTTACCATTAAAACAATTTCATTTAAAATTAACTCAAGTGTTCAAACAACTAGATTTTTAAGGGCGAACGAATCCTAGTTACTTGAATTCTCAATAAATCCTAAAAAATTAAAAATATACCTATTTTTCCTATTTTCTTCCCTCCCTCACACTTAAGTTTTGCATTGTCCTCAATGTAATAAAAATAACTTCAAAGTAAAGGAAATGGGAAAAATTTAGTAAAATAGAAACTACTGGGGTGAAAATACGCGATATGCATATTTGATCACAACTAATCAAATGAGTTCTCCGACTCCAAATATAGATCAACCATAAGCTTCCGTAATGTCACCCCTGCAAAAACTGCAAAAATATACCAAACCACGCAAACAAAAATACTAAAAACAAACCAAAGTTATCATAGTACGTTATTAATCCTAAAAGAAAGAGTTATAGAAAGAAATAGAAATTATTCAACACACATAATTGTTTTTGAATCAAACCATAAACCACATGACAATCACTCGTCGTCATCATAATCCATGTCGGGGTTGATGAACTCATCCTCGCTCTCCTCACTTTCTTCCTTTTCAACTCTACGCTTCTTCTTGCCACCACGAGATGATCCTCCAACATCGAAACTTGTTCCTCCAACATGCGTACCTCCCACGTTAGGAACTCTCCCATAAGCCGGATACGATTCGAGAAATGGTGAATAACTAGGATAGGGGTATGGATACGGACCAGGATATGGCTCATAAGGAATTGGGTAGGGAGGAACATTGGGTGGTACATAAAGTGGTACCTCATAGCTATTCTCACGTGTAATGTGTTGGAGCATCGGCATAGAATAATCGTAGTTATAGTTTTGTCTCATCAACATCGAATCTCTCTAAACATCCCTACGCTCTATATCATTCAACTCACTATGCCAATCTCCCCACCCAGAATCAAAACTACCCGGAGCATGTCCATAGATACCTCCCATGTGTGGTGGTGGTGGTGGTGGTTGGGATTGTTGTTGTGGCATCTCAATGTTAGGCTCAGTTCATTCTCCTAACGTCTTAGTTTTCTTATTCAACGCCTTACCGAAACCTTTACCATCCCAAGTCTCACTCTCCTTTGGCTCCGAACACTTAGCCAACTCTTCATCTACAAAATAACCCAAATTTCTTGCCAAAACGGTCACATAATTACCTCCACAAATGTCACTCCTTTCCTTGATCCCCGGTGCTCTCCTAGAAAGATACTCGGCTATAATCCAAGCCGCATTGCCATTCTTGTCCTCCTCAAGCAATTTCATCAACCATAAATCTGGATTGTTACACCTATCACAACCACCCGTCCTATGCAAAAATCCCCAAGTAATTAATCTTTTGCAAAATCTTCATCAACGGGTTCCTAATTATAGATGCATTCTTCCTAGAGCAACTTGGATCACCAACACGATTCCAATACTCTAAAATACCATCATACCTATGATGAAACCTTTTTAACCTCAAGAAGTGTGTCTCAAACAACCTATGATTAATCTCATCTTGCTCATACAAACCCAAATGAACCGCAAACTGTGGCAAAGTATAAGCATGCTCAACTCCACATAGTCTAAACCAAATGCCAACTTCCCTCATAAGATCATAAACTTTCCTTTAAAAATAGAACGTAGAAAAGAATTCTAGACACCACTCACGATAAACACCTTCATATATGCTAAAAGCTCTTTCCCAAGAAAGATCAACAAATGTATCTCCATCCGCCGGATACACATAAGTCATTCTCATCATTTCCCTCAATTGATCCTCACATTCATATTCAGTAAACAAACTCCAATCAATGAGACATGGTGGAGCAATTTCCTACCTTGAAGCTTAGAAAATCATTCACGAAAGGCATGCTTCTCCTCGTTCTTCAAATTTCTGAACTTAAGATTGTCGTTCCTTTCCGCTTGAAGAGTGTACGAAACCCTACTCTTTGAATTCCTTAAAATATATTTTGTAACAATCGGGTTAACCTTCACTCCTCTAGAACTCGAAGTACTTGCACCTTGACTCTGAAAATTACGAATTAATGTTAGTATAAGAGTATAAGAGCCAATGCTACACAAATTAGAAGTCAAAAAGTCGAAACACAAAAATCTTAAAAACATTAGCGAGCCATCCAACCGTTCGGTATCCCATCCAACCGATCGGTTGGATGCTCAGGTCTCATCTAACCGATCGGTAGCCCCGCGCAACCGGTCGGTTGGATTTTTGTCTAAAATTCCAAAACTTAATTTTTACGTCTCCTTTCACTTCCAATCCATTCCTATTTCATCCTAACTTGTTTTTGGTCATCCATGGTGGTTTCTAATCATCCAAATATCCTAATAACGATCCATATCATCTCCAAACACTCCCTTAATCAAACGTAAAAACATGCAACAACACTATCTAATCAATCCTTTCAATTAGTGTTCTAATCAACAATGCACTATCCTAACATCACTAATTAACAAGTATAGAACATCAGGAAATCATCAATTACAAGCAAACATGTTCTAAAATAAAAACCTAATTCAATTCGAATTTTCAATTAATTAATTCTTTCTCAAGACTTAATCAACCAATCTAATTCCTTTTGCAATGACTTCCACTATCAATCACCCACTTATCCTCAAAAGATTACATCTTAATTCGCACTATATCAAAAATACCCAAATCTTGACCAAATTCCAATAATCCGAATTAAAACTTAATTAAAGAAAATTGATGATGTTACTTACTTGTTTTCGAGCCATGGATGATATCCTAACACTCCTGCAACCTCAAATAACCTCTATGTGATCGAATTTTTAGATCCCCAATTTGCTCTGTGTGTGTTGGTGGTTTTCTTGTGATTTTTGAAAAGTTGGGTTTATATATTCAATTCTATCCGTTCAGTTTTTGATCCATCCGTTTTGGATTTAATTTTTGCAAAATTTGAATTTTTCAAAACCTCAACACTTAGTTTACTTAATACAAGCAACTAATGTGTTTACTTTTAACTAAAACCATTTTTGTATGTAAATTTTCCACCACACTACTAAAATTGGTCTATAACTACTAACTCTTAACAAAACTAAATACTAAATAACTCAACTAAAAACTTAAAACTCATACTCTTATTAAGACATAAACATAAAATAAAACATAAAACCTAAATAGATAGATAGATAGATAGTCTTAACCATAAAACTTAAAAATGAAAATGCATAAAAGTAAAAATAAAATCAAACAAACTAGCACAAGAAGTGCTCTAATCTTGAAACTTGCTCCTCTTGCTCATTTAGCCTAGAAAATATTCATTCCTAAGAATGTCTTCACTTTGGTACTTTCCGGATATCTTCCGGTTTGTCTTTTGTGTTTAGAACCTCTTTGCAAAGTTTCTCCCGCTTGGGCATACAATATCAAATTTGACGTGCCATTCTCCATCTCCTTCTTCTTTCTTGTGATTGCTAGGTCCATCGGTCCCCCACTCCAAATTTTTATGTTGAACCGGTAACGATCCAAGAAAATCTGTAAGTTTATTAAACACATAAATATTTTTAAACGGGTTAAAGAAAGCCTCCATAGAAAGAGCTCTTTCCATTTCATCATCAATGTCAAAGAAACTAGGTGTCAATGGCCCATACTTTGGCCTTCCCTCTTCATCTCTTCCAACTTCAAAACAACCAAAGTAATCCTCTTCTTCTTCATCCATACTATCTCTCTTTCCTCTCCTTGGCTTAGGGTAATAAGTATGCTTAAGAATTCCATCATTAATGGTCATGGTTCCATGCCCCATATCTATTATTGCCCCACGTGTTCTTAAGAAAGGTCTCTCCAACAAAGTTGGTAACTCCTTTGTCACAACTCACCATTTCAGGTCATCTCCCAAACATTAGAAAAACACTATTAATCAAACACTATTCATCAAAACACTATTCATCATTTTCGAGGTCAATTTGATATTCTGAGAAACATTTGAAAATTTTACTATTCATATAACACTATTCATTTCCAGAAAAATCTTCACTATTCACTTGCAACACTCATTTCATCATAAATTTAGTTTACGGGTATTCAAATTCGCAAAACCGGACTGGTTTAGGTACGAATTCATTTCATTATCAGTAAGGACATTGCATACGGACTAGAGATGGTCTGCATATCATCAGTAGGTCATTTACATGTTATACCACTCTTAGGATTTTCAAATTTATATATTTGATATATTTAACGTTTTACGTATAATTATTTATAAATAAACGTTAACACCCGGTTAATAAACACGACGAATATATCTAAATATTCCCACAATGGTCCCGACATATTTTTATATCCATTATATCATCATAAAAGTTATAATATTCATTTACCCAGTATTTTGGAAATTTATTTTTATTTATAACGTAAGTTTATAAATATTGCGACGGTTTTCGTGGAAACTAAACAATAATCACCCGAACACTCAATACTTGTACCCAACATATTTTTAACATTTTTATGACTTTATTAAGTCCCGGTTAACTTGTTAAAATTTATTTCTTGCAAACCCGGTACTCAACGATAACTAAAAACTAACTACGATTACCTAAATTTAACACCTAAAAACCTATACTTATGCTACAAATCATCCACTAACTATCCTAAATTAATCAAAGTCCATATTATTGCTTCTGAACCTTTTGAAAATCAGCCATGAACCCCCCCCCCCTTGACCTTATGCATTAATGTGATAATATAATACCTTATATTTTTACATAAATATCTAACAAAAACAACTTTTACACGTATATACTTAGAATCAAGAATCAAAAACTCATTTTTCTCTTCTTCATCTCAAAACCCACGACCCATATTCAATCCAAGACCAAAATCCATTAATATTTGAAGATCAAAGCATAAAAGTTGTTCATTTCATCATTCTAATTAAGAGTTTTGAAATATAAACTCAAGAATCACAAGGTTTCTCATCATCTAATCACCTAATATTTCAAAGTAAGTTATCAAATTTATTTTCATGATTTCATCTAATTTATACTTGTATCATATGGTTTTCATGCTTAATTTCATGCACAAGCTAGCTATACCACAATATTTTTGATAACTTTTTGAACATACAAACCCTAGAAATTGTTTTATAGGTTTCCTTGTTAAATTAACTTGATTAGTGATGATTAGGAACCCATGGCACCCTAAGAAGGTGTATGGTAGGATTAGTATAGCTTTGTGGTGTTTGCAAGAGATTTGGTGATGTTAGAAACTAGTTTTGAACATGGAAAATGGAATTGTAACAAGTATATAAACCTACTGTCCCATTTTTGTTAACCCAGGAAAATCAGTAAACATAAAGTAAACTTTGGCAAAATTTTTAGAAAATACTTTCAAACACGAAGCCGTAGGCGAAAGAACGGATTAAAAAGAGTTTATAACGAAGAAGTTATGATTTTTGCAAGTTTATTGACGAAAAGTATTTTTCTGAAAATGCATGCTGTTGGACGTTTTTCGTCAGACAAAACGAGGCTTTAGACGTAACCCGGTGGAGCCAAGCTTTCCAAAATATATTACTACATACTAAGGCGTAACCGTGGATATAAAGAACAAGTAAAACGGACTTATAACGACAAAGATATTCACGTTTCAATATCGGCAAAACTCATATTATTTTGACAGCTTTTGAAAATAATAATACTAATACTACGTAGTAACTCTAGATTTCTAGAAATAATACCAAGTACCCAAACTCGTAACTAATGAAGTATTAGTGATTACAAGTATATTTTTATCACTACAAGGCGTTATATCAAGGATTTCAAACCGAGGATTTCAACACTAACATTGATACATACGATATATATACATTTCAACTAGTTTTATTTTTCTAGTTGCCTTATTTTCCTAAGTCTTGGAAAATGTATATTTTTTATAACAACAAGTATTTTTCAAAGAGTAGAGTGGTATAGGAAACATGTGCATGGACATTCATAACATCATTTCATGATCTAAAGTAGATCGTTCATCATTCAAATTAGGTTGCGGCTAGTATGCGTGCCTTGTTTTTCAGCTCATTACATGTTCATGGTACCATCATATCAGGTGAGTTTTCATAGCCCCGTTTTCAATACAATATTTTGATTTCAAATCCCACGGGGGGAATACATTGCATCAATTATTTTAGTACGAGCCCAAGTACCAAAACATATGTACATTGCTTAAGTTGCCTTACCAACCTGTTAAAGTCCCCTATTTATTATCATGAACCGTTAATTTGCCGGTAAGCGAGGGTGAGTGGATAGATCTATCGAGGGTGACGCCTCCATCCGTGGTAGTTATTACCAACAGTAATCGGATGCATTTCATTTTGACATTTTGGGAGTGTTCTGGTAAAACATTCGGGAGGGGCATATAATTTCATCAGTCATAGCTTCGGGGTCATGAGCTTAAGGTCTATTGTACAATTTTACTTGATTTTTATCTTGCACTTATACTTGTGGTGGCCGTACAACATTACATTTTATAAACCAATGGAATTCACCAACATTCGTGTTGACCTTTTAGCAATGTATTTCAGGTTATTAAGGTAGCTCATGTGACATGCATTTGGACCTTCATGGAGTCGCGGAGTCGACGCGTCTCACCATTATTTCATGCACTTATGTAAACGTTTGATCTAGTAGGACTTGTTTTCATAAACATGCCACACCTTTTGGGGACCTCATATTGTAAACTCTGGATTATTTCAATGATAAAACGAAGTATTTTCCAAACGACACTTTAGGTCGTTCAATGTAACTGTAACTGTGATGCTATGACAGACACCCCCAGGTATTCCATTCCGCTGCAAGTCAGGTAAATTGGGGGTGTGACAGATTGGCATCAGAGCTAAGTTTATAGCGAACTAGGATGTATCTTGGACCCTAGACTATAACCGCATCATCATAGCATCTCATCATTTCATCATAAGTGCATAATCATGATACATGTTGTTTCATGCATACCCTGTGCGAGTTATTTATACTTATATTCGTATATATATATATATATATATATATATATATATATATATATATATATATATATATATATATATATATATATATATATATATATATATATATATATATATATATATATATATCATTTTATTGACCTGGTTCACAAGTGACATGTCTTCAGATACTCACCCTGACATCCTTTTATCGAATTCCGACATTGAAGATGCCTTGTCATCTTCCACTACCATTATACCACCAGTTGCACTTACACCACCATTAGCACTATTGATTTGCCATAGGAACAGGGTTTTCCTATCATTCAGCCCATACATAGAATGCCTTTTGGTAGAGTATTCAGACTTAATCTTAATGGACATATTAGATTGCTTATTTCAAGGGACATGGTGTGTTTTCTTTCCTTCACAAGTAGGGCACTTACTACTCAGGTACTACCACCACCATCAGTTACTTATTACACTATTGGTCGTCCCATAGTGCGTACTTCAGTTTTACCTCTTAGATGTCGCGAGGTAGCGCGAAAGAGGGTAGTATTTCATTCACTAGTACCATCATTGTCATTTTCCTTTTCCATTCCCACTTGCCATGAACTAGATAACACCTAGTAGATAATACCAATATCACGGACTCAACAGAAACATCCGCAGATTCTTCAGGAATGGTTCAGAACCTACATTATCTAAGATTTGATCGATGCACAACTTCAGACACCACTTCAGGAATATCTCGACCTTATGATGCCACAAACCTGATTTCACACAGAGGGACACCAGGAAGTCCCTAGACCCGACTTATATCCTCACTAGCTTTTACTATTATCCTAGCCACAGAAGGTGTGGGACATAGTCTAAAGAACTTGTTGTCTTTTGATTGTTGTACAAACAAATATATCAATTGTGACTCTACTATGTAAGGAATGGTTGTGCTATTTGTGATACCGGTTCACGTAGACCAAAATTTTCATGTATTATATTCATGTGTTGTGAATATGATGACTTTGATTAACTATAGATTCTCATGGTCTCTTATGATTTGATGAAGAGAGATTTAAGCAAACCACTCCAAGCATAACGCAAGCTGCTGTTGGACAAGTCATTGCCAAGAACATAGCCACCGCCCTCACTAAGGAACTTACTCACGTGGAATTTATGGGGTGCAATCCTCCCTCCTTTAGCGGAACTAGAGACACAAAGGAATTTCTCAAATGGTTCGAAGAAATAGAAACAATATTTCAATGTGGCGACTGTCGTAAGGAAGATAAGGTTAAGTTCGCCACATGCACTTTTCAGGATCATGCCCAGGAATGGTGGACCAAACATATTAAGATGGTGGGAGTTGATGCTGCCTACTCACACTCTTGGGAGAAACTAAGAAGGATGATGGGTATAACATTTTGTGTAGGAAATGAATTACGAGCAAAGAAACAGGAAACACTAAACTTTACCATGGTAGGAAATGATGTTGACGAGTACACTACTCATTTTTATGAATTAACATGACTAGGTTCTGCAATGGATGAACCGGAAAGCAAGAAACTTGAAAGGTACATCGGGGGACTCTCCCATGAAATTTGTATGTTGGTCATCGCATGGGAACCCGATACCATGTCTGAAGCTATCAAAATGACGATCGAAGCAAAAGAACTCATAGTTCACGCCAAGACATCAGGAAACAATAGTGACAATAAAAGGAAGTGGAACAACAATCTAGGTTGCAATGCTGCTCAACAATCACCCAAAGGACAAGAAATGAATAGAGCCTTTGTTGCAGAACCGTACACAAAGAGAAGGTTTATTGGAAAGTTACCTTACTACAACCTGTGTAATCAACATCACCGAGGTCATTGCAGTAAAACGTGTGGAGTGTGTAAGAAGCGGGGTCATTGGACTGAAGACTGTAGGAAACTCACAAATCAGAAGACCCCAGGGAGTTGCTTCAAATGTGGAAACTTAGGGCATTTCAAGAACGACTGCCCGGAGTTAAATAACAAGGAAAATCAGGAACTTGGAATCAAGACTGAATCGCTCGATGAATAGCGTGAGCTGTTGAAAGAGAACTGTCAGGATATTAGCAACATCAAGGATAACAACAATGCTTCAGCAGGAGGAGCTTTGTTTCAATATATAAACCGTAGTTCGAGCCCTTTAGGGTTGTATCTTTCCTTTTGTACTTACCATTGGTACGATGACATAACCTAGTTGTATTAAGCACTTTCTTATCCAATGTAATATCTATCTTCTGTTACCTAGGTGATAATCATAACCTTCGTTTACTCCATTTTCTATCCCAATTGCTCAGACTTCAATCGTTTCGCAACATTTTATCATTGTCTTATTAGGGATTAGGTTGATTTCGTTTTTGACGAATTAATAGACTATTACCATTCGACAAGATTCACCCACGTATCCAATACACCATTCAAACTATTTTACTATCATATGGGGAAATTGTTTTACAGAAAAATTTCTGAAGTAAGCTATTTTATTACCATCCTATAAATTGATTTTCTGTCATTACACCAAGTATTTACTATTATTACGCGAGGCAATTTTCATGTTATTTGAAAGAAAACTTCAGGATACCATTTTTAATAACAATGCGTTGAACACCATCTAAAACTTTTAAGAAAAGTTATGATATTTTGACAAAATCTAACATCGCATCATTAGTCCTCAATTGTACATAGCCTGATCACCTATGTAAAATTCAGGAAGGATTATGCCATGAAGGAAATAATTACCTTTTCAAAGGATTGTTAATAACAATCTTCATTTAAAAGTTTTGTAAACAAAGGAACTCTTCCATAAACATCCCTTTTGCCGAACTATCCCTGGATACTTACCCCACCTGTCACCCACTTAGCCATTAAGTTGGATTTTCCCATTGACTTCCCTAAGAGAGACTTTCTATATCAAATACATGCAGGATTCCTCTATACAATAAAAGCAACGAAAGGATTACAGAACTACTAACCAGGACTAGAAGTATATAGTGAGAGAATTCATAACTCAACAACAAATCCTAAGATACTGTGAGACCATCCTAATCACCATCTTTGACTCAGTTGTCAAATTCTATCATTTAAAGGTACTAGCTAGACTGAGCTACAGGATTGAACTCAATATAAATGTCCGTAGGACAACACGATAGAAACAAACCAAGCTTCTAATTGAGACTGTAGAGCATTTCATTTAAACATGGCCTCATCCATACATAAAATTTTCCTGCAGTAAGTTTTCACAAAGGACAATTGTTTGAATCAAGAATATCGATGTAGATTCCCCTAAGGCATTATGTCTCTAGAAATTTCCGATAACCTCACCTTCATACCAAGCAAGGGATCAAACCAGAACATATCTCCTCATCTACATGGGAAAACAGAATAGACATTCATTGACACAACATCAAGTGATACCTTCGTCTTGCCAATTACAACGATAAACTATTTCATGACTTAAGTTAGTCTAAATACCTATGCTTGTAGTTATACCTGATAACCACCAATGGGCATTATCCAACCTCAGGAACTAAATGTTAGACATCTATGCATGTAAGCGAACATTTCCTATTCTACCATTTTATCCTTGTTAGTGTTATCACTTTTAAATAAAGTTGATGCGTTTACATAAATCACATACCTTGTGGAAAAATGATTTCTGAAATTCCTATTTTGAACAAGTACGATCCTTTTTGGTCAATCTTTAGCAACACTATTGTACAATGAGAAATATACATAGACATCAAACTTTGGTAAGCAGTCTTAATCACAACATGTTTGAAAACATTTTTCTATTCCATAACTACTGAAATTTTGAATCATCAGGAAAAATATTACTTAATAAATCCTTTGCTCCATTTTCTAAATTCGTTTATTCAGAAAAAGATTTCAACCAAAACTCACAATCGCGAGACAAATTTCCAGAACCAATTTCCCTACAACATCGCTTATGCATTTAGGATTTGTGACTTGACAATAAAGAATATTTGGAATATGTGATGAAGGAATTAGGAAGGACATCACAAATTACCCACAAACTTCAGTAGTGGAGACCAAGCCTACTAGGCAAAGAAAAACATAGGTCTTATCATCCGTTGGAACAAAACACAAGGAATCAAATTGTTACCTATATTTTATCCCTTTCAGATAACGCCAAGTTTGAAGGACCGAACATTGTGGAATTAGTCACAAAGGTTATTGTACCCATTTCAGTTATTCCTGTTAAGGAAACCGATTCACCTTGGACTTCAAGCAATCATTTCAGGATTTCCTTCAGAAACCCATTTAGATGTAAACATCACCTATCATCCTCAAACCGATGGTCAAAGCGAGAGAACAATTCAAACATAGGAAAGTATGCTTAGAGCATGAGTGATTGACCCTAGAAATGATTGGACTAATCATTTAACATAAATCAAATTCATCTACAACAATAGTTATCACACCAACAGCGAGAAACTGGCAGAAGTTCGATTGGTACATAACACACATCATTTGGATTGGGTATCCTGAACAACAAACCATCCAGATTCAAGTGGGAGAACAAACTAAGCTAAAAAGCATTGCCTTGGATTGGCATGATACAAATTGGATAACAAGAGAGGTTGAACTTTTAGCATATTGGACCAGTTAAGATTCATTTTAGAATCGACCAACTAGCATACAAACTTGAGTTCTGGCAGAATTCAGCAGTATATATTACCAGTATCACATTTAAAACATTAAGAAGCGCAGACCATCTATTGATGGGCCAAACTCGGAAAAAGCTCAACTCACTAGTCCAGTAGGCATTCATGAAATAACCAGAAATTTCCTACAAGTCAAGAATCAGTTACAAGTTCAATAAGTTGTAAACCATTAAAACTTCAAGTTGGTAGGCAGAGTTATGTTGAAAGTTCTGCCTAGGAAAGGCATAATATCATTCAGAAAACTTGGAAAGTTAAACCCGATATACACTGGACCATGTAATATTTCAGACAGAGTACGCCTAGTGGCTGTCAGACTTAAGCCTTGTTAGAGAACAACAAGACTACACAACCATGTATTATCATCTTATCAGATTAGTCACTCATAATCCCATTTGGAAAGGAATCCAACCCAAAGTCAAACATAAACCTTGTAGGAGAACAAGTAGAAATCATGGACAGTTAGGTCGAACAGTTGAAGCAAAGTCGAATTCCTATCGTGAGAGTTCGCTGGAATTCTCGAATATCATCACCTTTTCACCAATACGTTTTCAGAGACCAAGATAAACTAAACTTCGGGACGAAGTTCCTTTAAGAGGGGAAGACTGTCACAACTCACCATTTCAGGTCATTTCCCAAACATTAGAAAAACACTATTCATCAAACACTATTCATTAAAACACTATTTATCATTTTACTATTCATCATTTTCGAGGTCAATTTGATATTCTGAGAAACATTTGAAAATTTTACTATTCACAGAACACTATTCATTTCCGGAAAAATCTTCACTATTCACTTGCAACACTCATTTCATCATAAATTTAGTTTACGGGTATTCAAATTCGCAAAACCGGACTGGTTTAGGTACGAATTCATTTCATTATCAGTAAGGACATTGCATACGGACTAGAGATGGTCTGCATATCATCAGTAGGTCATTTACATGTTATACCACTCTTAGGATTTTCAAATTTATATATTTGATATATTTAACGTTTTACGTATAATTATTTATAAATAAACGTTAACACCCGGTTAATAAACACGACGAATATATCTAAATATTCCCACAATGGTCCCGACATATTTTTATATCCATTATATCATCATAAAAGTTATAATATTCATTTACCCAGTATTTTGGAAATTTATTTTTATTTATAACGTAAGTTTATAAATATTGCGACGGTTTTCGTGGAAACTAAACAATAATCACCCGAACACTCAATACTTGTACCCAACATATTTTTAACATTTTTATGACTTTATTAAGTCCCGGTTAACTTGTTAAAATTTATTTCTCGCAAACCCGGTACTCAACGATAACTAAAAACTAACTACGATTACCTAAATTTAACACCTAAAAACCTATACTTATGCAACAAATCATCCACTAACTATCCTAAATTAATCAAAGTCCATATTATTGCTTTTGAACCCTTTGAAAATCAGCCATGAACCCCCCCCCCCTGACCTTATGCATTAATGTGATAATATAATACCTTATATTTTTACATAAATATCTAACAAAAATAACTTTTACACATATATACTTAGAATCAAGTATCAAAAACTCATTTTTCTCTTCCTCATCTCAAAACCCACGACCCATATTCAATCCAAGACCAAAATCCATTAATATTTGAAGATCAAAGCATAATTTGTTCATTTCATCATTCTAATTAAGAGTTTTGAAATATAAACTCAAGAATCACAAGGTTTCTCATCATCTAAACACCTAATATTTCAAAGTAAGTTATCAAATTTATTTTCATGATTTCATCTAATTTATACTTGTATCATATGGTTTTCATGCTTAATTTCATGCACAAGCTAGCTATACCACAATATTTTTGTTAACTTTTTGAACATACAAACCCTAGAAATTGTTTTATAGGTTTCCTTGTTAAATTAACTTGAATAGTGATGATTAGGAACCCATGGCACCCTAAGAAGGTGTATGGTAGGATTAGTATAGCTTTGTGGTGTTTGCAAGAGATTTGGTGATGTTAGAAACTAGTTTTGAACATGGAAAATGGAATTGTAACAAGTATATAAACCTACTGTCCCATTTTTGTAAACCCAGGAAAATCAGTAAACATAAAGTAAACTTTGGAAAAAAATTTAGAAAATACTTTCAAAAACGAAGCCGTAGGCGAAAGAACGGATTAAAAAGAGTTTATAACGAAGAAGTTATGATTTTTGCAAGTTTATTGACGAAAAGTATTTTTCTGAAAATGCATGCTGTTGGACGTTTTTCGTCGGACAAAACGAGGCTTTTGACGTAACCCGAAGGAGCCAAGCTTTCCAAAATATATTACTATATATTAAGGCGTAACCATGGAAATAAAGAACAAGTAAAACGGACTTATAAGGACAAAGATATTCACGTTTCATAATCGGCAAAACTCATATTATTTTGACAGCTTTTGAAAATAATAATACTAATACTACGTAGTAACTCTAGATTTCTAGAAATAATACCAAGTACCCAAATTCATAACTAATGAAGTATTAGTGATTACAAGTATATTTTTATCACTACAAGGCGTTATATCAAGGATTTCAAACCGAGGATTTCAACACTAACATTGATACATACGATATATATATATATATATATATATATATATATATATATATATATATATATATATATATATATATATATATATACATTTCAACTAGTTTTATTTTTCTAGTTGCCTTATTTTCCTAAGTCTTGGAAAATGTATATTTTTTATAACAACAAGTATTTTTCAAAGAGTAGAGTGGTATAGGAAACATGTGCATGGACATTCATAACATCATTTCATGATCTAATGTAGATCGTTCATCATTCATATTAGGTTGCGGCTAGTGTGCGCGCCTTGTTTTTCAGCTCATTACATGTTCATGGTACCATCATATCAAGTGAGTTTTCATAGCCCCGTTTTCAATACAATATTTTGATTTCAAATCCCACAGGGGGAATACATTGCATCAATTATTTTAGTACGAGCCCAAGTACCAAAACATATGTACATTGCTTAGGTTGCCTTACCAACCTGTTAAAGTCCCCTATTTATTATCATGAACCGTTAATTTGCCGGTAAGCGAGAGTGAGTGGATAGATCTATCGAGGGTGACGCCTCCATCCGTGGTAGTTATTCCCAACAGTAATCGGATGCATTTCATTTTGACATTTTGGGAGTGTTCTGGTAAAACATTCGGGAGGGGCATATAATTTCATCAGTCATAGCTTCGGGGTCATGAGCTTAAGGTCTATTGTACAATTTTACTTGATTTTTATCTTGCACTTATACTTATGGTGGCAGTACAACATTACATTTTATAAACCTATGGAATTCACCAACATTCGTGTTGACGTTTTAGCAATGTATTTCAGGTTATTAAGGTAGCTCATGTGACATGCATTTGGACCTTCATGGAGTCGCGGAGTCGACGCGTCTCACCATTATTTCATGCACTTATGTAAACGTTTGATCTAGTAGAACTTGTTTTCATAAATATGCCACACCTTTTGGGGACCTCATATTGTAAACTATGGATTATTTCAATGATCAAATGAAGTATTTTCCAAATGACACTTTAGGTCGTTCAATGTAACTGTAACTGTGATGCTATGACAAACACCCCCAGGTATTCCATTCCGCTGCATGTCAGGTAAATTGGGGGTGTGACATCCTTGATGAGGCAAAAAATGAACCATTTTTAGGGGGTCATTTAAGCCGGAATTGGAATTTATTTGATCAAATATTGCCCTAAATCGTTCCTTTTGTGATTTTAGGTACTTTGGGAGTGAATTCTGGAAAAGGAACCATTTTGGACGTTTTTGGAGCATAAAAGTGAAGAAAACGGCAAAGTCTTAATTTTCCTTGCTGGGAACAGTACCCGACGGCGTCAAGAAGAATTTTATGACGGCGTCAGGAGCAAAATGGATGACGGCCCAGAGAAAACGTGATGGCGTCAGAACAAGGGCATCAAGAGTAATTTTGGTGACGGCCCAGAGTAGAATTACACATGACGGCGTCAGCTATGGATCTAGGTAGTCCGAGAACTTTATTGGCGGCGAGATGACGGCGTCAGATTTTTCCTCTTGACGCCGTCACCTCCTAAAATCTATATATACTTTTCTATTTTTCATTCATTAAATAGGAACTTGTGTGGAGAATATTAGGGTCGAACTTTATAAACCCTAGCTCATTTGTAACAGTATTTTCAAGGGTTTTCACCCCTTGAAACCCTTCATGTTCAATTGAGATAAGTTTTCTTTCAATTCATTCAATATGTCTATGTGTTGTTTAAATATATCTTATGCTTGTCTTGATTATAACATGCTAGGCTAGATCTATTGTGTGTTTGCTTAGATGTAATGAAACCTAGATGTTGATTATAGGTTGATTGCTTGTTTATAGTTGTAATGGATGAATGATTTCAATGTTAGGCTTAAGAAAACTGGCAGATCTCCATTGTGTAACATGCTTGAATGTCTTAAGAAACATGAACCGATGTGTACTAGGTTATTATGGTTTTATTTAATCCATGAGCGAATTCTAGTGATCCCATGTTAGGAGCTTCTTAGCCGGCTCGACATAGGAGTAAAGTAGGAGCTTATAGGATTGGAGAAGTAAGTACGCCACCCCATGAATGGTATTAAGGAATACAATCCGTCATCCACAAAATTGTAACAAGTAAGTAACCTGTAAAAGATATCTAGGGAGTAGTGAAATCTAAGTAAACACAATTCTCCCATCTATTGTTCACACCACTACCTTAATTTAGTTTATTTTCATTTTTGCTATTTTATTTTGATTGCATCTTAGTTATTGGATTAGTTGACTAGCAACTAATTCCGCCCACTCTTCCAATACCCGAGATTTTTAATTGCTTTCATAAAATATAAAAATACAAAAAGAATCATCCCTCACCTCTAGACCTAGTTCTTAAGTTTTCTAATCCTAGTGATACTATTCCTGAGTTGAACGTCAATCCCCCGATACTTGTCACTATACTATACTACAACGATCAGGTACACTGCCTGGTGGGGGTTGTAAGCTTCTCGAGATCCCTCGAGAGGTAAAGCCTGGTGCAATTCCCACGCATCAAGTTTTTGGCGCCGCAACCTGGGGAATAGTTATTGTCTAGGTTAGGATTTCTTTTTATTAGGTCTACTTGCTAGATTCCTTTCTAGTAAGATTTTATTTTTATTTTTAGGTTCTCTTTAGTCTATCTTATTTCTTCGTGCCTTTGTTAGTAAAATAAATTCATTGACTATTCCGTTGACCATTATGGAAAACGCGAATCCACCCCTTTCCCCTAGAGAAGTAGCTTTGTTACGTGAACAGATTGAGAGTGAGATTAGGGAACTTAGGGAGTTTAATAGGTTGATTAAGGTTGAGCTCGACCATGCATTTAGTGATATAGCGACCGCCTTGTATTCAAATAAGGATCTTGGGACTAAAGATGTTGAGGGTGTTGTTGAGGAACTTGAAGAAGGGGAGATTGATCCAAAGCTAGATGATTATTTTAATCTATACCCCACTAAGGAGGAGATTGCATATTATAATAATCTTATCGATAATCCTCGACCCCCTTTCACTAGAATTGAACCTAGAATAAAGAGACGTGATCCTAAGAATGCTAAGATACCATATATGATTGGGTATAAACATATTGACAATGCTTACATTGATTTTAAATCCCCAATCAACATTATGTCCTCAAGTGTCTATAATGATATAGTAAAAACAAGACTTGGACCTAGAAGAGATCCCAAATACCCCGGGGGAGTTTGTAACTTTGTCGGGAGAATTAAAGGTGTTGACATAAATAAATGACTAAAAACGTTATTCATATCTTTCGATATCTCTATGTTTTGATAATCACAAAACGAAAACTCATCAAACCAAAGATTATGACATAAACAAGTATTTAGTAGTAAATACTCATCTTTACCATTAAATCACTTAAGGTATGAATAAACAAAGTGTCTAATGTATTACAAGATCAAAGGAACATTTTTGTTAATCACTAGATAATTATAAAATGTTACAAAACATTTTATATCTTTTGTAAAACATTTTTGGAATTAAAAGAATATGTTTTATTCATTACAAATTTGTGAATTCAAATTTTCAACCAAAAATGGCAAATCTAATCCAGAAAAATTCCCCTCACAAAAGGACAAGAAAATCCAACGTTCAGGAGGGCGGCCCCCTTAATTATACTAGGCGGCCCCCTTAATGATTAAGGGGACCGCCCCCTAATTAAGGGGACCGGCACGCTCCAGAACAGTATTTTCTGGCCCTATAAATATTGGATCATTCCACATATTTTTCTCACCTTTTTGCACTAAAAACTTTCTGATCTAAACATCCTTCTCCATCTTCTAAAAATCCTTTGATCTTATATACTTTGATCCTTGTTTCAAAGTGATTCAAGCCTCAACACTCAAGTGCAAAGAGAAGAATACTTCTACTAGAAGTATTACAACTTAGTATCATCTTGCTATCTAAGTTGTTTGTTTGTTTCATCTTGTTGATCTTTCATACTTTGGTGAATAAGGTGTATGTATTAGTTTGCTAGATCTAGTTGTAGAATCTAGAATTGTTGTAAGTGTGTAGTGGAAGTTGAAGTGAAGAAGTAGTGTTGGATATTAGTGAAGATAGGAGAGAGTGGCAATAGTGATTAGTTGTGAAGAAAGTGAAGCTTTCAAGTGGAGAAGATTTGAAGACATTAGTAGATTAAAGTTGCGAAGACTCTAGTGGCTTGAAGGTGCAAAGATATTATTGGTTTGAATTTGTGAAGACATTGGTGCTTTGAAGTTGTGAAGTTGCAAGACATTGAAGTCGTGAAGAATTTTGTGAAGGTGTGATGATACTCGTGGTGTGAAGACATTTTGAAGAAGTCAAAGGTGTGAAGAAGTTGTGGTGTGTTATTTGGTGTGAGATTGGTTCTAGCTACAATTAGAACTCGACATCTTGCTTTGTGTCGTTAATTGGTGTAAGCATTTGGTGTGTACGGTTTTCTCCA
This sequence comes from Artemisia argyi, assembly GCA_030686995.1. NCBI lineage: Eukaryota > Viridiplantae > Streptophyta > Magnoliopsida > Asterales > Asteraceae > Artemisia > Artemisia argyi. Next base: position 218,097 of record JARVZY010002400.1, on the reverse strand, counting down.
CCATAAGGGAGGTTATTGACTTAGTGAAGAAAACTCTCGAGTTCGGTGCTCGGGGAGTGGAGTAGGGCAAGGAAGGTGTCCTTGTAGCCGAACCACTATAAATCCTTTGTCTCTCGGTTTGATCTTTCCATCTCTCATTCTTTACTTGTTTACTTACTTGCTTCTCGTACATTATTATTATTGTGTGTTGTGCATATATTGGTTTCACATAAAGATCAAACTAGGTTCCATTCAAAACATTAATTATACATTAGTAAATTAAAGTATATACAATCATTAAAACACATATACACATATAAATACAAACTTATATTTAAGTGAGATATATGAAATTATAATTTCTATTCAACACTTTAAATAAGTAGTATTTATGTGACATCTGTGAATTAATTTGTATCTATACTTTAGCTTCAAAGGTTTTTACAAATTACCATCAATTCTTTGAAAGTAAACTTTTATTAAAAGGAAAAAGACGCAAAACTATTCAACCCCCCCTTCTAGTTTTCCACAAAAGGTCTACATGTCTTTATTGGGAATTTTACTTATATCACTGACTTTATGGTGGTTGAAGATCTTGCTAATGTTATTGATTGTCGCTTATCCAATGTTGTGTTTGGTAAACCATTTGTTGAAGAGTCCAAGTTAGAATATGATGAGGAGGAAGGGACAATCCAATTTTCTAGTAACACCGATAGGATCACTTATAGGATGCCTAATAGAATGAAAGAATTTCGTTTTGTGCCCCGATTTGACATGGATAACATTGGTGCTTTCGAGGACATCAATGAAGAGGATAAGAAAAAGGGCATGGATTATGTATGGGAAAAGAAGAGTCTTTTCTAAAAAGATTGCTTGACTCTAGGACCGAAGTATAAAGTCGATAAGGAATTTGCCAATAGGATTATAGGAGCGATTGAGAAAAAGGTGGTTGGTCTCTATAAAGAACATTTACAATCAGAGAGTGAAACCAACGATGAGGTCACGTAGTAACCTATGACCTTGAGTCTAGATATAAGACTCGTAAATAAAGAAAAGCGTTTCTTGGGAGGCAACCCATGTTTTGTGTGATTTTTATTTGTTTGATTGTCATTTATTTCCGTATGCATGCTTTATTTTTATTGTTGGTAGATCATGTTTCGAAATAAAATGGTGAAAATACTTTATTTTGTTGTTTGGCTTAGTCTTAACTCCATCCAAAGGTATTTCGCAAAAGATAAGTGTAAGGGGAAACCCCAAATATGTTTTTAAGAAACAAACTTGATCATGATTCTCCACAATATTAAGTGAAAATGTATATTCGTATTTGTTAGAGTCAAATGCTTGTATCGAGTCATAATGATATTTTGCAGGATTTTCCAGGAAGTAGGACAAAGTTTTTCCAGAAATTTTCTGGAAACTTAACATAAGAATTTCTGCAAGTCACTTCTGACGGCGTCAGGAAGAAATTCCTGACGGCGTCACGTGTAAAAATCTAGAAATTTTGCCAGTTTTGTTTTTCTAACGGAGTCTTAAAGTTTTTGTTGAATCTTTAGTTTTATAATCTCCAGAAAATCTGCAAACATCATTCCACAAGCATTATATCTTAAATTGTTTTCTAGGATTTGTTAGCATATATAGATTGCCGCCGATTTTACGCGAGGTTGCCTTGTCTGTTTTCTCAGGTTTAACAGGTTATGTTTGACAAGAAGATGATTTATATTCTGGAAGGGAAGCTTTGATGGTTCATTTTCTTGGAGGAAGATCTAACCTTATTACCATACTATCCATACCGAGCGAATCAGGGGAGTATTTGATTTCATTATTTTACCTATTTTACTTTTACATTCTTTAATTGAACATTGGGGACAATGTTCATCCTAAGTGTACGGGGAGGGTAAATGATGATACCTTATAGATACACTTTCACTTGAGTTTGTTTGTTTGAGGGTAGATGTGCAATAAAACTATGAGAAATACTTGTTAGTTTAATTTTAGCACCAAATTTAAAATTTTTTACAACATTTAGGAGTGAAACTTTAGCCATAGCAAGCGTCTCATGGATAGGAGATTGTATGACTAGCACAAAACCGTACCACTCAAAAAAAATTTCCACCCAATTATGTGAAGTTTGCCTTTAGATTTAATAGGAAAAGCATTTATTATTAGTGCTTATGAGTGTACCAGTAGCATTTAGTTTCTAGAACTTGCGTTAGTGATGCATCCCGAGACCGCTAGTGAGACTACATTCGTGTAGTAGGATTTACTACATGATAAGAGGCATTAGGATCACCCTTGTGTTAAACCCATATCATAATTTCTTGACCAATTAAGTCATATTACTTGGCTAGTAAAGTCAATTAATTTTTCCCACACCTTAGCGTTGTACTCATTTTTAGTACACGAAACCCCTAGTACACCCCTCCGAGCCTATCTTTTCGTTTCTAACTTTAAGCATCTTACTTAAAGGAAGAACTTGTTACACCCACTTAAATGTACAACCAAATCGCCTTAGCTTTGCGTGTATGCACTCATCTTTAGTGCATTATTGTTATTTGTTTAAACCCTTAGTTAATTATCTAATTGATTACATGGTTGCTAAGTCGAGTCATATCCTTGTACATATTGTTTTGGGACGATTGGGACTCATGGGTAAAGTACTTATATTATGGAGTAATGGGGAAGAACATCATATTATTACCCCCGTATGTGCGTTAATGTTAAAAGTACTCCAACTGTTTTGATTATCTTAATTCGAGTCATTAGATTAGTCTATTGTAAAGTATGTAAAAGTTCAAGTGTAAGGGAAATTTTCATTCCCTATGATGTATTATTTTGGATGGTAGGGTAAGAGTGTATGCACAAAAAAAAAAAAAAAAAAAAAAAAAAAAAAAAAAAAAAAAAAAAAAAAAAATTAAGAAAAAGAAAAAAAATATATAGAAAAAGAAAAGAGAAAAAAACATACGGACTACCATCCCGTTTCATTCTATGTTTATTTTATGTTTTTGTTATTTTTTATTTATTAGCTTAAGTCGAGTCTAGTCTTGGCTTTGCAACGCCATATTGTACATGTAATTAACCAAGATGATTAACTCGCCACCAGTAAAGATTGCCTATATCCAACAAAACCGTGTATTCCATATCCCTACACCTAACGTTACAACCCTTTTAAAAGACCTCTTTGATAGTTTATCCTAGGTGCTTACGCCATGTGGTGGAGGTTTGATCTTTTCCCAAGCCTATGGTAATCTATTTTGCTATGACAGGTAGTGAGAGATGTTTTCCATTTCCATATTGTGATATATACTTTATTACACCCGAGAGATGTGAGTATCTAAACACTATTTGTGAGGTGCTAGTGTATGACCTCCATGCTTGTCTTTGGTCTTTAGTGGAACGATTATTTGTTGTAATTACTTTTATATTAGTGTTAAATGACCCCTAACTTGTATTTTGACTAGAATAAAATCGCATTTGCTTGCGGACAAGCAAATCTCAAGTGTAAGGGTATATGATGAGGCGAAAAATGAACCGTTTTTAGGGGGTCATTTAAGCCGGAATTGGAATTTATTTGATCAAATATTGCCCTAAATCGTTCATTTTGTGATTTTAGGTACTTTGGGAGTGAATTCTGGAAAAGGAAGCATTTTGAACGTTTTTTAAGCATAAAAATAAAGAAAACGGCAAAGTCTTAATTTTTCTTGCTGGGAACAGTACCTGACGGCGTCATGAAGAATTTTATGACGGCGTCAGGAGCAAAATGGATGACGGCCCAGAGAAAACGTGACGGCGTCAGAACAAGGGCGTCAAGAGTAATTTTGGTGACGGCCCAGAGTAGAATTACACATGACGGCGTCAGCTATGGATCTAGGCAGTCCGAGAACTTTATTGGCGGCGAGATGACGGCGTCAGATTTTTCCTCTTGACGCTGTCACCTCCTAAAATCTATATATACTTTTCTATTTTTCATTCATTAAAGAGGAACTTGTATGGAGAATATTAGGGTCGAACTTTATAAACCCTAGCTCATTTGTAACAGTATTTTCAAGGGTTTTCACCCCTTGAAACCCTTTATGTTCAATTGAGATATGTTTTCTTTCAATTCATTCAATATGTTTATGTGTTGTTTGAATATATCTTATGCTTGTCTTGATTATAACATGCTAGGCTAGATCTATTGTGTGCTTCCTTAGATGTAATGAAACCTAGATGTTGATTATAGGTTGATTGCTTGTTTATAGTTGTAATGGATGAATGATTTCAATGTTAGGCTTAAGAAAACTGGCAGATCTCCATTGTGTAACATGCTTGAACGTCTTAAGAAACATGAACCGATGTGTACTAGGTTTTTATGGTTGTATTTAATGCATGAGCGAATTCTAGTGATCCCATGTTAGGAGCTTCTTAGCCGGCTCGACATAGGAGTGAAGTAGGAGCTTATAGGATTGGGGAAGTAAGTACGCCACCCCATGAATGGTATTAAGGAATACAATCCTTCATCCACGCAACTGTAACAAGTAATTAACCTGTAAAAGATATCTAAGGAGTAGTGAAATCTAAGTAAACACAATTCTCCCATCTATTGTTCACACCACTACTTTAATTTAGTTTATTTTCATTTTTGCTATTTTATTTTGATTGCATCTTAGTTATTGGGTTAGTTGACTAGCAACTAATTCCGCCCACTCTTCCAATACCCGAGATTTTTAATTGCTTTCATAAAATATAAAAATACAAAAAGAATCATCCCTCACCTCTAGACCTAGTTCTTAGGTTTTCTAATCCTGGCGACACTATTCCTGAGTTGAACAATCAATCCCCCGGTACTTGTCACTATACTATATTACAACGATCAGGTACATTGCCTGGTGGGGGTTGTAAGTCTCTCGAGATCCCTCGAGAGGTAAAGCCTGGTGCAATTTCCACGCATCACTCCTTATCAACTGGAATGTTTAGCACAACAAAATCATACAAAAATGCTTGGTAGCCAATTTGAACACGTACATTCTTAACTTCTCCCATAGCCTTAGCTTTCGAATTATCTGCCATTGTAAGATTTGATTGGTTAGGTTGTGGGTTACAAAGTCCTAACCTTTGGTACAACGGATAAGGCATCACACTAACACTTGACCTCGTGTCGGCCAACGCATACATCGGAGTAGTCTCGTTCACTTTAATTGGTAAGACAAAGTTTCCCGAGTCACTCATCTTCTTAGGAAGCCCATTTTCTACTATCCTCTCTCTCTCAACTTCATCAAATGTCATATCTTCCAACCTTGACCTTGCCATCATAACCGAATCCAACTTTTTCCTATAGGTCATGTAATTATTCAAAACCTCAATAACCGGCTTCTTTTCCATGAGTTCATGGATCTTCTCTTCTAAATTCTCCAATATTGCCTCTTTTTGTTCATTAGTTAACGGTTGGGTAACTTTTGGTGAATTTGGTGGTGTACTAGGTAGTGATGATGATGATGATGTTGTGGAATTAGTTAGTTTTGGGTTGGAGGGTTGGGTAAGTTTGTTTAATGGTGTTTTCTTCCTATTTGCTTTTCCCATTTCACAAACCTCTTCCTTTCCTTCCTTTTTCTCTTCCATACCTTCACATAACTCCATTATCATAACATCCACTTCTTTTTCTTCCTCCAAATCAGTTATATTGATTCTTAACTCACTAAGTGCAAAGTCCACCGTGCACTTGGTAGTCACAAGAAATTCCCTACCAAAAACAACCTCCGGTTCATCAGAATTGCAATAATCAAGAACAACAAAGTCAACCTTGAAAATGTGTCCATGAATGTTCACTTTCACATCCTTAACCTTCTTTCTACCATAATCCTCATAGTCAAGACGAACAAAACCAAGCTTGTCTAAAACATCCTCCGTTATATAGTTGTCCCCATACTCCATATTAAGTTGTGCATCCTAAGCCTTGATCCCCTCCACCGCACAAGGTGTAGAAAACCTCTTGTGTGGGGAATCAAACTTCTTAGGAGGAGCTCGTGTGAAAACAACCACCCTTTTCTTAGGTTCCTTAGGCAAACAAACATCGTTCTCCCCAACTATTTCTCCATTTTCCAAATCCGTTTTCGCTTTCTCCAACATGCTTTCCAATTTCTCCAAAGAATCGCCCGAATCTTTGAACATATCCTCCAAGTTCCTTAAATATTCCGAAATTTGACTTAAACTCTCCATTTCACTAAAGCAAATTACTAACTATAACATAACCATCAACAAAACAACCAAATCATTAGCGTTGGGGTTAGTCATAATCAAAAATAAACTTAAAATGAAACAATACCTAATAAGTTAACAAATCAAAGCTATAAAAACACAAAAACAACTCAAAATAAAAATCACTAAAAAACTTATCCAAGGCATCCAACCATTCGGTATTACATACAACCATTCGGTATTACATTAAACTATATTTATTATTGTTAAATCTTAATTAAAAACATAAAAGAAAACTTAATTATTAAAAACATTAAAAACTTTTCATTACTCTAAACTTTAAATGACATAAACTTAATTAACTAATCTCATTAACTCTAATGAAAACTTTAATACTAATCATTAACTTAATTAAAACTTCTAATTAATTAAAATTAACTAAAACAATTAAAACTAATCATTAACCAACTTAATTATCATTAACTAATTATTAATTAAAACAATAAACATGAAAAAAAAAACAAAAACCTTAAAAGCTTAAAAAAAATTCCGAGCCATCCAACCGTTCGGTTGGAAATCCAGCCGATCGGTTGGCTTAGCCAACTTTTTTTTTTTTTTACTTTTTAACTTTTACTAATTCGAATTTTATGAAAAACAAACTAAAAAAACTAAGAAATCTAATTAAATCCCCGACAACGGCGCCAAAAACTTGATGTGCTCACGGTGTGTACAAGTTTTAAAATTTATAAACACGCTTATCCGATTAACTATTTAACACGTACGAGCAAGTTTACTCGTTCGTTTTAGTAAAGGTGGGTAACTCGAGATCGTCCCAAGGGATTTATAGATCAAAGTATTAGAAAACTAGTTTGTATAAAAGGGTTGTCAATCCTTATTATCGAAAATTCAAGTATTCAAGAAACAATATTAACTAAAACATATACCTCTTGTGTGAAATACTACAATCAATCATTTAGAGTATTCATGTTAAGCTTGGTGTAAACTTGTTATGATGCACAACTTTTATATGAATGACTAACAATCAATGGTGTTTATGATGTTAAACCATTACTAGAATTCAATCATCTAGTTACTTCCTTTCGGCCTAAGACAACTAGAATAATAATTCCTTTAACACAATGTTGTTTAAAAGCAATTCTTTACTTATGAATTTCTACGAATCCTTTCTGCCTAATTTCGTGATGAAATCTTCTCAAATCCATTTTAAAGAGTAAACATGATGCTCGTCACACATCATATCCCATACTAATTCGTGCACTAACTTTTTGGAATAAAATCATTTAGAAAACCCTTTCGGCCAATATTCCCCAAAGATGTTTTTATCAACAAATTAAGCAAGATTAGATATTATTCCAACAAACTCATAAATTAAGAAAAGTTTTCATGCATCACCTTTTTAAAGAAAAGAATACTCCATGACTAATTACAACATTCAAACAAGTAAATACCAAATCACTCCATATCAATTATATTAAAACACAAGTAGTAAACAAAACATTCATTATATTCAAAGTAACAAGAGTTCATTGTAAATAACAAGGTATACCTAGCTTGAGAATTACAAGAACTAAAACCGTGGAACTATAGCAATCACACACCTCCAATCGACTACCAAATACAATAAACAACTCCACACACTCAACCAAACTATTGAGACTTTAACTCAAAGCTTCGTTGGACGTTTTTACTGCTGTAGCAACCTTTTGAGTGAGAAATATTAAGATAGTAAAAACTTGGTGTAAGTTATTACTTAAGATTTTTTGGTACTCTTTGGTTGTTAGCTTAGATGTGATTAAATAGCCACCAAGTCACTTAATTCTCAAGTAAAAACGTTCCCAAGAAGTTATTAGTGAGAAATGATCAGCCATCCATGATAATGAGGAGTAAAAACGCCATTAAATGCAATCTTGTCAAAACAGTCACCTTCCAACTGATCGGTATTTCATCCAACCAATCGGTTGGATCTTCTGATCAATTCTAACCGATCCGGTTACGGGTTCCAACCGATCGGTTGGGGACCTGTAACCAATTCTTGACTTTTTCTTATTATTCTTCGTCGCATGCATTCTCTTCCATTCTGATGCTGACTTCTTTCATAGAACTTGATATTCTTCTGATATATGAACGTAGAAATCTTAAATCTATCAAATTCTTGAATCCTTCTGTGATTCTTCACTCGATTCCTTCTCGAAAATCTCCAATTGTGCACCTTCACTTCATTTCTTCATCTTTTCATCACTTTTTCCTATTTTTGGCTACATTTTCTTGTACAAACACTTTTCCATGATTAAGTAACAAATACGTACAAATATGACCAAATATGATGCACAAAACTAACAATAACGCACATAAAAACATGTATAATTTAAGCGTTATCAACTACACATGATAAATCCTAAGCAACAAGCACGAGACAATACTAGGTAAGTTTGAAGAAAAGCGTACCTTTTGTTGGCATGAATATTATGATATTTAATCTAAACATCCTCTTCATGTTTTGATGATGACAAAGATGTAAGTTACAGCATATAACGTAAAGTGCATAAGCTACTTGTGATCACAATTCATCTATGCATTCATACGACAACAAGCCTCGACATCTCAACGTCTCAAGTATGCTTCAACAATCACTTAAGGTATGTACATACAAATGTCTAATACATTTTATGATCAAAGGGATTTTATTTAGACACTACAAATCTTATAAAATGTTATAAACATCTTATATATTTTGAAACACACTTTTGGTATATAAAGGAAAATGTTTAATTCATAATAAATATATGAATTCAAATTTTTAGCCAAAAACAATTAAAATTTCACTAGATAATCCTTCCCAAGAAAAAGACAAGAAAACTGCCATTTTCGTCTGGGCGGCCCCCTTAATAATTAAGGGGGCCGGCCATACAATTAAGGGGACCGGCACGCTCCAATTGTTAGAAATTCTTGCCTATAAATACTGGTTCATTTCTGCAATTTTTCCTGACCTTTTGCACAAAAATTTTCTGTCCCAATCCTTTCAAAACATCTTTCTAAATCCTTTGATCATAAGATTATAAGTCTTTGTTTCAAGTGATCCAATCCTTCACCACTCAAAGTACAAGAGAAGAATCCTCCCTATCATAAAGCTAAAGATGTATTAGGATCTACTTAGTGTTTATGTGAAGTTGTGAGTTATGTATATGTAATAAGTAGATCAAGATGATCTTACTTAGTAGTGAGTTAATGAGTGAGTAAGAAGTAGTGGGAAGAAGTAGTTGTGTGGAGAAGTCATGTAGTTGTGAAGAAGTAGGTGTGTGAATATGTAGTGGAGTATAGAAGAATTTGTGAAGTTGTGAAGAAGGCGTGAAGTCGTGAAGAAGTCGTGAAGTCGTGTAGAAGTTGTGTAGTGATTGAAGTTGTGAGATTGGTTCTAGCTACTATTAGAACTCGACATTTAGCTTAGTGTCGTTAATTGGTGTAAGCAAAAGTTGTGTAAGGTTTTCTCCGCCAAAAGGGAGCTTGTTGAGTAGTGAAGAAAACTCTCGAGTAGGTGACTCGGGGAGTGGAGTAGGGCAAGGAAGGTGTCCTTGTAGTCGAACCACTATAAATCTTTGTGTCTGGTTTGCATTTCCTTTCTCTTATCTCTTTACATTCATTCTTGCACTTATCGCTTTATATCTATGCTTGCAAATATGTGTTGATAGTTGCTTATATTGTCATGACGATTATTTGTGTTGTAGTTACAAGATAACATTGTGATTGTGTGTATAATTATATGATATGGTCTAATAGATTATTATTCACACTTCTCATATTGAGTTTAACTTGATAGATAATTTGATACAAAATGTTTTAAGATTTTAAAAGGAAAATGTATTCACATAAAGATCAACCAAACCTCGATTCATAAAACTAAGTGTGACATTTTAAAATTTTCATGTCACTAATTTTAATATTCTTATTATTTAACAATTCTTTTTTTTTATAATTAACTTCGTCGGAAGTTATCCGCGTACGTCATGACGCGCTCAATTTATTCAACCACTAATATACTATGTCTACTCTACACTTTTTTTAAGCATTTTTGTTTCCTTACAATCCTATTTTAAAATTCAATTTTCACTTTTTCCATCCATACGTAAACCTTGCACCTTTTAAGTTTTACGCGATTTAAATTTACGTTTTATGATTTTAACAATGTGAACCAACCCTAGACTATGATAATTTTACATATTCTATGCATTTTAACCTATTTTCATGTTTACAATTAAATTTTATACTTGTCATTTCATTTTTACAGTTTACATCACTTTTATCAAGAACCGGTGTTACTAAACGCGTTTCCAACTCACGGTTTCAGTTTTAACGATTTTTAAACCCTTCGATAAACTCACCACTCATCTAAATTACTCAAATAAGTTATGACAATAAGTGATAACATTTTTATATGTTTTACATTATATTACTACCCGATTTTACGTTACGCGTCTTAAAAACTTTACGTTTGCAATTACCGGGATCAAACTACACTCCGTAGCTCAAAAATATACATTATTAACCACAAAACCCCACTCACCACATAGGTGGCTGGTTTTTTTGTGTTGTTTAGGATACACATGTCATAAAAATTTGATACCTAACTCCACTAAACTAAATACCACTTACAAAACCATATTTTTCCCATTCACTTCATTAGATACATGCAATACCACCATTTTTCTCTCATCTTTTCACCACAAACGACCCAAAACAGATCCAAATCACCCATTTCATCCAAATTTTCACTAAATTATTGATCATAGATTAAAGATCTTGAAGCCCTAGTCTTGTTCTTGGTTTATTACCCTCAAAACATCATCAAATCTCATCATTTCTTGGTTTCTTTGGGAAGTTGTTTCAAGTGTTGATCAAGATGGTTTATGTGCTGGTATATTAGAGTATTTTCAAAGATAAAAAGGGTATAAAGAGTTGGGTAAAAGATTGGTAGAAAAGGGTGCAAGGGTTATTGGTAAAATCATAGGTTTTGTTGTCCATTGTTCTTGATTTTCTTGTTCTTCAAAGATTGTAAGGAAACCAATCACTCCATTTTCATTTTCATTTCACTTTTATTTCTGTAAAAGTATTGTATTTTGATGTATTTGTATATTATATAAGTTATTATGCTTGGTTAGGCTTGGTACATAAGCTAGATCACTAGAAAATCACTCAAGGACTAGACATGCAAACTGTGAATCTGATTCAGGGGTAAAAACGGAATAAACTGATTTAATCAGTAAACATTGGACCTAAAATAAAAATCTGTAGTCGTAGTCCTATGTCTTGTGGTCATTTTGACGGGTATTTCATCGAATAACTCATTACGATGATTAAACTAGAAATATTTTCGTGAAACATGTCAGATTCTGAGTAGCAGATTTAAATGGTAAAAATATCAGTGATATGTTCATTTTCACTACTTGGCCCAGTTTTATGAAATGTAGGTAACATCTTAACTTAAACATGGCCGCAAACGGGGAATTAATTGGACTTGTAGAACTCTAGTTATCGCAACTTTTGTGGGACTGTTGTAATTTTGAAAGCTGATGGACTGAATAATATTGATAAATTGATAGTTTTACTAATGTTATGTAACTATTGGCTTAGTAAAATCTACAAAACTTGTTAGTACATATTAATACCTTTCCGATGATATAAAGAACATTATTTTGGACTTACGGTTTGCAAATGGCGAATATTTTTACATGTACAAGTTAATAAAAATTCCAACAGCTCTAGAATAAAAAATATATAAAAATGTTATACACTTTATAAAAATTGGACCTTTAATACATTTTTGAACCACTTAATATAATTTTTGAACCCTCAAGTTTAATGTAAACTTTTTGGCTAACACTTGACCCATGGACCAAATTTGAACCATAGGATTATATTGGACTTTCACAACATATACTTGGACTCAGGATCAAATATAAGATTATTACTTGAAATTTTATAACTTTTAAGTGGTAAGCTAAAACTTGAGATATATTTAGGAATTATGTACCAAGCGTAGATAAGATAATAACTTATATATAGCTAAGTTGCATCAACGTTTATTTTCAAAAACCTAAGACAAGCGTATATCTATTTAGGTTCATCGTAGAAGCTTTGCGGCTATTTTTCATCACTTGCTCGTTTCATAATACTTCGTTTGTTCAAGGTGAGTTCATAGTCTCGCCTTTACCCATTTAAATGTTTTATAAACCTCGCGAGGGGGATACATGCTAGTTTTATAAACTGAATACAAGTAGCTTTTGGTATGCTAAACCCGACTATATGATTTATGGACATCTGACATTGAGTATTCTTGCTTAAGTCCCCATCATGAACCGTTAATTTTGTGTGAACGCTAGTATTATAAATATGCATATTTGGCTTGACAAGCCTGTCCGGGTGAGTAGCGCTCATTTGACATCTGTGGGTCAAACGGACATATAATATTGAGAATTTAGGGTAATTGGCAAGATTACCCTTGTGTGGGGCATCATTTAGACATAGTCAAGGTTCGGTTTTGTGAGCTCAATGCTGTAAATCTTATTTCCCGACTTGTATTTGTTACATGTCAACTTAATTATGGGCGTATAACAACGTAGCCCATCGTATTTTAAACTGATTTATCTTGTATTCAACTGATTACTTATTAAAGTCTATGAATTCACTCAACCTTTGTGTTGACTTTTAGCATGTTTTATCTCAGGTCCGTAAGTGACTTTCGGCTTGGATGGGCGGCGCAAGAAATGGATATCTACATGATGGCTCGTGTTTTAATAAAAAATTTTCATTCGATAATGTTTCAAACTTTTAAACTTATGTAACATTGGATTATGTTAAAACCTTTTGGGACCTTGTTAACTCTAATAAATTATCGAAGGTGAGATTTTAAAAACGACTTTGTTTTAAAGTTGTATATTATACTTGTACTATGTGACCAAATAGCACCCCATGTTGTATTCCGCTGCGTTCCTAAAATGGGGGTGTTATACTAAGTTTGGAAAACTAATCCAAAAGCTCATATATATAATTGATCATATTGATTATATGTTGTTTTCATACTAAACTCTAATTGAAGGTTTTTCAAACAAACAATTGAATAAATTCGAATCAACATTTTGAAACAAACTTTTTATAAACAAAAAAGAGGGAAAAACTATTCAACCCCCCCCCCTTCTAGCTTTCCACAATTGGTACTAGAGCCACGTCGCTCTAATTTTCAAAACAAATGGTTTTAAAAATTGAGTACGATCCATGTATCAAATTATCCATTAAGGAGGACTAAATATGAAAAGTGTTTTGTTGATTAATTTGTATTAGTTTTGATGTTATATACACTAATTATACTTGCTCGAAATAATATTATGCTTAAAATAAGTGTTATATGTTTGGTATCAAAATCAGAAAGTTACACACCTTTCCGAAAAGTCAGAAAACAATTTTTTTACAAATAATGAAATTTTAAGTACCAGATGGGCGGCCCCCTTAATTGTCTGGGCGGCCCCCTTAAATACTGGGCGGTCCCCTTAAATATTTAAGGGGTCCGCCTGTCTGTTCGCAGTTTTTTCATAAACTTTAAAAACTCATATAAAAATAACTGTAACTCCGTAGAAGTCGTGCCACCCGGCATTTTAAAGGTAATTGAGTCTACTTTCATTTAAAAAACTTACAAGTAACCATTAAAAACTTAAATAAGCCAGAAAGTCAAAATACTACACGAAGGTCATAAATTTGTGTCTCGTTTTAACGTAAAACTTGTATTTTACTTTTTCCTTCGAGTCGGGCATTCCTAGTAGGTATATCTATGAAAAATTAAGTATTTATGCTTTCAAAATATTGATCTTAATTAAATTTAAAACGGGGAGGAAACTATTTTATTTTCAAATAAAATCGAGCTAAGTAAACATTGGTATATATAATACACAAAACGACGACAAGTGTTTTATGTGCTATGTGAACTCATTTATGATTTTATTTTGTTAATATAGTATATTAGATAATCATTGCTATTTGCAATTTAGCTATTTGAATATCATAGCATATGTGCCTTGAACTCTATTAGTTCGTAGCTAGTTGTCCGTTTTTGCCTAACTAGATCCTATGCTAAATTTCTTGCGTTAAGTTTACATAATTAGTCTTGCATTGCATATATGTATAGATGGCTTAATGTTACTTAAACATCTTATAAATGAGTTAAATCTAGTTACCTAAATATTTCAAACAATCTAATCTATTTTCAACAAACGCTTAAATATTTTCGATAAATTACCTTGTTTTACCTTAGATTGTTTAAACAAGAGAAATTGGATCACCTTAAAACATTAGTAGTTATATAAAAGAAAAAGTATTTTCAAAATCTAAGTGTGTTTATTACACGTAACAATAAATAGTTTTTCACATAAACAAAACATATAACATTCATGAAATAATAAGTCAACTTTCAATCATTCACTAATCTCACTCATAAACAATCTTAGGATTAATGGAAAACACCATCAAAAAGTTTATTTAAAATGAGTGTTCGTAAGGGTCAAGAAAGATCTTGATATTATATCAATTCATTATTCAAATTATGGTTGATATATTCATCAAATCTAATTAACATGTTTTTTAGTGTGGACAAAAAATTGGATTGTTATTTGTTTAGTTTCAAGATTATATCAAATTATAACAAAAGATATAGTCTTGAATCTACATACTCAATCACACTAGATTGATATGAAAATATTTATATCCTTTGTAGATGAAAAGAATATGCAATGGATCATCACTTACACTTGTGTTGATAGTGTTGATAATGTCATATTGAATCTACTTGTCCAATAGTTGTGTTCCAAATATTAGAATAACATGTTTAACACATACATAAAATATACAATGAAGTAGGATTGACGACTTGGATGTTTCATCCGAAATATTCAAGCAATTTACATTGCAATGTAATGGATAAATGTGTCATATCCGAAAAACCAAACATAAGCAAACTAACAACATATGTAAACTTTGCTCACACTACTTAAAATCATCACTTCAAAATAAAATACATATTTAAGAATTATACACACTATATATTCTATGTATTTCATCTTCTTTGTAGCATGAATGGTTGTGTTACAAGATAATGCACTACAATTTTCTTTTTGAAATAATATAAGCTATTAGAATTGAAAAATAACTTGTCACAATCCATAAACAAGTAAAATTTGTTTTTCAAATACTAGTTAAATTATGATATATAACAATAGCAAAAATCATAGAAAACAATATTTGTGTAAGAATATATTAATGTCTTGTTTTGATATCATTTAAGAATCACAAATTCATTTAAGATAAATAATCTTAGTGAGATTCATTTCACAAGATATGCTAAGGAGCACTCTTAAGTCTAGCACATTTATTAAAGCAAGTAATATGCCATCAAAACCAAACAACCGGTAAATCATGAACGAAAGATTAAAACTTTGTGTTTACTCTTATCTAAACATTCAACAAGTCTCTATTGGGACAACGAGTAAAATATATCATGTAGATTTACCTTCATAAAAACATGATGTTTGAGTCACATTAAACCAAGCATTAGTGAACCAAGCAAACTTCATATTTGGTACTCTTCGATAGGTGAATTTAGGAATTCAATTTCTTCTAAAAAGAGAATGAATAGTGGAGAATCTATTGACTAGAAATTCAATTTAACCTAACGGTTGAATTGCTTCTATGTGAGAAGTTGGGTGTGTGTAACCCGTAAAAATGGTCTTGTTTAGCCTGAATTGAGCACCACTAGTAATAGTCTCATACTCATTCTCCAACTTGATTAAATTGCTCTTCGTAAATATACCTAACGCTAGTTTACTTTTATGAACTTTGCTTCTCATTAAATTCTTTCTTTCCTAGATTTATGACATATCGCATATATGTTGTTTCTAGATGTTTATTTGCTACTATGTGATTTGATTGTATGCCTTTACATGCTTAACTCTATATATCTCATTCATCTAGGTATATATTTCTTGCCATTAGATCTTACACCCTTATTGCATGAGAACCTTAATGTCACAATCCGATAGGTCATAATAGTCTCAAAATTGTCTTAGGTGTTCTAGAGTCTCCATGCATAGTCACTCACTCATTCATCATCTTGTTTTCCTTCCAAACAATCCACTCTTTTGTCAAGAGATAGTTAGATTGTAATCTAATACCTCTCTAAGTTGATGTGACAACTTAAATATTTCATCTGAAATGTTTAAGTATTTTTAATTAGCAAAATGCAAATTAAAATGTCACTCATTATTCATGTCCACTTCTTGAATCACGACTTTATCATTATATAGATGCCAAACACCTTCCGTCCACCTTTAGGAAAACTTCCTCGTATGCTATCCTTCATCCTTTGTGTCATTGTCAAACTTATAGTTTTCGTGTTAGTTTATCTTTATTTGTGTCACACTCTATGTCCGGATGAGCACGAATTTAATGGGAAGGGAAAACACACTCACTCACATATATCCTTCTACCTTACACTCAAACCTCATAACCCTTCTTCAGTACATCCTCAAACCACCCATACGAAATGAAAAACCGAGTCATCCTTTATACTACCAATCTCGAGTCATCCACCATTTCCATGCCCTCAAAGAAACCAAAAATCAAAATCATACCTCCTCAACAATAAACTTCATCACCTCAACCTCAAATTTCATATCCTAGTGCACCTAATGTACTATCTAAAACACCCTATACCATCATCATCATCAATCAATGACTATATCAACACCCACTTGTCACCTCCACCAAGAACCTCCATGTCCAACAAAGCCTTGTCATCATACCACCAAAACAACTCTTCATTAACCTTACTAATGAAGATGACACCACTACATCCATCAATGGATATATCAACTCACAATTGTCTCCACCATCAAAAGTATCACCACCACCTCCTACCCAAGAAATTCCTTCCTTGAACATCACTCTTTCGCTTCCACCTAGTCATCTCCACTTGATCCTCATTTCCCATATTCACAAGAAGATTCAACCATGTAACCATTCCCTACATTCTACTAAGTGCGTCATCACCACCAAAACTTAAATCCCTGAAAGACAAGTGAATTTCTTTATGAAATGTGTCTTTTCCACTTCCTAGCAAGTGAAGAACACAAAGAAGATATCCAAGCTTCAAGTGTTGTTGATTCATCACCACCTTATCTAAGTGAATTTCATTACGAAATGCGTCTTTACCACTTTCTAGCAAGTGAAGAACACAAAGAAGATATCCAAGCTTCAAGTGTCGTTGATTCATCACCACCTTATCCAAGTGAATTTCAATACGAAATGCGTCTTTTCCACTTTCTAGCAAGTGAAGAACACAAAGAAGATATCCAAGCATCAAGTGTTGTCGAGTCATCACCACCTCATTTCACGTATCCACCTTCGGTCTTCAACCAACAAAACACCAAAAAACCCCATGATTCCCAATCATCCACCCTTGTCAAACGATATATTAATCTAAACCATATTTTTCAACCTTTTGTCATCACCTTTGCTTTTCATTCACGCTCATCCTTCTTCATTTTTCAACATTTTTTTTAAAAGAACATATCATTCTCATCTTCATTTTTCTTTAACTCTTTTAGAATATATATTTTGGCATCTTTCGCCAAATATGTCGGTCGAATCCTTGCATTAGGTCCTAATCATTGTAATGTCTTAAGCATTGGTCATGGTAATTTTTTTTTTTTTTTGGATTTTAGTTTGTTGTTTTTTAAAACAATAATTGCATGGGTCATATCTCTAGTGCATATACATAATACGTCCATATATTGTTCCCCTATTAGCGTCATGCATATATCTATCATCATCATTATATATATGTGCACTTGTCTACTAACTTTGTTTTGAAGGATTACTTCATCGCTCGATTCTTTGGTAGCCAAAACAAGTTTTGAGCATACACCAAGGGGGAGCATTGAGGTTGATAGGATCAAGGCTTCACTTAAGATTATGCAAGCTCCCCTTATACATTCTATCTCAAGGGTTCAAGCGTAGTAGAAGTCTCGTCTAAGAGTCCACCTTTTTGCTTCGAAAAAGGGGGAGAAGAAGTGTAAACAAGTAACTTATACATTTTACTATGAGTTATAGTTTACATAGTTTGTCATCATCAAAAAGGGGGAGATTGTTGGCATGAATATTATGATATTTAATCTAAACATCATCTTCCTGTTTTGATGATGACAAAGATGTAAGTTACAACATATAACGTAAAGTGCATAAGTTACTTGTGATCACAATTCATCTATGCATTCACACGACAAAAAGCCTCGACATCTCAACGTCTCAAGTATGCTTCAACAATCACTTAAGGTATGTACAAACAAATTTCTAATACATTTTATGATCAAAGGGATTCTATTTAGACACTACAAATTTTATAAAATGTTATAACATCTTATATATTTTGAAAAACACTTTTGGTATATAAAGGAAAATGTTTAATTCATAACAAATATATGAATTCAAATTTTTAGCCAAAAACAGTTAAAATTTCACTAGATAATCCTTCCCCAGAAAAAGACAAGAAAACTGTCGTTTTCATCTGGGCGGCCCCCTTAATACTTAAGGGGGCCGGCCATACAATTAATGGAACCGGCATGCTCCAATTGTCAGAAATTCTTGCCTATAAATACTGGTTCATTTCTACAATTTTTCCTGACCTTTTATACAAAAATTTTCTATCCCAATCCTTTCAAAACATCTTTCTAAATCCTTTGATCATAAGATTATAATTATTTGTTTCAAGTGATCCAATCCTTTACCACTCAAAGTGCAAGAGAAGAATCCTCCCTATCATAAAGCCAAAGATGTATTAGGATCTAGTTAGTGTTTATATGAAGTTGTGAGTTATGTATATGTAATAAGTAGATCACGATGATCTTACTTAGTAGTGAGTTAATGAGTGAGTAAGAAGTAGTGGGAAGAAGTAGTTGTGTGGAGAAGTCATGTAGTTGTGAAGAAGTAGGTGTGTGAATATGTAGTGGAGTATAGAAGAAGTTGTGAAGAAGGCGTGAAGTCGTGAAGAAGTCGTGTAGAAGTTGTGTAGTGATTGAAGTTGTGAGATTTGTTCTAGCTACTATTAGAACTTGATTGATGCCAAACCACCTAACTTATATTGACCAAGGAATGGTCAACAAAGTCAGACTGCCTAGATCAATGCTCCGCGGAAGTATAAGGTTTCCCCGGGTCGTATGTCCCGACGAGGTGTGAATTGTAAACAAACGGTTATTTGATCGGGTGAAATTGGACAGGAAAAGGTTTTGAGTGATTAGAACTAAGGAATATACTAGAAAATAGCTTAAACAAGCTATTTAAACAAAACTGGAAAGTTTGAAAACCCCAGAAACGTTTAAAACTAAAAACGCGTACGTTACGTTTAAATAAAACGTAGACGTACAAAATAAAACGCGAGTTTTAACAAAATAAAATACTTACAAAAGTGAAAATCACATTTTTACAATCCTAATAATAAAAGAAACTTTTTAGAAAATTAAAATTACTTTTTACACTATTTAATTATTTAATATTAATTAAAAACTAATTATTACTTATTATTAATACTTAAATAACTAAAATCCAATATAATATTATTTAAATACTAAAAAGGTGAAAATAAAATTTTTAAAACTATAAAATAACTAAAAACAAGTTTTAAAAATAAAAATAAGTATTTTTGTCTTTTTGTGGATTTTCTTTTAATTAATTACTATTTAATTATTAATTTCCTAATTAAACTATTTTAAATTAAGAAAATTAGCAAATGAACAGTAAAAATTCTAATAAAATTTCTAAAATTATTTTATAACATATAAAAGCTATAAAAAATATAAAAACTAGATTTTACTTAATAAAAACTAATAATGCTATTTAATACTAATTATTAATTAATAATTAATAAAACTAATATTAAATATAATAAATACCAAATGATGAAATAAAAATCTGAGAAAATTAATATAAATACTTTAACTTAAGAGGAAATTAAGAAAAATATAAAAATGACAAGTACTTAATTAAAATCTAAAAATGAAAAATAAAATTTAAATAAAATTAAATAGAAACTATCACTTAGAAATTAAGTTGGAATTTTTGGATTTTCTTTTTGGAAATTAGTTTTATACCTAAAAACAGTAAACTTTTGTGAAAACAAGTTTGGTGGAACCCAGAAATAAGCACAACAAGTGCTTATTTGCTTGATAGTTGACTTTGGTCAACTGTCCAAGCTATAAGCTTGAAACAAGCTCAAATCTGAGAACCAGGGGTGGAATTGGGTGGATACATGTCTATTAAGCAGAAATAAGCCAGAAATAGCTATACCTAACCACTGATTAAGCAAAAAGCTCAAAATAAGCACTTGTGAAGAACCAAAGCAACTCAGACAAGGGACAAAGTTTGTGTCCCTTGCAGCCCTATCAAATGGGACTCAAAACTCAAAATAACCCTTGATACTTGAAGATGAGCTTATTGGCTTCTCAAAAAGCCAATAAGCTCATTGTGGGGTCCACTGTGTAGGCCATGAGATGGCATGAAAGTTGGGTGTTTGGCTGAGCATCTGCACAGCAGGGCAAATGCTTGCCCTGCAAGTGTCTTTGGGACAATGGTGGGCCCCACACAAAATTACCAAAAATAAAAGGAAATGGGGAATTGAAAGTTGAGCTGGTAAACAAATGCTAGAAACAAGTTTCACAATCTGAGCTATCACACAAAAATCAAAACAATTCTTCAAACTTTTGGAAAAATCTAAAATGGGGACTTTGACTTTTTGATAAAACTTGGTATTTGACTTTCTTGAGTTTCTAGGAATCCCTACTGATTTATTATGTTGTAATAAGCTGTAAATGAACCAAATAAGGCTATATTAACTACTTATAACTTGAAATGGTGAAGAAGCAATCCCTAGGTCCTAACAGTTAACATCTAAAATGGCTACAAGAGTGATTTTTGACTTTTTATGAGATAATGACCAATCTGATGGTCAATATGAGCAACAATGAGCCTAAGGGACTTACCTAAGCCAAGTATTACCTTAGTAATTAACGAGAACACATGTAGATAGCTAGAACCAAACACCCCTAATTGGTTGACTGATCTTATTTTTCAAAAGGAAATGACTTTTTAAGCTTGAAAAATGAAAACCAGGTACCAAACCAGTGACAATATGATGCAAGGGGCAGTTAAGAACTGAAAAGAAGCAGTTCCTAATAAGCAATAAGCAAAATGCCAAATTAATCTAAACTTCACAGTTAAAATAAAAGTTGCATGAAAACACAATCAAACCACAAGATTTAATCTAATGTGCATCTAATAAGCAAGTTATGACTAGAATAAGCTGAAACAAACACAGAATAAGCAATGAAATAGCAATGGCTACAGTAACTGTGCAAAGACTTGAAAATGACTTACAATGTGATCCTGTGAGTTCTAAACAAGAAACCAAGTACTCACACTAGTCCTACTGCCTCCCAAGAGACATCTAAACCATCTTCAATCATAGATAAACCTGCTCCATTGCTTCTTGCTTGAATTTTTATTTTCTATTTATTTTATTTGATTTGTCTGAGTTTTTTTTTATGAGTTTACATACTACTACTGGTTCAAAGTTTCAAAAAGCTTTCAGAAGCTTTATGAGGAACTTAAGTAAGTCTAATGAGTTCAAAATAACAACTGGAAACAACAACCAACATATTTGATATTTTTGAAATTAAAGGAAATTGCAGAATACTCAAAATCAACTAAAACTTTGGAATTGATAATTAAAAAGATTAATGCTACATTTAGAATACTAGAATTACAAACTTGAAAGCTTGAAATACACTAGAACTTTTGAAAATTACTAATTCGACTTACAAATTACAATACAACTATTCTACTCCTAACTACTAACTCTTTCTTCTCTTTTCTTTTCTTTTTATAGCCCTCCAGTCTCTCTCTTGCTTTCCCACCTTCTTTTATGGCCGTTGGATGGCTAAGTTAAATCTGAGCCTTTGAACACTTTTTTGGCGGGAAATGACAATTTGGCAGTTGGGGTTTGCTTGGAGTGATTCCAGGGTAATTAATTCATATTGTAACTTTGTGGAGTCTAAGGGAACATGGAGTGGGTGAGTGATGAGCTGGAGGAGGGGGGAGGAGTGTTAGTTTGGTGTTGCAGTTGCAAGTGGGGAAGAAAGGGGTGAGTCAACCATGGGTTTGACTGGGTTTTTAAATAAAAATGGACGGGGTGTAGTTTGTTTTGGAGTGGGCTGGGAGGTACAATGGGCCTGATGGAGCAATAAGGGTGAGTGGGCTTGGTTTGTTTTGGGTTTAAGTAATTAAATTGGGTCCATTTGGTGTATAAGTTTAACAAAGAAACCACAAGGACCAATTTTGTAATTTTCATAAACCTGAGGACTGAAAATGTAACCTTCACAAAGTATTCACAAGGACTAATTTTTGACAACATTTAAATATTACAAGGATGAAAATTAATATTTTCCAAAATAAATACCCGGGGACTAATTTTGCAAATTTCCAAACTCCGGGGACTAAACTTGTAATTTTCTCAAAATTTTCATCCAGGGATTAAAAGTGACACATGTGAATTCCTAACCCAAAATGGTTTTTCTTTCAAAAATATCCCACCAGGGACTGAATCTGCCAAAATCTGTAACTCCAGGGACTAATTTTGTAAATTTTCAAAACTTTCCAATTTTTCACCAAAGGACTAAATATGACATTTTATGATTTCAAAATGACCTTTGGTGATAATTTTCCATATTTTGAATATCCAGGGACTAGTTTTGTCATTTTATGAAAGTTGGGGGACTGAAACTGCCAATTTTGCAAACTTTGTGCGTTTTTCATTTGTTTTTGCTCATTTTGCATCTAAAACATATAAAACACAATTTTGAAATATTTTCAGTATTTTGATGCATTACTGAGTGTTTTTGTATGTTTTGCAGTTCATATTAGACCAAAAATGATGAGTGTTTGAGCACTCATCAATCCCCCACACTAAACTATTGCTAGTCCCTAGCAATACTGTTTTGAAAACTTGATGGATTTGAAAAACTCTTTACCAAAAGCCATCACTTCTGGATTAGCCAGGTGTAAGAACTGTGGCACACCTGATAACCGTGTGATTTTGAGCAAACCACCAGCTGTCAACGGATTTGAGTAGTCTTTACCAAAAGCCGTTTGCTTCTGGACTAGCCAGCTCTTGATGGAATAGTCAACATCTTGGTGAGCTGATTACCAATTATGGATTTTCCACGGCCTTTACCACAAGCCATAATCTTGCGGGCTAGCCAACTCATTTGTTTTCGGGGAGTTGAGGAACCATACAATTTTGGGCAAATTGCAAGCCGTAAACGGATTTGAGATGTCTTTACCAAGAGCCGTTTGCTCCTGGACTAGCCAATCCCTTTTGTCGGTTAGATAAGGCGGACTGATTACCACAAAAATTTTGAAGCACCAGTGAAAAATTTTTGAAAATTTTGAAATTTTGGCAAAAACGGGGTATTATATAGTAAAATGTGATAAAATTCGCTAGAATAGCGAATACCCCCCCCCCCCCCCCCCCCCACACTTAGCACGAATATTGTCCTCAATATTCAAAATCCCGACTATTATGCCGACATTTTGAACGTAAAAGTGCAACATTACAAGCTAAGCGTGAAAAACACCATTTTGTATTTTCACTCTTGTAACCATAGCATGGGGGACTCCCCCACACTTAGGGTGAAAACCCTATAAGCATGCTACTGTTTTTGTTTACCGAGTCGCTAGCTTGACTCGACCCCGAATTCATTTGTCCTTGGGGAAGCATGATGTGGAAGAAGCAATCTCAATCGGACTTTCATTCAAGATGTTTGGATAAACATTTGAAGCACGTGAAAGTTCCACACCGATGAGATATGTATCCGGCTCAAGATAATGATACATGAAAATGCCGGGATCAAAGATGGTGTCCTCACTCCCGAAGGAGTGAAGAACAAGAGAAGTCACCCTGTAGGTGAAGAAAAGGAAGAAAATCATGATAAAAAGCATGATTTGATCTTCTTCCTCGAGAGGAGGCTCCGTAGCCTGAGTTTGGATTTCAAAGGGTAAGCTCGTAAACAACCCGGGAGGGTGGGTGGGAATTTGCAAATTCTCATAATTGAGAGCATCTCCCCCCGGGATATCAACCTGATGAGCGAGTTCACCGGAGAACTCCTCATGAAGAGAATTATTCACAAGATGTGAATCTGTGAACTCATGTTCCATTGTGGACTCATCACAATCCTCGTCAAAGATTGGATTGTTAGAAATCATAGTGAATTCAGATTCGAATTCAAATAGAGGATTGGTGAGAGTCGTATTAAATGTTTCGGGAACAAAGAGATTAACATTCTCTATTGGATTGTCGGGATAAGAAGTGAGTGACGGATCATGATATAGGAGACTTTCAATTTCTCCCAGATCGGCTTCGAAGTCAAGGAGACCATCATCACTTTCCAATGAAAATGGATCGATGTGAGCAAGTTCATCAGCGAACTCCTCAAGAAGATGATCAGCATCAGTTTGTGGAACTGGTGCCTCAACATACTCGATGTCTCCATAAGATATACAATCATCGCTAAAATCTGAGAAGGTCTCAAATTGATCTTTAGGACACTCAATAGATGAAGGAATATCACATACATGATCCAAAGTTCCCTGTGACTCTCTCGGGATTGGGACAAGGATCTCAACACTAGACTTTATTAATTCGTCCGATTCCTTATTAGGAATAGTGCTAAGATGCTCATCCCCCATGTTCAGAGAGTGAGTGTGAACTTCGGGTGTGATAACAGACTGAGGGAGTTGAGAAGGACTAGCATACAGGGGTTTTATAAATTTCATTTGTTCTTCTGCTAGTAATTCTATCATAGTCTTTTCTCCCTGATTTTCCGAGGAAGGAATCACAACAAATGAACTTGATGAACCCTCACAAAATTGAGAAATATCAAGGGTAACATCATCATCATCATCGTCGAGAAGAGCAGCATTGCGAAATATGGCACGTGTTTTAGCTGCTTGTTCTAAGACAAGTAATTCTTCCTTGCTTAATTCGTTTCTAGCATCTCGTTCTTCAGTAAGCAATTCTGCCATGGATTTCTCACGAGAGCTTTGAAACGATGAAGTAGCCAACTCCTCCTTAAGTTCTTTTAAAATATCAAGAGCCTTTAGTAAAAGGTCTTGCTCGGTTTCTTGAGGAGTTGTGTGAATCATATCGTACTGTGGAGGTGGGTCTGAAAACGAATAGTCGTAATTGTTATAAGGAAATGGATTCCTTGTTTGACAATCCGAGCTAGAGTGTGGACCTCCACAGTAATCACAACAGTGAAACTGATGTGGTTGTGGGTGATAAGTGCTAGAGTTATAATTGTTACCAGGAAACTGCTCATAGACAAGCGTGTTTCCCGATTGACAATCGGAACTGTAGTGTGAACCACCACAGTACTCACAACAATAAAACTGCTGAGACTGATGGTGTGGTAACTGACGGAATGAATCAGTCGTGTCATGGTAGGAATAGGGATTCTGGTTATAGACAGACCCGTTTCCTGATCCTATCATGCCACAGCTGGGGCAATTGCCACCATTATAAGGATTACCACACCAATGGCAAACCAGAAGGTGTGGGTGAGACATAGAAAGAATCAAATGTGTATAGAGGGTGAGGAATTGAGAATCAAAGGGGTAAGAGGGTAAAGGTGAGTATTTTTGGGTTTTTGGGTAAACATTTTGTACAAAGGATAAAGAAAATGTTTTTGTGTTTTTTGTGTTCGTTGAAAACTTGATTTAAAATGTTTTCGGGAACGGTTTTGGGTTGAAAATTGGAAAATATGAACAAAGGATGGGTAAATGTACAATGGAATGAATTCCAAAGACACTAATCAGAAAAACCGTTTAGAAACGCACACAATCTCCCCGGCAGCGGCGCCAAAAGTTGATTGATGCCAAACCACCTAACTTATATTGACCAAGGAATGGTCAACAAAGTCAGACAGCCTAGATCAATGCTCCGCGGAAGTATAAGGTTTCCCCGGGTCGTATGTCCCGACGAGGTGTGAATTGTAAACAAACGGTTATTTGATCGGGTGAAATTGGACAGGAAAAGGTTTTGAGTGATTAGAACTAAGGAATATACTAGAAAATAGCTTAAACAAGCTATTTAAACAAAACTGGAAAGTTTGAAAACCCCAGAAACGTTTAAAACTAAAAACGCGTACGTTACGTTTAAATAAAACGTAGACGTACAAAATAAAACGCGAGTTTTAACAAAATAAAATACTTACAAAAGTGAAAATCACATTTTTACAATCCTAATAATAAAAGAAACTTTTTAGAAAATTAAAATTACTTTTTACACTATTTAATTATTTAATATTAATTAAAAACTAATTATTACTTATTATTAATACTTAAATAACTAAAATCCAATATAATATTATTTAAATACTAAAAAGGTGAAAATAAAATTTTTAAAACTATAAAATAACTAAAAACAAGTTTTAAAAATAAAAATAAGTATTTTTGTCTTTTTGTGGATTTTCTTTTAATTAATTACTATTTAATTATTAATTTCCTAATTAAACTATTTTAAATTAAGAAAATTAGCAAATGAACAGTAAAAATTCTAATAAAATTTCTAAAATTATTTTATAACATATAAAAGCTATAAAAATATAAAAACTAGATTTTACTTAATAAAAACTAATAATGCTATTTAATACTAATTATTAATTAATAATTAATAAAACTAATATTAAATATAATAAATACCAAATGATGAAATAAAAATCTGAGAAAATTAATATAAATACTTTAACTTAAGAGGAAATTAAGAAAAATATAAAAATGACAAGTACTTAATTAAAATCTAAAAATGAAAAATAAAATTTAAATAAAATTAAATAGAAACTATCACTTAGAAATTAAGTTGGAATTTTTGGATTTTCTTTTTGGAAATTAGTTTTATACCTAAAAACAGTAAACTTTTGTGAAAACAAGTTTGGTGGAACCCAGAAATAAGCACAACAAGTGCTTATTTGCTTGATAGTTGACTTTGGTCAACTGTCCAAGCTATAAGCTTGAAACAAGCTCAAATCTGAGAACCAGGGGTGGAATTGGGTGGATACATGTCTATTAAGCAGAAATAAGCCAGAAATAGCTATACCTAACCACTGATTAAGCAAAAAGCTCAAAATAAGCACTTGTGAAGAACCAAAGCAACTCAGACAAGGGACAAAGTTTGTGTCCCTTGCAGCCCTATCAAATGGGACTCAAAACTCAAAATAACCCTTGATACTTGAAGATGAGCTTATTGGCTTCTCAAAAAGCCAATAAGCTCATTGTGGGGTCCACTGTGTAGGCCATGAGATGGCATGAAAGTTGGGTGTTTGGCTGAGCATCTGCACAGCAGGGCAAATGCTTGCCCTGCAAGTGTCTTTGGGACAATGGTGGGCCCCACACAAAATTACCAAAAATAAAAGGAAATGGGGAATTGAAAGTTGAGCTGGTAAACAAATGCTAGAAACAAGTTTCACAATCTGAGCTATCACACAAAAATCAAAACAATTCTTCAAACTTTTGGAAAAATCTGAAATGGGGACTTTGACTTTTTGATAAAACTTGGTATTTGACTTTCTTGAGTTTCTAGGAATCCCTACTGATTTATTATGTTGTAATAAGCTGTAAATGAACCAAATAAGGCTATATTAACTACTTATAACTTGAAATGGTGAAGAAGCAATCCCTAGGTCCTAACAGTTAACATCTAAAATGGCTACAAGAGTGATTTTTGACTTTATATGAGATAATGACCAATCTGATGGTCAATATGAGCAACAATGAGCCTAAGGGACTTACCTAAGCCAAGTATTACCTTAGTAATTAACGAGAACACATGTAGATAGCTAGAACCAAACACCCCTAATTGGTTGACTGATCTTGTTTTTCAAAAGGAAATGACTTTTTAAGCTTGAAAAATGAAAACCAGGTACCAAACCAGTGACAATATGATGCAAGGGGCAGTTAAGAACTGAAAAGAAGCAGTTCCTAATAAGCAATAAGCAAAATGCCAAATTAATCTAAACTTCACAGTTAAAATAAAAGTTGCATGAAAACACAATCAAACCACAAGATTTAATCTAATGTGCATCTAATAAGCAAGTTATGACTAGAATAAGCTGAAACAAACACAGAATAAGCAATGAAATAGCAATGGCTACAGTAACTGTGCAAAGACTTGAAAATGACTTACAATGTGATCCTGTGAGTTCTAAACAAGAAACCAAGTACTCACACTAGTCCTACTGCCTCCCAAGAGACATCTAAACCATCTTCAATCAGAGATAAACCTGCTCCATTGCTTCTTGCTTGAATTTTTATTTTCTATTTATTTTATTTGATTTGTCTGAGTTTTTTTTTATGAGTTTACATACTACTACTGGTTCAAAGTTTCAAAAAGCTTTCAGAAGCTTTATGAGGAACTTAAGTAAGTCTAATGAGTTCAAAATAACAACTGGAAACAACAACCAACATATTTGATATTTTTGAAATTAAAGGAAATTGCAGAATACTCAAAATCAACTAAAACTTTGGAATTGATAATTAAAAAGATTAATGCTACATTTAGAATACTAGAATTACAAACTTGAAAGCTTGAAATACACTAGAACTTTTGAAAATTACTAATTCGACTTACAAATTACAATACAACTATTCTACTCCTAACTACTAACTCTTTCTTCTCTTTTCTTTTCTTTTTATAGCCCTCCAATCTCTCTCTTGCTTTCCCACCTTCTTTTATGGCCGTTGGATGGCTAAGTTAAATCTGAGCCTTTGAACACTTTTTTGGCGGGAAATGACAATTTGGCAGTTGGGGTTTGCTTGGAGTGATTCCAGGGTAATTAATTCATATTGTAACTTTGTGGAGTCTAAGGGAACATGGAGTGGGTGAGTGATGAGCTGGAGGATGGGGGAGGAGTGTTAGTTTGGTGTTGCAGTTGCAAGTGGGGAAGAAAGGGGTGAGTCAACCATGGGTTTGACTGGGTTTTTAAATAAAAATGGACGGGGTGTAGTTTGTTTTGGAGTGGGCTGGGAGGTACAATGGGCCTGATGGAGCAATAAGGGTGAGTGGGCTTGGTTTGTTTTGGGTTTAAGTAATTAAATTGGGTCCATTTGGTGTATAAGTTTAACAAAGAAACCACAAGGACCAATTTTGTAATTTTCATAAACCTGGGGACTGAAAATGTAACCTTCACAAAGTATTCACAAGGACTAATTTTTGACAACATTTAAATATTACAAGGATGAAAATTAATATTTTCCAAAATAAATACCCGGGGACTAATTTTGCAAATTTCCAAACTCCGGGGACTAAACTTGTAATTTTCTCAAAATTTTCATCCAGGGATTAAAAGTGACACATGTGAATTCCTAAAGACCCAAAATGGTTTTTCTTTCAAAAATATCCCACCAGGGACTGAATCTGCCAAAATCTGTAACTCCAGGGACTAATTTTGTAAATTTCCAAAACTTTCCAATTTTTCACCAAAGGACTAAATATGACATTTTATGATTTCAAAATGACCTTTGGTGATAATTTTCCATATTTTGAATATCCAGGGACTAGTTTTGTCATTTTATGAAAGTTGGGGGACTGAAACTGCCAATTTTGCAAACTTTGTGCGTTTTTCATTTGTTTTTGCTCATTTTGCATCTAAAACATATAAAACACAATTTTGAAATATTTTCAGTATTTTGATGCATTACTGAGTGTTTTTGTATGTTTTGCAGTTCATATTAGACCAAAAATGATGAGTGTTTGAGCACTCATCAGAACTCGACATTTAGCTTAGTGTCGTTAATTGGTGTAAGCAAAAGTTGTGTAAGGTTTTCTCCGCCAAAAGGGAGCTTGTTGAGTAGTGAAGAAAACTCTCGAGTAGGTGACTCAGGGAGTGGAGTAGGGCAAGGAAGGTGTCCTTGTAGCCGAACCACTATAAATCTTTGTGTCCGGTTTGCATTTCCTTTCTCTTATCTCTTTACATTTATTCTTGCACTTATCACTTTATATCTATGCTTACAAATATGTGTTGATAGTTGCTTATATTGTCATGATGATTAATTGTGTTATAGTTACAATATAATATTGTGATTGTGTGTATAATTATATGATATGGTCTAATAGATTATTATTCACACTTCTCATATTGAGTTTAACTTGATAGATAATTTGATACAAAACGTTTTAAGATTTTAAAAGGAAAACGTATTTACATAAAGATCAACCAAAGCTCGATTCATAAAACTAAGTTTGGAAAACTAATCCAAAAGCTCATATATATAATTGATCATATTGATTATATTTTGTTTTCATACTAAACTCTAATTGAAGGTTTTTCAAACAAACAATTGAATAAATTCGAATCAACATTTTGAAACAAACTTTTTATAAACGAAAAATAGGGGAAAACTATTCAACCCCCCCCCCCTTCTAGTTTTCCACACCTTTTAAGCTCCAAAGAGATACTACCAAGAAGGATAAACATAATGCGTTACATCTTAACTTGTAGGAAAGCTTGGAAACTCAAGTACTTACGAATCCGAGGTGGTTAGTCAAACATATAAAAGCATATAATAAAATGACCTTTGTCCTTTTAACATAAGCTTCTATTTGAGATTTAGCAATTTCTAAACTTTTCTTCTAGGATTAACAAACTTGACTTTCTTTGTTTTACTTGTTTACGGTGCATTCAAGTTAAATCCTAATGAGTAAATTTGAATGGAAAAGTAAATTTGAAAACTATGCCAAATTTACCAATGGAAATAATATGCCAAAGATCTTGATAAATTGATTTCACATAGTTTTCAAATTTACTTTTCCATTCAATGAAATTTTCTTTTTCAAATAGCGGTGGGTTTTGAATAGATTTCCCTTCTTTGAGATTTTCAAAATCCATGGATTGATTCAAGTTTTAAAATATAATATATTTTAAAGATCTTGAGTAACGTGGCTCTTGATGCCAATTGTGGAAAACTAAAAGGGGGGTTGAATAGTTTACCGCTTTTTAAGTTAATTATCTTTTGAAACTTTACGTTTAATCAAAGATCTAAACTACAAGACAATATATAAAGTGCAAGTATAAAGAAAGAAACGATCAAACCACAACACGATTGTTTATCGTGGTTCGGCTACAATGACTCTTTTTCCTTGCCCTACTCCACGCCTCAAGTTTCCAACTTGAGAGTTTCAAGCACTAGTCAACAAGCTCCTTTCACGGGTGGAGAAACCTCTACAATCGTCGCTTACACTTTATCCGGCACAAAGCTAAATACCGGGTCCTAGTTCAAGGTAGAACCAACCTAACGTCGCCAATCCACTATTTCCGGCACTAAGCTAGATGTCGAGTTTTTTTACAAGGGTACAACCACTCCCATTACACTATGCATTTTAAGGCCTAAAATACTAACTGATCACTTCAATACAAGATACACATGAAGTATAAACTATAAGAGTTTACACAATGCAAAGCTAACAAGTCTTGCAACTTCTTGTTGAATACTTGTAACTTCTCGGATGAACTTGTGAACTTCCTTTCTACATAAGAGAATCACACAAGTGAATTGCTACTGAGTTAGATAAGATAAATGAGAGTGTATCTATTCTATATCTAAAAGTGATATGAGATTTCTTGTAAGTGGCTTGGTATTTATAGCCAAACAAACCAGACCACTGGCGGATCCAGCGGAACCCAAACAAGGGTTCCGTCCTTGTAACCCCAGGGTTCCGCCA
Organism: Artemisia argyi; assembly: GCA_030686995.1. Lineage (NCBI taxonomy): Eukaryota > Viridiplantae > Streptophyta > Magnoliopsida > Asterales > Asteraceae > Artemisia > Artemisia argyi. Next base: position 186,068 of record JARVZY010002400.1, on the reverse strand, counting down.
GTGTCTGACAGTCAAATCCTTCAAGAAATCTTTCTATATCTAGCAATGTCACATCAAGTTACTTCTAGTCAAACACACAATAGATAGAGTAAGAGACCTTCTATAATGTGTAAGAAGTAGTGTGTAAGAAGTTTTATGGAAAGTCACATCCAAGAATAGTAACCTTACCATAAGTGCTTATGATGCATGCCATGATGTCATGTTATATTTTCTATATTAGGAAATATAACAATGTTTATGTTTAATATGAAATGTAAAGTCTAGTTTATACAAGATTAAAACTAGAATCATGTTTTACTAAAAACTGAAGTTTACACTTTGTCGTTAACAAAACTTAGCAAAGATCTAAAGGATGTAATGTACAATTATTATTTTAATGGAATAAAATATTGTTTATGTTTATTTATCATTGTCTTAATAATATATCCCGTATTTGCATGTTTAAATCCATAAATAAATTATAATTCTAAATTGTCCATTGTCGGTTAATGATATGAGAATATCATTAAACTAAGACAAATTTGAGTATTGGTTAGAATATACTTGAAAGTATATTGATGCGTAGTCATACCAATTTCACATGATATTCAATAAATTGAATATAGGACTTATCCCAACTATATGATCTCATATTTATGTGAATCATGTTTAAAAGTTATCCTCAGACTTGAGATACCAGATAAGTGTCATGGATGTAGTGCATTTCTGTGAAGCAATTTACCGCTAACCGTAACTGGTAGTCATAAGGATTGTTTTCAGAAGTGTTGCAAAGTTCATGGGTTATTCTTGTAGTCAAGAGAGAATTTGTTCATTTGAATTTGTTTTGAAGTTTAATACTGCTGGGCCCCTCGTAGGGTTGACAAAATGTTTGCGTGGCCACGCCCAAAATCTATCTGGAATACGTTCAGATGTTTTGGTAATTTTGTTCAATCAGTAAGAAACGAGAAACGGAAAGTTAATAAAGGATGATTAATCTCATATCTTTATTAGTGTAGTATTAGTAACAAAAGGATAATTATAATGATGAATCATTAAAGGTTTTCCAGGGAACCTAGCTCGAGTCATACTAGAGGCATTGGAGTGTTGCAAGACGCCAACCAATGTCATTACACCATTAATAGATATACAAGTGGGAGCTGTTAAAGTATGTGTATAAATATTAATATGTGTATGACTAGTATCAAACTCGAGACCTCGGGATTACACATATTACAAACGAGAATTAAAGTATAATAATTATATATATTAAATGTTATGTATATATGTAAATATTTAAACACTAAAGGGACTAAACGGTTGTTCGTTATTAAATGTACGGACTAACTATCGTAAAAAGGAAAAGAAAAGGACTAGGATGTAACTAGGAGCCAAGAAGGATCCGGAAACCCTTCTTGGACTCCTTAACCGATCGGCCAAAGGGAAGGGGATCCCAATCCCACTCCAACTTGTCCTCCAAGTTACATATAGTATATATACAAGGCTTAGGGTTATTCATTCACATCTTTTGTACACACACAATAACCTAAAGTTTTTTATTTTCCTTCTTTTCTTCCTAGCCGATCGAACAAACACCCATTAGGGTTTTGGGTCGATTTTTTTTTTATAAAAGATAATCCCTAGTGTTTTGTTCTTGCAATCACTTTAATTTGTTATTAGTTTGTGTGTACAAGAATGATGTAATAACTCACTATAGTTATTATCAAGAGATCGATAAACAAAACGGTAAGGGGTTTATCATTGATCTATTGTTGATTATATTCAAGATTTGTTCACGTGCAAAACGGTACGTTCCTAGTTATGTTTTCGTTAATAATTATATGCTATACTCGATCTATTGATTCCGCATACGTGTTTACTTTGATTAGTTTATATTTATATGAATGTCATGGTAATTAAATTCTAACAAATACAAGTCACATGCATAGCCAAAATTTTCATTTTGTTAATACAAAGTTTCCTTGTTGCATGTCATTTTTCATTTATATGTTAAAAATATGCAGGTATGATTATTAAAGGAGGTGATATGAACATCATAAACAATTGGACACTATAAAATTACATTATTAATGCACATGATACAACACAACATATACATGTTTGTAGTGTGCATATCAGTTGTTGTGGTGTGCATATGACCTCTCTATTATTAACAACATTCTCATTTACCATAAACGATCAAAACAAGTATCTACCGATAAGTAATAAAATCCTTTGTTTTCAATGTTTGATTTAAGAACCGGGTGCTTTTTACCAACTAAACATGTTGCTTTGTTGACCAAATTATGAATTATTTTCACATACAAATAGATATGTTATAATGATGAACATGAACATAAAACTGTGTACATTATATGGATGGTTCCTCCAGCCTCCGGACCCAATACCAACAAAAAGAGGTCAATGCCTACTTTTCAACATTATATAAACCTATTTTCTTCTTTATATAGGGGGTCTTTAACCGGACGGTCCCCTTTTTTGTTAGCCGAACCCCCCCCCCCCCCCCCCCCCCCCCCCCCTTTTTTTTTTTTTTTTTTAATTTTTTTTTTATTTTTATAATTTTGTTTATATAAACCTGAAAGTGCGGAACAGAAAATATAAAGTTTAATAAGTCAAACGCTTAAAACTGTCAGAAATACGGAGCAGAAACTGACAAAAAACTGTGTCGTACTGGAAAAAATAGGGGAAAGTGGGAAAAGTCAAAAGGGGACAGGGGGTGGGCCAGCCGTCCGGTTAACAGTACCCCTTTATATATGAGAGGTCTATTTGGGTCATACTAACGGTACCGGGGGACAAGCCCCACTGTTCCCAAATAGTGCCGCTTGTCCCCTATTTGTTCCCCACTTTTTTCAGTACAGCACAGTTTTTTGTCAGTTTTTGCTCCGTATTTCTGACAGTTTTAAGCGTTTGCCTTATTAAACTTTATATTTTCTGTTCCGTACTTTCAGGTTTATAGCTTTTTGATATAAACAAAATTATAAAAATCAAAAAAAAAAAAAAAAAAAAAAAAAAAAAAGGAGGGGGGGTTTGGCTAAAATTTGGACCCCGGTCCTTATAACTCACCCCCTATTTGTATGTCCCCTGATTACTCATACTGCTCATTTTGAAAAGCAACATTCTAGCAGTAAAAGATGAAAACGACCATAAAATGCAATGATGACTGCAAAAACATTGTTTCTTTTAAGGAGAAGGCTAAAATCATTCTTGAATCTTTAGCTTTGTCGCCATGATCCTTGCTTTGCATCTCTATAGTATTTGGAGTTCAAATCCACTTTTGGCTTTCTAAATATATCTCGCTCCTTAATCACAGCAATTTGATCTCTTGGTTTAAACTTTTTGTGGAAAGGCAATGAAATAGTTGACCATTAAACATTGTAAACCCAGTAGGTAAAGATATTTATAGGGACAAATAGATATAAACCTTAATGGACCCGAAGCCCACAAGCTTCGGCCAACTAAATACATCTAGTATTGCCAACATGAAAAAAATAAGAAGGAAGAGACCTAGTAAACAACCAATATTACCATATGAACGTGTTAGGTGATTATTGATTTACATGACATATCTTGCCAAGTTACGAGTAGTGAAATTTGGTAGAAAAAAAAACGACCAGAACAATGTGAACACAGATCTTGTAGCTGACTAAAATACAAAGCTTATATAGTAGTTTAAATGCGACTTTCTTTACATCTCGAGAAGATGGTCTAACATTTGTTAAAACCAAAGTTTTGCAAACTTGTCTTGTTTGCAAATAACGTACCCCGTATTTCCTTTATTGTATCGAGGCTTAACTATTACACACGCAACAAAATGAATCGAATCATAGTTACCCTTAGAGCATCCCCATTCATAACTTGAGTTAAGTTATAACTCAGCGTCACGTCAGCGCCACATCAGCTTTACCACTTTAATTTTAACTCACAAAAAAACACCCTCATTCATAACTCAATCTTAACTCACTTTAACTCAATTTTTTAAATATTTTCAATTTCAACCCTAAACTAAAACTAATATTTCATTTTTTTTAAAACATAACATTAATTCTTAGAATATATTACATTACGAAAAAAAAAATACGAAATTAAAAATACAATACGAAAAAAAATAAAAAGACATAAAAAAAAATTAAACCACAACCTATTTATTCATTCCGTACGCTTTGGCAACCCGTATTTTTCAATAATACGATCCTTTTCCATATTCACCAGCGTCACGTAATAAGGATCTTTGCCGGTAGTGTCGAGCAACAAAAACTCAAAGTCCCTCGAGCGTATTGCTGCGTATTGGTTTTCAGCGGTTACTTTGTAAGCCAAGGCCGCATCTTCACGTTTAGCCCGATATTTCTCGGGCAAAGCGTCCCCGAATTGGGCCGACGAAACAGAGCCACCGGTACTCGTTCCCCCGGTGCTTGTCGTTGTCTCAGACTTTTGTTTCTTCGTAGCCCGCTTTTTCCCCATCGGGCGTGGTTGTGCATCATTACCAAACAACGCCTCGTTTGCTTGGCTCGGGACATCACCGGTTAAATCAACCGTGTCCGGTGCGTCCCATTTCTTATGAGTAAGCAAAACACTCCAAGCCTCCTCATTATGAAACGGCGCGTTTTTGCTCTCGTTTCGATACATTTCCTAGGCCCGTGTGAGTATATCCATGGCATTTTCCCCACTTTTTTTATCGCAGTCGGCACGTTTGTAAATCGCGTTGAACTTTGTGCAATCGCGGTTCAACGTTCTGCACTTCGATTGTATCATATCTTTACCGCATCTATGATAACTATGCTTATTGAACTCATTTATAACCCGCTCTGCCAAAATGTATCTTTGGATTGGGAACGACCGATTAGCTCATCCTCACTTGCAGCCACCCAACACGTTGCAAGTAATTTTTCTTCACTTGCTTGCCAACGTGTAACGACTGGTTCGACCTCGTCATCATCATCGACTGGTTCTTTCGATTTTTTGGACTTTCGTTTAACACGAGTTTTGGTTTTTTTTGGAGGCGACGTAGGTGTTTCGGAAACTTCGTTAGTCTCCGTGCTGGATTGTTGGGATGGTTGAGTGAATTGGAGGTTTTGAAAATCGGTGTTTAAAGTGTTTTGGTGTGATTCTTGCCATAATCTAAAAGCTTCATGTTGTTGGAACACTTCTTGACTCGACGCACCGAGTACGTTTGGGTTCTCCCAATTCGGATTAGGCTTCGGGTTTGATGATGAACCCGCGTATGGGTTCCCCCACCCACCGAGGAGGTTTGTAAACGAGTTGGGATCGTTTTTGTCGCCTTGAGACTTTTTTTTTTTTTTTTTGGATATTAGAAGTTGTAGATAGAAGATAGTGAGTAGTGAAAGTGTGGGAAAAAGAAGTAGGTTAAATGGGTATTTATATTGGTTGAAAAAAGGTTTTGAAAAATGTGTTTTTTTTTTTTTTTTTTTTTTTTTTTTTTTTTTTTTTTTTTTTTAACGCTAACTAGCCGTTTTTTTACGTTAGTTAACGTTAGGGGGGCCAAATTGTAACTTTTAAAAAAACTATCCGTTATTGTGAAGTGGGGAGGGGGCCCAATGAATTTTTTTTTTTTTTTTTATACACGAATGGTACCTTAACATGGCGTTAGCCACATAACGCCCCACGTTAACGTGGGTTTAACGCTGGTGGATGCAATGGCTAACGTGCCTTAACGCGTGTTACCAAGCCTTAACGTGGAGCCTCACGTTACGAATGGGGATGCTCTTACCAGAAAACAAATCTTTAAAAAAAAAATAACGTAGAAAAACAGATTCTTTTTAATTCAATAATGGACGTTCATTAATATTGGGTAGAAAGAAATAATGAATCTTATGCTTTTTAATATCGACTTTATTAATTAGTGCACTTTGTTAGTTGGTTGCAGTCTCCATAAATTCCCACTCCACCGAAACATCCTTATTTTCGACACCCTTTTATTAAGCTTCTTCAAGTACAAAGATATCTCTCAAGTCTTTTATTGTTACTCCAAAGGGTTTTTTTTCTTCTTATTCATCTTCTACTATCCACATCTGCCTATGCAAACATCGAAGGTAAGAAGCATTCTAACTCATTTACATTTTAATAACGTTAAGTGTGACTTAAATTTATGACGACTTGACGTTAGCAAATTTTTAGAAAAGATAAGTATGTATATTGGTCCATCGGCCAGTGGTATGACCATCCATACCACTGGCCATGTAATATGGACGTGTTATAATTTGAGATATAATAGTTATTTAATGCTATGATATTTGATATAGGAGATGCTTTGTATGCTTTGAGGAGGTCCGTGAAGGACCCGAAAAATGTTTTGCAAAGCTGGGATCCGACTTTGGTTGATCCGTGTACTTGGTTTCATGTTACTTGCGATTCTGAACATCGGGTTACTCGACTGTAAGTAATATGCCCGTTTTCTCAGGCTATCTGATTTCATGTTAATTATTATTGATTATCAAGTATAGATGATGAGATTTGAATCAGTTTATTTGTTATAAATCAAAATTATGTCTTCTTTTTTTTTTTTTTTTCCCATCCAAAAATAGAATATTATGTGGAAAGTATAAACTTGATATAAAACATGCTTTGTTGTTGTTTTGTACTTTTTGTAACTTTTGTATTGTGCATAGTGATCTTGGAAATGCAAAGTTGTCGGGTAATCTTGTTCCTGAATTAGGGAAGCTTGAGCATCTTGAGTACTTGTAAGTAAATATTTTCAAATTTGTTTATGTTGGCAAGAAAGTTACTCATACTTTTGCTAAATGTTGATCGTTAGCAACACCGACCAGCTCACACGTCTCGCCTCAAGGACAAAGTTACTCACAATCCATATGTTAACTTGATGAAAAAAAAAATGTAGCACCTACTTGTTCAACATCACAAATTTACAACCCTTGATCATCAATATATGGCCATGTGTGACCCATGCTTTTAGTTTAAATTGTTTAAGTAAAACTATAGAAGAGATAGAATCCCATGTACATACTTTAATAGCATAGTATACCATATAATACAGTTATACTTAATGCTTTGATCATTTAGTAGAAATAAATGAGACAAGTGATGTGTTTTGTTTCCATAATTGTGCAGGGAGTTGTACATGAACAATTTTGTGGGGACAATACCATCTCAGCTTGGTGGACTGAAAAATCTTATAAGCTTAGATTTGTTTCATAATAATCTCACTGGTTTCATTCCCCCTTCTCTTTCCAAGCTTTCCAATATCAGATTCTTGTATGTTTTCTTACTCATCTTACTTTTCTACTACAATTTCATATATACAATTGAAGACCTTATTAGTGTGTATTAAAATGGCTGCGACCTTGTGTCGGGTTGGCTTTTCCCGCAAACACTTTTTTGTCCTTAAATAATTTTGTTAAATATGCTAATTAGGTGTTCACGGTTCGGGTAATTAACCGAATAAACCGAAAACCGAACCGAAACGAACCCAAAAAAACCGAATCGAACTTGTTAAAACCGAACCGAACCCGCGTTCAAAAAAAACCGAACCGAACCGAATTAAAAATTTGGTTTTCGGTTTGGATATAGGTTTGGCTATATGAACCGAAAAACGAATTTATATAAATATATATATTTTTTATATATTTATATTATTTTAAATATAAAAAATGTCCATTAAAATTTTATACTAATATAAAAAACACTTTTTTATGCTTGAAATATTTTTTTTTGTTAAAAATATATATAATTAAATTTAAAAAAAAAATTATAAATAGTATAATTCAAGTACAAAATTCGGTTTTCGGTTTTGACCCATACCCGAACCGAACTTCGGTTCGGTTCGGTCTTAGATATTTTCGGTTTGGTTCGGTTTTCAGTTATGACCCAAAAAAAAAATTTAACTGAACAACTCGAACCGAATAAACCGATTAACCGATAACTGAACCGATGAACACCCCTGTTGCTAATATGATTTGAAGTTTTAAACAACTTGCTACAATATTGGCTGACTTAGCCCATTTAAACGATATGACATGCTCGGCCCATTTTACATTTTCCATGTAGCTACAATTTTGAGTTGGCCTATTCTCCTATTTGGCTTTTTCGAATAAAAGCAAACCAGTCTAAGGGAGATGATTTGACACATATTAGTTTTTTATTTGAACATTCCGATGCACAAATAGTTAAAGCAGAATGTATACACAGCACAACAGGTTAATGTATTAGTTGGAGTGTGTCAATCAAAAAGTTGAGTGTGCAAAATGCAAATCTTTACTCATAACTAAATGGGCAAAAATACGATTACCGTATATCTGATATATATATACTATGATGTAACGTTAACAGAAATCGATCCATATATGCAGAAGACTCAACGGTAACAATTTAACCGGACGGATTCCAAAAGATCTTACCAAGCTTCAAAATCTTAAGATTCTGTGAGCTCATATTTTCTCATTCTCTTGAACTTTTATTTGGTTGTACAACTTTATGTTTATAATGTCAATTTTCGCAGAGACGTGTCTGATAATGATTTAAGTGGCACGTTTCCGACTTGGGGTTCCTTCTCTAAGTTGACAGAAGAAAGGTGAGTATCCTTGATGTAGTGTCTTTTACACCCGTTGCCTTTGGTCATGCGACATAAAGTGGTTTTTGAATGCAGTTTCAAGAATAACCCGAGACTAGAAGGACCTGAACTAATGGGTTTTGTGAGGTACGATGACAATGACGGCAACTAATAATATATGGAGCAAAAATATCTATCGGATTTAGAGGGAAACAAGTCTATGTTGATTGCAAAGAATAATTATTGATGGTCAAGTACTACTAGAGTACTAATGCTTGTCCAATGTAACAGTATTTGTTAATGTGTGATGATACAATAAAATCTTTGTGGCTTGTAACAAAGATATATGAAGAAGAAAAAAAAGTTGTTAGATTCTTTTGTTGTGTCCCAATGGTACCCCTTGTTGTGCGTTCAAGTCCTACTTAGGACATGTGAGATAGTTTGTAGTTGTATATTTTATAGTTAATTGTCGTTCTAAAAAAAATGTTTTCGCAAACATGAATGGGATATTGAGTCCAAAAGTGATATTATGGAACAAAAAGGCATGAACTTCAGTGAAGTCAAAGTCGTAACTCGTAACAGCTAAATAAATTATGCAATAAATTCATTAAAGTCAGATTAATTGCTTGTTATTAAGTTGTTGTCAATGGTTGCATTGATGGCTGAAAATTAAACATAACCGTTCAAAAACCAACTACTCCATAAAAAATACATATCTTTGGTCTAAATCCAAAAGAGATTTAAAGGGAAGTAATATACATATCTTACTAGTTTGGAGCAACACAAGTTTTGGTTCGTTGATAATTCCAGGATTATAGTTCATATCCAACAGTACAATTTACTGTCTCGATCATTATACTTTGGGAAATAGAATGGCGAATAGACATGCCATAATCACGTTCTTAAATCGGTTTTATCTACTTTCTGTTTTTGTTTAAATAAAGTTTAAGCTTGTAGCTTTGGTTTATAAATTTCTGTATTTTTGTATTGTTTCATTATTGTGAGTTCTGATTCGGGTATGTTTCTAACAAAATTTTGTATATGATTTTTTTTTAACATAAAAAAAATTTTGTATATGATTAACACTCATATACGTGGTGTGGTGTGGTGTGACAATTAAAAATTGAGTGTCACTCGAAAAAAAAATTAAAAAAAAAAAATCCGCTAGTCTTATAAGGGCTTTTTTAGCTCAAAAATATCTAAAACCAAATATTTTCATCAGTAAATCAGTTTATCACATAGTAACTTATTAAACTAATTATTTTATCAGTAGATTTGTTACCTAAAATTATCGTTTCATTATTTTAAATTTAATATTTATAGCAACCAATTATATAGGATTGTATATTTTGAAAATTAAGTGCTTTAATAATCAGTCAGATGTTTAACACATCATTAAATAAAGTCATGAGAAAAATCATCCTAAAGTCGACTTGTCCAACATCATAATGTTGGTGTAATATATTATTTTCAAAATATACTTTAATAGTGTATTAAAACAGAATCATGATGTTAGTCAAGTTTAATATGGGATATTTCTTTCATGATATTGTTTAGTTGTGTGTTAAACATGTGACTTATTATTAAAGTATTAATTTTCAAAATATACACTCAACTATCTCCATCATATATATTTTCTGAAACTTACAAAATGGGTAAAGTGATTTTTACTAAAATATCCTCAATTCAAAACATCTAAATGTTACACATTTTGAACATATATCAACTTTCCATTCTTATCCTTTTAAAATTGATTATCGTTTTTATATTAACTAATTAAGTTCTAAATTACACATAATTCTAACATTACCTAAGAAAAAACCACGCACAATATCGAGCAATCGAATTTTATCAAAACTATAAGCCACCACCGCTATGCACAGATACTTGCTTGAATTATTAAAGTGTTTTACATAGTTACACCTCCGTAATATCTATGATTCTTCTAAATTACCATTACCAGTACCAATATATACATTCATGGGCCATGTTTTACTATTCATAAGTGTTTGTGTTATATACATATTATATGTTGTAAACTAGAGCTCTAATCACCTTGAAAGTAACTAGTCCCCTACCAATTCTTTCACTATGATCGGTCATCTTCACAAAGAGCTTACAAACACCAAGTTCTAAGTTTTAAAACCTTGCACAAATGTTCTTAGTTGCGTGAATGCAACGATTTAGTAAATCGTCAATGAATGAGAAAATATGACAAGTAAACATCAGTCGTCACATAAATCATGTTTTTTTAAGGATCTTTGTAAGACGCACCTCATCTCCATCTTGTTACAAAGATCCTTAAAAGAATAATGGTATTATCTAAAATCTATAAGATAAAACCGTTTAATACTAATTCCATCTTAGAAAAACAAATAATCATACTCACTCCATTCAAAAAAAAAGAAAAAAAAATCATTTTACTATTGTCACACCCCGCCACGGCGGAAACGCGCGGGTGTAACTTCATGGATATCATCACAACACCTGGTGTCAACATAGAGAACAACTACATGCACATAAATAGAGCAATGTACCAACACACAGTGTTGTAACAATACCCAAAGATAAAATAACCAAAACAAAACATAAATCCAAATATAGATGATAAACCACTTCAAATGCAACTAAGGTCTCGTCTATCCACATCCTGCTATCTTATCCTTAGAAAGCTCACCTGAAAATGATGCTTAAAACGTCAACATAATGTTGGTGAGGTTCATAGGTTTAAGACTCAACACACAATGCAACCGAATTTACTGTGATTACAAAATATAGCTGGACAAATAAATTATAGTTATCATATTGCTACATGCATTTGCAAGTTAATATCCACACATAAAGGCAACAACACTCATAAGGCAACCATTGGGCGGAACGTGCCCACCGATCCAAAATAGTACCCATCAATATATCATCAATTAGGTCGCATGCGCGAGCAACAGGGTAAGCACCCTCCCAATTGAATCCCAAAAACCGGTAACGAGTAGGAGTATTACTCTCCAATTGGATACTCCCCCCCAATTGGACCACACAGCATTATCATCACATTATCCAATCCACATAGTTTGGTACGAGCAGGAGTATTACTCTCCAATTGGAAGCTCCCCCCCCCCCCCCCAATTGGACCAAACATATATATCCACACAAGCAAATAATCACACATAGCATACATACGACAACATTATAAGTCCAAGCTCTTTAATACCACACACATAATCACAGTAAACCAAAACATTTAAGACAAGCATCATTCCCATCCCAAGTTTAAAACAAAGTAAAAATATGGGACTATGAACTCACCTTAAACTCCGCAGCTTCCACAAAAACAATCCACAATCTATAGCACACAAAAATAATCCACATTACACGAGGTCAAGCTAAAAGCTACAACCCATGTAATACACATATGATGGATGTCTAAGACTCATATGACCCACCATGGATCTCCTAGACACCATACTAACCACCACCATAACCTAACACTCACTAAATCCCTTGCACTCTAAAACTCATAAAACGCAGAATTTTTGAGTACATTCACTCACATGAAATCTAGACAAATAAAGCTCAACAACTCACACCAAAAATTTACCATGGTATCTCATAAGCATAGAAGCTAATCCCAGAAGGACATGGACCAATAACACACAAAAGTACTCATAGAAAATTCAAACTTGTCAACTACTCAAATTCGGATCTGAACGCACACCAAAAAGTTTTGATTTTTAATAATTACTTCCACAAGTTTTTATCGCGAATCCTCTTCGTGGTAGTCTAATATAACCTAAAACTTAACTATTCCAGAAGACCAAGTCTAAATACCACTTTTACAACCACATGCCACCCTCAAACTTTTACCCAAAATTTGTCCCGGTTTGACAGCTTTGACACCTTAACAAAGAAAAATCAAAAGACCGACTTCCCGACCTCAAAATTGATCATGGCTGGACTTTTTGGAAAGATCTTTCATTATACTTCAATTTAGACTTAAAATTCGTGACTTAACTCATCACCATCTGTTATATACACTCACATCTTTACAGCCTTACAAATCTGTCCAAACCCTAACCCATAATCTAACGCGTTTAACACTCAATTCCCTTAACCATTACCCATAATCTTAACATCTAATCATCCTAACATGTTTTACTTCAATAATTTACAGAAGTTTACAAACCCTAGATTCCATCATATTAATTAGTACATGAATCATAACAATAATTGATTAATTACACATAAGGGTTAAAGATTTTACCTTGATTCTTGATTATTGCTAGACAATTATGAAACCCTAATTTTTCCCCTCTTGATTCTCCATATGTCGACCCATATTTGCAGAAAAAATGCTTTAGGGGTGTTTGGTTTGGTATATATATTAATTAGGGATAATCCTTGGGCCTAATAGTCATATTTGGACTCAAATTGGGTTCTTTTTTCCCCTTTATCCCTTAAATCCGAATTTTACCTATATAAAATATATATTTTTATTTTTTTTTATTAAATTTATTTATTACACTCAAAACTTCATACTTTTCATATTTTATATATTCCCATATCGAAACCTAACGTCTTACGCGATAAACCTTAATTTTACGATAAATCGGAAAAATATCATTTTCAAAACAAAGTTTCCAAAAATAGAATTTCACACTCTTTTTGAAATATAACACATAAAAACAAACCCCTCGTAACTTACTAACGCTCAATTACTTGAATGAAGACTCGTTACGCAAAAACACAAAAACACCAAAACTACACAAGTCATTTCTACACCACAAAGGTGATCAAAATGAACTTTCCCAAATTACAAACTTTTCAAATCACAATAAAACCACTTACGCAAATGGATTTAGTGCTAAAACTCACCTACATCACTCATATATCACTTCAAACACCTAATACACACCAAACAAACGTCAACCGAGTAAAGACTATTAGTCAAACTAACCTGCCAAAACCACGGTTGTTACATCATCCCCCACTTAGGGAAATCGCGTCCCGAGATTTCAACTACTATATTCCCCACTCACAATAACAAAAAAAAATTGGATTTTTAAGCGGATAAATACCACCCCATAAAATCACAGAGAAAGAATCGCAAAAATGTGAACCGACTAAATACCCGAATTCACACGATAGAAAACATATCGATACTTCCAACAATACACGAAAATAGATACACTACATCGATTAATAACACCAAAGATCCGAACGACTTCTCACAGGTAGGTACGATACTCTCGAACCAAATGAAAAACCAAATGATAACTGAAAAACGCACTCGCAAATAACAGATACCCATAAAACAAACATTTATGAATACCCCGCATCAAACTTCCCCGATCTAAAATCCAACTACAAACGATCTACTTCACCAACCACTTCAGCAAACAAAATTTGAGTACTTAAATTTCATCGGATCCTCACGTTCCCAAGTAAACTCAGGACCACGCTCAGAATCCCACCATACCTTTACCAACGTTATCTTACCACACTTCAAACTCTTAACATCTCGATTCCATAATCTCAACAGGTTTCTCGACAAAACAAAGAGTCTTGTCAAACTTACATTCATCTAATGGCACATGCAGACTAGCATCCGCCAACCACTTCTTTCCATTAGATACGTGAAAAGTATCATGTACACCACTTAATTCCTCAGCTAACTTCAACCGGTATGCCACAAATCCAATTCTTTACGAAATCTCAAACATCTTACGTATCTCGGTGCTAACTTGCCTTTCTTACCGAAAAGCACAACACCTTCCCAAGAAAACTCTTTCAGCATCACAAAATCACCAACACCAAACTCTAAAGACCTACAACGATTATCCGCGTAACTCTTTTGGCAATCTCTCACTGCCTTAAGTCTTTCCTTGATTTGAAAGACCATATACGTAGTCCCTTGTACCAGTTCAGGACCAATCAGTTGGCTCATCCCAACTTCTGCCCATCGAACAGGTAATCTACATTTCCTTCCATATAATACTTCAAACGGCACATTCTTAATACTAGAATAATAATTGTTGATATTGGAGAACTCAGCTAAGGATAAATGTATACCCCGGCTTTCTCCAAAATCAAACACACCCATGCTCTCAGCTCACCATCCATCTCCTGATTTGTACGCTCACTTAGTTCACTCATTAGAGAATGATAAGTCGTACTCATCTACATACGCATTCTCAAGACTCTATAACACATTTACCACAATCGCAAAGTAAGTATTTCATCATGTTTCTTGATGATCAACGCGACACCCCAAGGTTCTTTACCAACTCACCGAGCAAAAAGTCTCACCAACTCCTCCATACACCTCTTTCTAAGGTAATAATACGTCTTATCCATACTCGGATGTATCAAATACCTTGCATGAATGATGTCCTTACGCTTCCTCTTAATGAAACCAATAGCTGGTCCGCAAAGTACATTCCTCCATCTTCGTTCCTTTCCATTTACTGGTCTAAACCAAGTAATTATTCTTCTTACATGTTCTCATCCTTGAACCTCTCTCTCTCTTTAGGCTGTCAACATCATCCTCTTAACTCTGAACCGAATTATCATAACCATTGCTCACAACATCCAAGTTTCACTCGTTTACTCCCGCTCAGCGCTCTTACCACGATGTCCGCTCTTCCTTAACAGTAGTGAATCAAACAATCGTAGTCACTGAGAAATTCCACACCCAACTTCTCTTCAACATATATTAGCCTCTTGTCAAATATATGCTAAAGATTCTTATGATCTGTGTAGATAACACTTTCTGCTACATACAAATCTCATCTCCAAGTTCTACTCCCCAACTCTAAGTCACGTATCACACAGTTCCTCTTAAGGATCTTCCACCTCCGCAATGCCCACGCAATCTAAAGAACGTACATCTTAAAGCTACACCTTTCCCTTGAACAACTTGGCAAACATCCTCTTCTTCTTCAACGAACAAATTGATAATCAACACGTCAATATATCCTAAGTAAACGACGCAAACCATGAAACCGGTCGAACTAAAACGTATATCAACGAACTCAAAAGGGGTACGAATTATCGACTAGCGAAGTAACGAACATCAAAATCAAAGCTAGAAAAACACAATGAGAAATTTTCCCCCAATAAAAATAGACACAGATAAAATGTTCATGAAAACCCATACAAAGAAAATATAAGATACATGCACCCATAAAACGTCCACAAGCGTACTTCAACGAAAGAAACACTCAATGAACCAAATACATAACAAGTTTGCTAAATGAGAACCATAGACAGTTCTTATTCCCGTACTCGACCTTCCCAAAAACAAATGAATACCGTTTTTTTTTTATTATTATTTTTTTTACAAGACATATCTTAAACTTATACTTTTTTTTTTATAAAATATATATAAGCTATTTTATGTAAGACATCAACATAACCATTTTTTTTTCTTCACACTTCATTTTCACCATAAAAATAATAGTTTCCAATAAATGACCTTGAAATACCCAAAACGAATTTGGAAAATGCCATAAAGACTCTAACACAACCTCTAAATCGAACGCGAAAGACATTGAAGAATTTCGTAATCAAAATAATCCTCAAACGAACTCATGAACACTCACGAAAATACATTGCAAATCAAGCGAAGAACGCAAAGACTCACTCGTACAACAATCAAACCAAAGTCATAGAAAAAACACCGACACTAACAGGTCACAAACATGTCGCAAAATTTCAATTGGTGTGTGTGAATGAGGGATTAAATATCCACACCAATTCGTCACGAACAACCAATACTTGAAGAATAGCATAACATTCATCCGAGGAATGAATGTATGGAATAATCAAAGAAACGAACCAGTATCCAACAAAACGAATTCGATTACCCAACACCTATCACGACGTCAAATAGAAAGAATATGGCATATGTACCATCATGGTACGAATAGGAATGCCAACCAAAGAATTTGGTATACAAACGGAGCGTCTAGCAAACGAATCAACTTAAATACCACAACATAAGTACCCACCGATAATTGAGGTATCAACATATGATAGGTAGGATGGAATCTTACCACCTACACACCCCAACATATAACGACTGCCCAAACGGTTAAGAGAATACTCCTCTAACCATACAGCCATCACCGATCATGATATCACATACCATCTACCACAACATATAACAACAAACATCAATCAATGCAATAATGGTCACAAGTCCACGTGTGTGATATCCTTATAATTATGTTCGCGACCATAGTTATAAGCCTATTCCACACGCATACTTACTTCCAAAACCACACATCTCAATGATAACACACATATACCACATAGCACCTAATACACCATGCAATCCATGCTATCATACTTGAAAGTCCACTTGTGTTGTGACGCATGTATAATTATGTTGGCCACCATAATTATATATGCCCCCTTTCACAAGTGTACTCCCTCCTGTGACAACACATCATGCAAACAAACATGCAAACAAAAACTAAAGACGTCGCAAAAATCATCTCACATGGAACAATTCCAACGATAACGTATACTCTATAATCAGAATCACTTGGATAAGGTCGATCCAATTTCCAAGAGTAATTACGCTCCAACATGGCTCCAGACGGCAAAAGACAATATACGAATTCCAAAACATGACACAAAACAAAAGACGTCGCATAATGGCTCAACTCCACTCTCACACCTATCTCTCCACTCAGATCAATTTAACTTACTACCCGCTGTGGACTCTAGATCCGAATCCACACCATTTCATCCTAACTCCCTTTCATCTTTACTCAACCAACCATTCATGTTTCCTACATGTTGAGGTAGTCGACAACATGCAAAACCATCTCCATTCTTTTCTTCCAATTCTACATGATTCATAAGCGCATACAATTCATGAGGTTTAGACTAAACCACATCTCCTTCCTATGTGAGGTGAGGACACTACCAAAGGTATTTGGTAATGGCTCCATCTCCAGAAGTCAACGTGGTTCCAAACCTCTCCACTTCTTCTCCACCAACGTTTCCCATAAACATCCTCTCCTTGTCCGAACATAGATACATGCTATCGGGAACTCGGATTCTGCGGTTAGTCCGCTTTATCCTACCACTTCTCTCGCATCCGATAGCGACAACGGTTGTCCAACGAAGCATCTTACGCGCGGAAGATGATATAATAAAGTCGATATATACAATACTATGTATAAGGGATAGAATAGACGTCCAAAACACAATAAAACATCTTCTAAATATAGGAAAATAGACATATAAAATACTATACTTACACATAGATCCTAAATGCAACTATATGAGGGACTCCTAGGCTATAGTCTAGGTTAAACCACCTAATTCTCTATAACCAAGGCTCTGATACCAATCTGTCACACCCCGCCACGGCGAAAACGCGCGGGTGTAACTTCATGGATATCATCACAACACCTGGTGTCAACATAGAGAACAACTACATGCACATAAATAGAGCAATGTACCAACACACAGTGTTGTAACAATACCCAAAGATAAAATAACCAAAACAAAACATAAATCCAAATATAGATGATAAACCACTTCAAATGCAACTAAGGTCTCGTCTATCCACATCCTGCTATCTTATCCTTAGAAAGCTCACCTGAAAATGATGCTTAAAACGTCAACATAATGTTGGTGAGGTTCATAGGTTTAAGACTCAACACACAATGCAACCGAATTTACTGTGATTACAAAATATAGCTGGACAAATAAATTATAGTTATCATATTGCTACATGCATTTGCAAGTTAATATCCACACATAAAGGCAACAACACTCATAAGGCAACCATTGGGCGGAACGTGCCCACCGATCCAAAGTAGTACCCATCAATATATCATCAATTAGGTCGCATGCGCGAGCAACAGGATAAGCACCCTCCCAATTGAATCCCAAAAACCGGTAACGAGTAGGAGTATTACTCTCCAATTGGATACTCCCCCCCAATTGGACCACACAGCATTATCATCACATTATCCAATCCACATAGTTTGGTACGAGCAGGAGTATTACTCTCCAATTGGATGCTCCCCCCCAATTGGACCAAACATATATATCCACACAAGCAAATAATCACACATAGCATACATACGACAACATTATAAGTCCAAGCTCTTTAATACCACACACATAATCACAGTAAACCAAAACATTTAAGACAAGCATCATTCCCATCCCAAGTTTAAAACAAAGTAAAAATATGGGACTATGAACTCACCTTAAACTCCGCAGCTTCCACAAAAACAATCCACAATCTATAGCACACAAAAATAATCCACATTACACAAGGTCAAACTAAAAGCTACAACCCATGTAATACACATATGATGGATGTCTAAGACTCATATGACCCACCATGGACCTCCTAGACACCATACTAACCACCACCATAACCTAACACTCACTAAATCCCCTGCGCTCTAAAACTCATAAAACGCAGAATTTTTGAGTACATTCACTCACATGAAATCTTGACAAATAAAGCTCAACAACTCACACCAAAAATTTACCATGGTATCTCATAAGCATAGAAGCTAATCCCAGAAGGACATGGACCAATAACACACAAGTACTCATAGAAAATTTAAACTTGTCAACTACTCAAATTCGGATCTGAACGCACACAAAAAGTTTTGATTTTTAATAATTACTTCCACAAGTTTTTATCGCGAATCCTCTTCGTGGTAATCTAATATAACCAAAAACTTAACTATTCCAGAAGACCAAGTCTAAATACCACTTTTACAACCACATGCCACCCTCAAACTTTTACCTAAAATCTGTCCCGGTTTGACAGCTTTGACACCTTAACAAAGAAAAATCAAAAGACCGACTTCCCGACCTCAAAATTGATCATGGCTGGACTTTTTGGAAAGATCTTTCATTATACTTCAATTTAGACTTAAAATTCGTGACTTAACTCATCACCATCTGTTATATACACTCACATCTTTACAGCCTTACAAATCTGTCCAAACCCTAACCCATAATCTAACGCGTTTAACACTCAATTCCCTTAACCATTACCTATAATCTTAACATCTAATCATCCTAACATGTTTTACTTCAATAATTTACAGTAGTTTACAAACCCTAGATTCCATCATATTAATTATTACATGAATCATAACAATAATTGATTAATTACACATAAGGGTTAAAGATTTTACCTTGATTCTTGATTATTGCTAGACAATTATGAAACCCTAATTTTTCCCCTCTTGATTCTCCATATGTCGATCCATATTTGCAGAAAAAATGCTTTAGGGGTGTTTGGTTTGGTATATATATTAATTAGGGATAATCCTTGGGCCTAAGAGTCATATTTGGACTCAAATTGGGTTTCCTTTTTCCCCCTTATCCCTTAAATTCGAATTTTACCTATATAAAATATATATTTTTATTTTTTTTTATTAAATTTATTTATTACACTCAAAACCTCATACTTTTCATATTTTATATATTCCCATATCGAAACCTAACGTCTTACGCGATAAACCTTAATTTTACGATAAACCGGAAAAATATCATTTTCAAAACAAAGTTTCCAAAAATAGAATTTCACACTCTTTTTGAAATATAACACATAAAAACAAACTCCTCGTAACTTACTAACGCTCAATTACTTGAATGAAGACTCGTTACGCAAAAACACAAAAACACCAAAACTACACAAGTCATTTCTACACCACAAAGGTGATCAAAATGAACTTTCCTAAATTACAAACTTTCCAAATCACAATAAAACCACTTACGCAAAGGGATTTAGTGCTAAAACTCACCTACATCACTCATATATCACTTCAAACACCTAATACATACCAAACAAACGTCAACCGAGTCAAGACTATTAGTCAAACTAACCTGCCAAAACCACGGTTGTTACAACTATATTTGTTTGTCCCAAAATAATAGTCCAATTTTACTCTTCTAATTAAAACTTGCATTTATTACTCATTTTTTATTTCTATATTAACTATGTGGGTAAAAATAACTTTTTATAAATCAAAACTAACTTTAATTACATATATCATAATTTCAAAATTTTTTGTTTGTGCACTCTCTTTTTGGAATGGAGGGAGTAACTTACACTAACAAAAACTGAAGTTAAATTATGGAAAAAGCCCAATTTTGTGTTACTTTTTGGCGGGATATGAGAAATAGAAACATTCGACAATACAAGAAGATTATTCCATACACTTTCATACATGATTCATGATTCATGTGATGACTGAACTTAAATCATGAAAAAAGCCCAATTTTGTGTTACTTTTGGCGGGATATGAGAAAAAGAAACGTTTTTTCATGATTCATGGTTCATTTGATGATACTATTCGTGATGTCAACCACCTCTTCGCAACTAAGAACAGTGTGCAAGGTTTTAAAACTTAGAACTTGGTGTTTGCAATTTGCTCTTTGTGAAGATGACTAATCATAGTGAAAGAATTTCAAGGGAGCTCGCTTACTTTCAAGCTGATCAGAGCTTGGTTGGTATGAACTTATGGAGGGACAATACTATTCCTGATGTCAACCACCTCTTTGCAACCATCACTGGACCTGCTAACAGTCCTTATGAAGGGGGAGTGTTTCATATGCGCATTCGCTTACCTGGTCTATTATCTTTCTCTAACTCATAATTGATTGATTTATTTCTCATATCTAAATCGCTTTTTTTACGTGATTTGATTAACTATGATGTTGTTGATTGTGGTTAGACCAAGAGATCAGTAAATTTGTGATTACAGTCTCATTAGTTTTGACCAAGAACTGATATAAATCACTCTAGCTATAGACTGTTATGCAAAACTAAACACATGCACTTACCTGTCGAGTGTAGAACCTTAAGAAGGTTGTTTTCCCATCATCCATAAGAAATTTCAAAACGATTTTTCTGGCAGATCTGAAAAGCTGCAAATGAAATGATCTGATGAGGTCTGCTTGGTCTAATTGTTGTTAGAACGAGAACGAGACCACATCCGTTTGTTAGGTTTTAAGAAAACAGGCTGAATCCAAAATATTTCCTAGGTATATTTATAAGTTCACGCGTGACATTTATAGACGCAACATCAATAAACTACGTGCAGGCACAAATCCTGTGTCTAATACGTAACATATAGGCGATTTTTCCCTTTTTGAAGTTCACACGTGACATTTATAGAACACGCAACATCAATCAATCACGTGCGGACACAAATCCTGTACCCTAACGTGTACATTTATGTGATTGTATTTATTGTGCAACGTCAGATCACGTAGCACTTTTATCGTGTTGCTGTCAGAAACTCATTTAGCTAGAACAAGTCAACGGTTACTAATTATTATTGTTATTATTCTAAACTGCAGATAAATATCCCTTCGAACCTCCTGTGATCAAATTCTTGACAAAAACTTGGTAAGAAGACCTAAATATTTTTTAATCTCTTAAAATTCAACATGATTATAGGCATCCTAACATAAATAACTTCTAGATTTATCATGATTATAGGCATCCTAACATAAATAGCCAAAACGGAGATCTGTCTCTAAGCTTTTTAAAGGACGAATGGAGTCCAGCTATGAACCTCACATCAGCTCTAGTTTCAATACAGGCTATATTGTCTGGTCCCGAGCTTAGCGAGGCACGAGATCTTGTGGCAGCAAGACAGGTTTCACCCCTCACTCGATTTTTCTTCCTTCCTTTGTATTAAATTATTTGCAGTACATAATATTATTCTTTTTGTGATTGCAGTATACTAATGATCGTACTAGATTCACCAAAAATGCTATGCAATGGACTCAGCTCTATGCAACAGAAATCTCTCCTCCGTACACTAGTGGGAGAAGAATTACGAGACAATCAGCGCATTTGAATAACTATCTGCAATAAATGTGTTGGTCATTGATGTAGGGCGTGATAATTGATTCTGAAACTTTTTTTTGTTTATTTTCATACTTGGTTGTCCGAATTCTTTTGTTTAATTGTTTGGATGGTTAATGCTATGTAGGTTGTACCAGATCATCCTATCTTTATTTATAAGTAATTATTTGTCTAATGTTCCGACTGTGAATTAGTTCTTGAATGATTTGCTGAGGTGCAATTTCAGTAAATGAAGGATGCATTGTTGGCGATAAGCTGGTGGTTATTAATAAAATCAGGCCGTACGTTGATACCAACAAGCTCTGATCGTTACAAAATTAAGTTCATTCTCTAACATTCCTATCCTTTAGTTAAACCAATTTATTCAAGCACAATTAATACAACCAAAAGCCTGTGGGTTACGTGCAGGACATCTGTCCGCACATGGTTTCTTGATATCGCACGTTCTAAGCACATTACACGGGACAACTTGTATATATACAACAAAAAAAGTTATGTATGGCCAAAATATAGCATTTGGATAATTAGTTCTTTACCATCTGCAGCTGGAGTGATGTTTGAAAGCGTAAAATAAAATCATATAACTAATAATGTTCCTTTCTTTTAACCTATTTTGAGAGACTTTGCATTTCACAAGTTGGTGTCCTTTTTGCACAAGAGTGATCTTTTACGTCACTTTTCGTAGTTATTTCTTATGAAAATCTGAATATTTTCCAAACACTCAAGCAACTGTTGTCTGATGAATACTGCTACGAATAGCAAAAGCACATCCAAACATTATCTCATACATCAGCTCTCTTTTCATTACAACTGAAAATCTGATTCTGATCTTCGCATAGCTATCAAAACGCACTTCCAAACACCCTCCTAGTAGGAATACTTGAGTAGGTATTGATAATGAAATATGTGTGCAGGTATGACAAACACATTCGGTACGAGTCTAGGAAGGCAAGAGCTGATACTAGAAAGCGAGTGAAGGGTCGATTTGTGAAGGCTAATAATGAAGATGGTGATTGTTGAAATACTGATTTTGAGGATGATTGTATGTGTATTTATGTGGCTTCTGGATCCATTGACGAGTAGCTGTAGATGTTTTAGGTGTTGTTTGGCAGGACAAGTAGAGGTACTATAACAGATCATTTGGTTACTATGGTGGTTTCAGGTGACCATACGAGGTCAAGGTCCTTGACTATGTACTAGATTGTATTCTTTTGTGTCTCAAGAAATGTAACATCTGCTTGTGATTCCCATCAACTGCGAGCCCATATGAAGATTTAGGCCTTCAATTAAGTTATTTTCTTATATATACATGCTATTTGTGTGCATGTTAGAGACCTGAATTAGGAAAATTTTCTTATAAAAAAAAAGGTAATGTTTTGTCAAGGATAATGGTAAACCTTGATCGACTTCTATTCGTTTTTCTTCTCTTTACAAGCAATCTTAGAGACCATTATGTCGCGAACCATATGGTTTTGTACAAACTCTGTCACCATAAGCATGTTAATCATATCTTTAGCCTTGTTAGCACCTCTATCTGCGTTTTGTAAGATTAAGTGCTTGTTTTGGCTGACAATTTCTAGTTGTGATTTTGATGAACGAAAATCTTCTTCCAGTCTAATCACCTTTGCTTTCATTCCGTCCTTATCTGTTTCCTGTTTCACTTCACGCATTGTGTCTGAAATCAACTTAGTAACCACGGTTGCACCTACAAACGTCCATACGTAAAGGGATTGATGACTTCAGTGGCTATCGACAAGCAAAAACTGCAGAAAAAAGCACATAAGCAGGTACAGAATGAACCATGCAAGTACATGTCCTGCCCATTTATGGATCCATTCATTTCCTAATGTCAAATTTAGCATTCGAATAAGGGTCAATTTTTCTAAACAACAACCAAATTCCGTTCAATTCCTAACACGTTCGCCAGAATCCCTGGCATGGAAATGACTCTTTGACATAGCTGTAAAGATGGTGCCAATTCAGTCCCATAATTCATCTAATTCATATACCCGAACCTCCTTTCAAAGAGCTCTATCACAATCGACTTTAAAGAAGTCATTTGAGGGAAAAGGGAAAGGTCAAATACTTAATAACGCAC
Organism: Artemisia argyi; assembly: GCA_030686995.1. Taxonomy (NCBI): domain Eukaryota; kingdom Viridiplantae; phylum Streptophyta; class Magnoliopsida; order Asterales; family Asteraceae; genus Artemisia; species Artemisia argyi. The sequence goes on along the minus strand of JARVZY010002400.1, from coordinate 161,582 downwards.
ATTACATACATAATCAATCAATTAATTAGCACCTAAACTTTTTCTTAACCTGAGCCATAATCAGTTGTAAAATTTCTATTGAGATTAATTCTTTTTTGCTTTATGTTAAAATTGTTGTCGACCAGAATATTATTATAAAGTGACCTTTATATTGAGAGGACGACCTTAAAAGGAATTTCAAAGTTATTCTAAACACTTTCTTTCTTGCAAGTTCTAAACTATTATTGACTTCGTCTTTCGGGAGTAGGCAACAACAGATTAGTTATTTGGCTATCCTTGACTCCTCATGTTAATATTAAAGCTCAAAGACGAAAGAAAGAGAGACTACCAACCAGGAATATGTTTAAAGCCTTCACTGACAACTGTTTTGCCCGCGTTCTTAGCAAGCTTGGTGGTAAAAAGACCGATCTGAGCTCTAGTTTCACTGTCTGGCAAGTACTGAGGTAACTTCTTAATCCCACCCACTCTAACAACTTGATTGATCTTTGCAGCAGCCGCAGAACTGTAGCTATAAGCTGCATAGCCTGCATGTTTAACCGTCAATAAATCTGGTTTGACCCCTTTAACTCTCTCGCCAACAGAGTATATGAAGTCCCAAAACCCCATATCTCAAATCTTTTCTTAGTCTGAGGGAAGACCATTATTTCCAATAGTCTTGGTTAAACATAGTTTATTTTTATTCTTGCTACGACATTTCCACTCACATTTCTTAATAGTTAACTAGTCTACTTTTTTTTCTCAACTTTACTCCACTTACTAAATTTCATTTCAAATATCATATTCTTGTCACCACAAAAAGTTAACATACATCTTGATGAATGCATACAAGTTACATACTAGCCAAAATTTTCACTTTGGCAATACACAATTTCTTTTTTGAATGTTTCTTCTTACAGATATTGGTTTTATCATTAAGAAAGTGTCACATTTAATTAGAATGATCAAAGATGGTAGTTACTGAACCCTTCGTTTTCAATTTTAGATATAAGAATCGATTCCTTAATGTTTCTTTACAAGCTATCATAGAGACCATCAAGCCACAAACCATATGGTTTCGTACGAACTATGTCACCAGGAACCTTAACCATAAATTTAGCCTTGTCAAAGATATATCATACCAACTATTGAAACATAAAAACGTAGTATTCTAATGGTCTAGCTTCAATTTTCGAAAAAATTTAGAAAATATAACATATCCCGTTATCAAATTAGTGTTAAGTGGATTTTGAGGCCCCTAGAGCTTTGAGATTTTGTATGGTAGCACACCTTTCACACCCCTTTTATCTGCATTTTGTAAGCTTAAGTCCCCGTTTTGACCGACAATTTCTGGTTGTGATTTTGATAAACGGGAGTCTTCCTCCGGTCTATCCGCCTTTACTTTCTTTCCGTCCTTATCAGTTTCTTGTTTTACTTCACGCATTGTGTCTGAAATCAACTTAGTAACCACGGTTGCACCTACAAATGTCCGTACATTAAGGAATAGATGATTTCAGTGTCTACCACATCATAAAAAAAAAGTGCAAGAGCAGGTACCAAATGAGCTATACAAGTAGATGACATGTCCATTGGTCCCAAAGGACCCATTCATTCCTAAATTCATTGCTTAATAGTAGAAATTTAGCATTCAAATAAGGGTCAAAGATGGAAGAAAGAGAGAGTACAAACCAGGAATATGTTTAAAGCCTTCAGTGACAGCGTATTTGCCTGCGTTCTTAGCAAGCGTGGTGGTAAAAATACCGATAGTTTTACTGTCTGGCAAGTACTGAGGTAACTTCTGAATACCATCCACTCTGACTACTTGATCAATCTTTGCAGCAGCGGTACAAGTGTAGTCATAAGCCGTGCCACCTGCACGTTTAACTGTTGGTGTGATCCCTTGAACTCGGTCTCTGATCGAGTATATGAAATTCCAAAACCCCATTTCTGAACTCGGTCTTTGTCTGAGGGAAGACCTTTACTTAATAGTCTTTGTTTAAACAATAATCTTATTTTAGTAGGAGTATCATTTTTGCTTAATAGATTTCCACCCACATTTCTTAATAATTAAGTCAATATACTTTTTTTTTTTTTTCAACTATACTCCACTTACTATATGTTGGCGTATGTACCCTCCGGATATACGCCGAACGAAACACATATCCTCCGGATATGCATCGAACGGAACGTATCCAAACGTATACAAGCAGAACAGACTAACATCCGAAAGGAACGGAGCGATATCTTCCAGACTTCAGTATCCATATGACCCAAACCCTCTGTCCATAAACCAAAGTACAAGTAAGTACACTAAGTACACGATAGTGGAGCATAAACAAGCAAACAATAAGGGATTAAGTACAAACCAGTCTGGCACTCCATGTGAGCAGCCTATAAATAGAGGAGAAATCTTCATTTAAGGTTAACTAATTCTCCCACTCTCTAAACTTTACTTATATTTTCTCTCTCTAAGAATATATACTTACTCTCACGCCGGAAGTTGGTCCTGGGATACGCTCCCGGGGCGAGACTAACGGACGTATCTGTTTTGTAGATATCCGAAGGGACAGACACCAACCAAATATCACCTCGAACCCAAAGGACCAGTCATAGTCCGGAGGATTCATTTCACTTGTCTAAAGTAGAAGCAAGATTTTACTTCAACAAATTGGCGCCATCCGTGGGACCCGTCATTCACTCTACTAAAGCTAAGAGATGACAGGTCCTACTTCAGTAACACCCGAAGGTAGCGAGAGAAACCAAGATAACAACGCTCACAATAACAACAGCATAGAACAAATCCAGAATCATATCACTACCCTAAAAGCTCTAATCCAGGAATACAATACCACAAGGGGAACACCAATCAAACCCATTCAGCTCGACTTCAAGGACGGAGAGTCCCAAGATTCCGGAGTCCAGAAAACCGAAGAGGAGCCGATGGACGATCTTTCTACACCTTTCAAAGCAGCATCTAAGAGTCCCTTCACCTGAAGGATCATTAACTTTTCCGGACCTAAGAATGCAAAGTATTTGATGCCCTCCCATATAAAACTGTATGATGGGTCCACCGATCTGGACGATCACATCACAAGGTTTGAAGGAGCAGCCAATCAAGGTGCGTGGCCTATGCCTATATGGTGTATGATGTTCCAGCAGACTTTGGATGACGCAGCCAGAGAATGGTTCGATAGCCTTTCGCGAGGTAGTATTGACAATTGGGATGCCTTATGCGAACAGTTTGTGCAGAGATTTGCCCTCCGGAGAAAATGCGTCAGAGATCCTATGGAAATCACAAAGATCGTCCGACAAGCCAATGAGGCTTTGTCAGAATTTAAAGAGTGATGAATAGACGAAGCTAGTCGTATTTCATGTGTCCCAGAAGTAATGCAAATATCCTCTTTCATGGATGGCAGTAAATGTCCGGAACTAGCAAAAAGATTCTCCGAAAAGATTCCTCGTGACTGAAATGATGTTAGCATTAAAAATATGTATTGAAAAGTTATGGTCATTCTCATACATGTAACTTTGTAATGTGTCGTAGATTACAATAGAATAGTCAATTGGCTTATGGTTTGGACTAATCTAATAGGTTATAAGTTATGTATTATGACTAGTCCATACTTAATGTAAAAGTCCAATCCATGACCAAGCCCATTAGGGTGTCACATGTCTTACTATATAAACACCTCAAATGAGTCATTTGAGGTGTGTGCTTGAGTATGTGTGTGTGTTTTCTTTAATAAAAGTTCCATATTTCATCTCTCTTTCTATATACATAACGCCATACATATACATATCAAGTCACCATCTCTACTTCATCTTTGCTTCTATATTTTTGATAAAGTTGTGATATCTAAGGTCCTACAAGTGGTATCAATCGCCTAACAATGATTTAAGAGGGTTGAGAGTTTGTTTGTTTCGACTTTTTTAGCTTTTCTACACGTTTTTTTATCAAAAAGTTCTTTACTTTTCTTGTTTTTCTTGGGCTTTAACACTTTTTTTATTACAAACTAGTGTTATAAACCTTTTCAAACAAGAAAGTTTCAATCTTTTTGAAAGTTTCAAGCTTAAAAATTTTGACTTTATTTTTGTACTTGTTTTCTAGAACACAAAAAAATTTCATAAAAATCATCAAGTTTGCAACTTTCTTTAAGTTTTGGTGTTTTTATAACTAGAAGTACAAGAATCTTGAAATACAAACTTCATTTGGATGCACTTTTAGCAAAATCAAAATTCTAGCAAACTTTCTAGAACACAAAAAATTTTCATAAAAATCATCAAGTTTGCAACTTTCTTTAAGTTTTTGGTGTTTTTATAACTAGAAGTACTAGAATCTTGGAATACAAACTTCATTTGAATGAGCTTTTAGCAAAATCAAAATTCTAGCAAACTTTCTAAATCACAACAGTTTCGAGAACACACTTGCTCCCGTTGCTTAATCGGTGTCTACCTTGCTTGTATAAGTGAGAAAACACTTCGACTCGTGGTATACTCCTGATGAATTTGGAAACTTTTCAGTGTTTTAGAAACTTTTAAGTGTTCTAGAAACTTTTCAGTGTTTTAGAAACTTTTCAGTGTTCTAGAACACTGAAAAGTTTCTAAAACACTGAAAAGTTTCAAAAACACTGAAAAGTTTCTAGAACACTGAAAAGTTTCTAAAACACTGAAAAGTTTCTAGAACACTTAAAAGTTTCTAAAACACTGAAAAGTTTCCAAATTCAACTCCTATCTCGTTGGAACGATCCAAGAATCAACTTTATCCTATCTTTCTTTAGAAAAAAAATGTTTTAATTTAGCTTCACGTTCATGGAACCTCTCAAAACTTTCTTTCCATCAATGGACATGGAACCTCTCAATGGAAACTACATCTTTATGGCAAATCATCAGGCAACAGCATCAAGCAGTGATTCTGATCTTCCTCCTACTTATGATTCAGATCCATTCCATGAGGTACCAAATTATGGTAATAATGCTAATCCGTTTGCTCATGAGAAGCCACATTATGTGCCACCTGAACCTAATTATGATACATATGTGGGGGAACAAGTTAATAGCAATGTTAACTATGAAACTCCATATATGGATCCTAATGGAGTTCAAGTTGCACAAAATGGTGCTAATGATGAGGAAACCCGTGCTTTCTTTGAATCATTATTGAATAATTGTAGCATTGAAATTGAGAAAGTGAAAAAGGTCAATCACAATGTTAAGGCCGAGAATGTTAAATTGACCGCTAAGCTTAAGAGTTACAAGAAAAACGTTAAAGCTTTTGAGTTTCATAACGAAAGATTGTCAGAATTAGAAACTGGTTATCAAAATTCCGTTTCAAGGGAAAAACTTTTGCAAATCAAGTTTAATACACTTGATGTTAATTCTTTCAAGAAGATAAAATCCTTAAACGCGAAAATCTCTGATTTGCAAAACCAACTTTCTAAACAAGAATCAGCTTATACCAATCTTGAAAAAGAAATGGATGAGTTGAAAAAGGACTTTGCAAAGAAAGAAGATAAACTTTTGGATGAAATCGTAGATTCAGAACACATGATTGCACATCTAGAGGAACTAGTGGTTAAGTCGGGTCAGTCAAGTCAAACAATGAAAATGATTTCAAATCAAACTAATCCGATTTACCATACGAAACATAAAGTGGCTCTTGGTAACAACACCCCATGTAATCTCAAGAAAGCTCATAAAGAACATAATGTTTTGTATAATGGTAATGTGATTTACACCAAACATGATCCTCCCGTCGTTCGGGATTCTGTGGAAACAATGGAACTTGTCGAAGAGAGCATAAATAAAATGAAACAAAAGGATTTGAAACCCATTGATTACAACAAATTGAACAAACTTTCGGGAATTACTTTTGTTCCACAACACGAACCATCTGTGTTTTTCATAAAACGACCATTCTCAAAAATGTTTTCTAAGAAAGTAATTGCTTCCAAATCTCTTTCAAAAATGGAACAAATGTCTTCTAACAACACTTTTAATACAAGTGAGGCTAGAGACATTCTGGATGACGTTAAAAAGAGAATTCAAGAACTTCAAAATATTGTTAATTCTAAAACTACTATCAGTATTAACAACTGGCATTCCAGTTTTCATATAGAACAGAAAAAGGTGTTTGAAAACGAAATTACTATCCCACTGTATAACATCAGTGCGAGGGTAACCCATTTTGAAAACGCTTTCTTAAAAGAAACGGCCAACTTTGTCAAGGACCACAAATCCCTGATAAAAGAAGCTAATGAAACTCGTGAAAACATGAATGTTTTGGAAAGGTTAAATGACTCTCTCTTCGAAGCAGTTATGTCTACTGATATAATGTCCATCATTTTACAAACATATTCTGTTGAGGACGATGAAAGACTGCGAGCTGAGACATCTAAAATTGTTTCAAAATATGAAAATGCTCTTGTAAAACTTGAAAAAGAAAACATGTCATTTTTCAAATAACTTGATAGAAAATCAGAGGAATGCAAGTATGACAAATTGTCGTATGAGCATGCCTACAAGGACATGAAAAAGCAAAATGATGTTTTGAGAGCTCAACTTGTAAGTATAAAAGGGAAGGGTGTGGATACTAAGTTTGCAAAACCATCAACTTTGGACAAACCAAATGTTTCAAAAACGGTTGAAAAACCAAAAATGTCAATTTCACGGTTTGCTCCAAAAGTCGACGAGAAAAAGGATTTGACAAAACCAGACACTCCACAACCCTTTCCCACGAAAAAGGAAATTGAAAAGATTGTTGCAAAACAAAAACTGGTTGTTGAAAGAAACACAAATGTGAATACACCTGGCTCTTCTAGGAATTGTACACCAAATGTGACTACAAAAACTGTTAAAGAGTCTGTTGGTTCTAATGACATGGTCAACAATCACCATCTAGAAGAAGCTAGGAAAAAGGCACAACTTCGAAAAGACGGAATTTTAGGAACAAAACCTAGTGTGATGAATTCTACAAGATTCCAAAGCACTGCTAGTAGTAGTAAACCATTACCTAGGAACAATCAACAAAACACTAGGGATTGGCTTGCATCTAAGAGTAGTGGCACAAAAGAGAATGCTAGGAACGTAGAATGCAACACAAAGAATTCCAAAGTCTCATCGAACAACAAACAATTTCTCAAGAAAGGAAAATCAAGTGTCAAGACACAATCCACTAAGACACCAAATCAAAACAAACCCGTTGATAGAAAGCAAGAGGTTAAGAAACCTAATAGGTGGATACCGAAAGGATGTAGTTTTTCCAAGACTGAGACTTCCGCTGCATCTGATAAGAAGACTACATCTAGATCTTACTTTAGGTGGATTCCTACGGGAAAAGTTTTTAAAACAATTGGTCTTAGATGGATTCCCACAGGAAAGTTTTTTGATAGTTGCACCAAGACAAATTATAGTGATAATCATCAGGATAAGGAAGTTTAAACCATTACAACTGTTGACAGTCAACACCCGCAGAGTGATGATTCATGTACTTCTAACACTGTTATTTGTGAAACCTCTTCGTCTTCGGTTGCAGGTGCTTCAACTATCTCAGAACCTAGTTCATCAGAGGGCTCAAATTCTGTAAATTCTATAAAATCATTCTTTCAATCTTCTATTTTTGATTTTCCTTTTCTTTTATAAAAACAAAAATGTGGAAAACTATAAGGGGGGTTGAATAGTTTACCGCTTTTTCGATTCTTATTTATCTTGAATATCTTTAAAAACTTTTAGGTTTGCTTAAAGATATAAACACAATGTTATATGTTTGATTCTTTGAAAAGCTTTTCATGTGAATAACAATTCTAACTTTACTAGTTTCATACTTTGAAAAGCTTTGCTTGTGATGATCCTAACTTTGCTTGTTTAGTTCTTTGAAAAGCTTTACTTTTGTTTGAAGATATAAACACATCTTTACTTGTTTAGTTATTTGAAAAGCTTTATATGTAACTAGCAATTCTAACTAAAGAACAACATGTAATAAGCAAAGATAAAGAAAGAAACGATCAAACCACAACACGATTGTTTATCGTGGTTCGGCTACAAGGACTCTTTTTCCTTGCCCTACATCCACGCCCCGAGTTTCCAACTCGAGAGTTATAAGCACTAATCAACAAGCTCCTTTCCCGGTGGAGAAACCTTTACAACGTCGCTTATACATTTACCGACACTAAGCTAGATGTCGAGTTCTTTTACAAGGGTACAACCACTCCCGTTCGTCGCTTACACTTTTACCGACACTAAGCTAGATGTCGAGTTCTTTACCAAGGGTGCAACCACTCCCGTTAGTTCTTTTACAAGGGTACAACAACTCCCGACACACTATGTATTTTGAGGCCTAAAATACTAACCGATCACTTCTATACAAGATACACATGAAGTATAAACTACCAAAGTCTATACACACCAAAGCTAACAAGTCTTGCAACTTAGAGTTGAAACTTGTAACTTCTTAGATGAATATGTGAACTCCTTTGCTACATAAGAGAATCACACAAGTTAGTAGCTACTGAGTATAATGAGAGAATATGTGAAAAATATGACTCTAAGTGATGAGGGATTTCTTGCAAGTCCTTTGGTATTTATACCAAAGGAAGTCAGCAGTCTGGCGGGCACGGCGGTACCCTCAGAAGGGGTCCGCCCGTGTTCCTCCAGGGGTCCGCCAGAACTGTTCAACCAAACTTACAATAAATCACTCCAAAACAAACAATGTCACATCTACTAAATACTAGTCAACATGCATTGCACCAAACATGGAATACTTCCAAAGTGTGTAAGAACTTCATGGATAGTCAAACACATAAACAAGCAATGTCACATCTACTAATTACTAGTCAACATGCATTGTACCAAACATGGAATACTTCCAAAGTGTGTAAGAACTTCATGGATAGTCAAACACATAAACAAGCAATGTCACATCTACTAAATACTAGTCAACATGCATTGTATCAAACATGGAGTACTTCCAAAGTGTGTAAGAACTTCATGGATAGTCAAACACATAAACTTACCATAAATGCACATTGATGAGATGTGACACTTTCTTATTAAAGAAATACTTTCTTATTAAGGAAATAAAAACAATGTTAAGTTTAAAAAGAAATGTAAAGACTAGTTATACAAGACTTAAACTAAAATGATGTTTTACTACAATCTAAAGTTTGTACTTTGTCATTAACAAAACTTAGCAAAGATCGTTAAAATATAAATAATGTTTTTAGGCGATATTTGTATTAACAATCTCCCCCTTTTTGTTGATGACAAAACATAAACTTTATTTATAAGCAAAACACTAGTTTTAGTGTTAAGTCTTATAATGTTAGTATAAAAACTTGTTTTTGCTAAAAAGATGTGATATGCAAAAAAAAAAAAAAAATTTTGAAACAAGTTTATAATATAAATTCTCCCCCTTTTTGTCGAAACAAAAAGAAGAGTAGCGAGGCGGAAGTATGCACTTGCTCCCCCTTGGACGATACTCCCCCTAAATGGAGTACCAAGAGAGGAGACATGGATTTTGAACCTACAAGAAAAAAAGTTAGTTGTCGCACAAGACAAGTCATGAAAGCATTTCATGTCTAGAACACAACTAAGAGTTGTGAAGTGGAATAATGCAACACTCATGCTCCCCCTTGAATATTACTCCCCTAAATGGAGTATCAAGGAAGGAAAACATGGATAATGATCCTACAAAAAGAAAGGTTAGTTCCTAAAACACAAGATATATGTATGCTACCATAGCAAGGTATAGTTCCCTTATTATACCTAAATGGTCAACAAACAATGCAAACCTTGTAGTAGAATGAAATTCATTTCATGTAAAAGTTTGACTCTTAAAAAGACAAGAAATTTGGATGACAACATCCTACTTTTAAAAATAAAGAAAAACTAAAAATAAACTAAGAGCATAAAAAGCTACAAGGAAATCATCATTTTCCTTAATGAGAAACATTTTCCAAAAACAAGGCTAAGGTTGTTTAAGGATGAAAATGTGTGTTGAGGGTTGTAGCGGGCTTTATTTTGAAGGTTGAGAGGGTGACACGGGTTTTGGTTTGTTGGTTTAAATGGGAAACATTTTCCAAATGAAACGGTTTTGTTTTATTTTGGAGACTCTAAACTTGAGACGTTCCACAATGTGGTTTAGGATAAACCTCATTGCATTGTTTAGGGGATTATGGGTCTCTTGTAGATAAGGTGAGACAACAATTGTTTTGGATGGTGATATTCTTGTTGTGGTGTTTGGTTGTGGTTAAAAGACTCATTTTAGTCAAGCAATGACCTTGGTTTTTCATTTGTGAAAGGTGGTGATTTTGTTGGTCTTGATGGAAGATCGTTGAGATGCTTCTATTTTCTTATACGAAGAAAATAGAGATTCAAAATGTTGGGAAGGTTCATGTGGTGGTGGTAGTTGAACAAAGTGACGAAGGCTTGGTTCTCCGAAAGGATTACCATGAAGGTTTTTGTAAATGGGGTGAAACACAAATGATTGTAGGTGTGTATGACCTTGATCATTTGGAAAAATTTAGGATATAGCATAACGGTAAGCCAAACTCTCAAGCAATGACGGTGGATGAGGTGCATCATCCAATGACTCATTTGGTTGAAATATTGGTTGTTGTTGGGTTTCCATTTCGGCAATGGTGTTACAAAGTGACAATGGTGGATGTGGTGATGTTGGTGGTGTATGGAAAAGTTCCATTGGTGTAAGTGTTGATGATCGATGGTTGAAAAGGTTTTTGATGATTGAAAAGTGTATATGTTTGTATTGCCATGTTTGGGAGAGGATGTTGGAGTAGCGAGATTGAGGAAATCTTGAATAGTGGTCATGTTGATGTTGCAAGGTATTGAATATGGTGTTTAGGTAGTAAGGTTAAGGAAATCATGGCTAGGTGAAGAAATGTTAAGTGAAGCATCACTTGAAGATGATGAGCTTGACTCGATGACTTTGTTGAAGCAACATGGTTTAACACTAATCTTAGTGGTTTTTGCCAAAGATTTTGATGACTCGGATGAGGTGTTGGATTTAGTCATTTCAAAGGTGTGGTTTCGAGAGAGGGTATTTTGATAGTGATGGTGTGATTTGAATTGTTGCAAAACTTTCAAATTTATAAGGTGAAAAGATGTTGAAATTGGTGTTTGGATTTGATGTTCTACCATTCAAAGATTGAGGTTTCAAATGATTTTCATGACCTTGTCACATCATTTGATGTCAATCCAATGGAATAGGGTGGAGTGAAAGACCAACATATGCACTCAATGCTTTGTGATCATGGGATGTGATTTGGTTGAAAATGTTTCAATGGTTTGAAGGATCCTTTAAAAAGGTTCCTTGGGTTAGTTATGTTTGAATTTGAATTTTTGGAAGGAAGTGGCTTCCTAATTGTTTTAGTGAGTGAGAGTTGTTCTAATATGGTTATTGGAGTTAATGGAAGATGTTTCTCACTTAGGATAATGGTTTGACACTTTACATGTTTTGGACTAAAGAAAAATGACAAAAATTTTCTGCAGGTGACTGGCGGAACCCTCGCGATACACAGGCGGAACCCTGTTTTGGGTTCCGTCTGGTCCGTTGGGCCATTTCTGGGTTGCCCAGAAATTTCACTGGCGGAACCCAATCTAGGGTGCCGCCAGATCCGCCAGACCCTAAAAAGTTGGCAGTCCGCGTTTTTGACCCGCGAGACGATTTTCAAAATTTTTGAAAAATCCTAAAATCAAAAAGATAAGGCATTTCTGGTTAGGCAATGCAAAAAATAGACACGTAAACACACATATCATAGGACTTTGACCTTGAGGTCGAGAATTTCACTATACTTGGTGAAAATTTGATAAACATGAAAATTTGACAACTTGCCAAATGTTGTCTTCCTGCATCATTGTTAGTTCCTACAAGTTTCAAATAGTACCAAATATCTTACCAACACACAAATACATAACACGTAATGTTTAAATGACCAAATCGTTCAAATAGCACCTAGTGCCAAACACTCCTACACACCCGCTCTCATAGACGGTCAATCTTCTTCTTGAGCATTTCAAGAAATCTCTCGATGTTTTTGAACATCCCCTTTGTTTGCTTGAACTCCGCCGACTCATTTGGAATATCCGAAAGTTGGAAAATGTATTCTAGAGGTGGGAGCCTAGAGTTGGAAACTGTTTACCTTGGGCTTTGTAGATTCTCCTATCACTTAGTGGGACAAAAGCATGTGGAATAAGAGAGTAGTCTAGGTGAAGACATCTATGAGTTGATGAAATGGGAGAGATGAACCTAAAGAAACGAGTCAAGAGCATTCCATATGGCATAGATGTTGTGCCTTGCACGGGAATGTCGGCCATTTTCTTGGTCATGTAGTAGGCAAGATTGAATGGTTGCCTAACGGACAAGGAGTAGAGCATGTAGTAAAGACAAACATTGATGTGATCCCGGTTTCCTAAGGTGCTAATTACATTGGCTCTAAGGAGTTCTTCCCATTTCTTGAATTGGGGCTTGAGTTCATTGAATTCCATTCCATATGGGTCCTTGATGGCCTCATTTCCGGTTCTAGTTCTCCTAGTGTTGGTGGTCCTAATGAAGAGGTGGTCACGAAGTTCATCTTTGGACACAAGAGGGGTATCATAGGGATGGATGCGGTCAAAGAGGAAGTGCAAGTCGGAGTAGATGCAAGTACCATGGTTTGGGATACCTAGGATTTGAGCAAACTCCTCGAGAGTGAAGGAGTATTGATGACTACTAGCCCTAAAGTTAATAGACATGCGACCATACTCATCCTTGGAGAGGGTGACGGATGCATAGAATTCTAAAATGAACCTAGAACAAATAGGCTCGTTGATTTCTAAGAGACACTCTAAAGTTGATTGTGGCGAATTCCGTATAGAGGTTTGTACCTTCTAAGAAGAATGGATCAGTGGTTCTACCCTTATGGACATATCATTTTTCTAAGGCTTTGAAGACAATGATTTGAGTTTGAGCAAGACCTTTGGTTTTGTGGTGTTTGGATAGGTACTTGATGGTGTCCTTGTGGTCGTAGTGAGTTAGAGGAGGCATGATGATTCCTAGAAAATAAAAATTTCACATTTTAGTCTAAGTAAACGACTATTGTAATGTGTATGTTCTAGTGTGTGCCTATATGAAAACAATGTGGAGGTGCGGTTAACTTGACTCATTTAGATGCTTAAAAATGTTTTATAATGCAAGTGATGTTTCAATGACGTTTTTCATTTGTTTTAACAATGTGATGAACGGTGGTAAAGTATGGGTGACGACCGAGAGTGGATGTGTGAAATGAGGTGGTGATTGCTTGACAACACTTAAAGCTTGGATATCTTCTTTGTGTTCTTCACTTGCTAGAAAGTGGAAGAGACGCATTTCATAATGAAATTCACTTGACTTTTGACGACATAGACAAATATGTTAATGAGAGTATGGATATGACAATTGCCCTTTGTTTTAAAGAGCGACACAAAGGTGACCATAGGTTTATGTATCATGAAAGGTGGTTTAATCTTAATAGGTTAGGTTATAGTGGGGATGACACACTTGTTTGGTTACATTGTGGAATCTTCTTGTGAAGATGACTAGGTGGAGTTATTGGTGAAGATGATATTGACTCTTGGTTTCTTTGAGGGCATGGAAATAGTGGATGACTCGATATTGATAGGACAAAGGATAACTCGGTTTCTCATTTCACATTGCTTGTTTGAGGTTTGGGTGATGAAAGGTTATGAGGAAGATGCTTGAAGTTTTGCTCATTTTGTGAATCTTATGGACTGATGGTAAGTTGGAGTTGTGAGTAAAGAGGTGTTTGGTTTTAAACTTAAAAATAAAACATTATGTGGCTTTGGCGGACCAGGCGGAACCAAAAAGAGGGTTCCGCCCGTATGGTCTGAGGGTACCATGGGAGCTGCAGGGAAAAATTCAAAAGGGATTATCTTGATTTTTGTGGTTTTATCCTAATGTTCAAAACTAAGGTTTTAGGTCTTATGAGTCTTTGACTAAGCCTAGGAATGATGAATGCTTCACATTCAAGAGGTTTTGTGAAAACGTTGAAAGAATGGTTAACGTAGAAGACTTTCTTAGTTAAGACATTCCTCAATGAACAATCTTACCAAGACGATGATGATGGATCACAATATGTCTATTAAGACCATAATGGATTGAATTGTTGCTGAAGTCGATGATTCCTTTGTTGAAGGGATAACAATGTTGATAAAAGAATTCCGTTGTTGACACGAATTCGCTTGTACAAGTGGAGCTTGTTGATGTGCTTCACCATCCGAAACTAAGTTGAGAATCTTACGTGTTTTGGAGAATCATTGGGTAAGTAAGTATAAAAGTGCAAGTACCACTTGTGCTTTTCTTATCAACTTATTACCGGCATAATTCCATTTGGCATACACTATGGTTTCTATTCCCGTTCTTGTGGGATACCATAATCCTTATTGTGTAGTACCTTATGATGTATCCAAACAAGCTCAACTAAAGAGTTGTTTAAGGATCTTCTTTAACACGAGCACATAGACAAATGCTAAACATAATGTTGGATCTAATTGTTATGATAACAAGTAGTCTTCCGAACATGTCTCTATGTTTAGTTTTACCTACGGATTTACTAATCTCATTCTTGATAAGTCATCAATAGCTTAACCATTGATAACAAGAGAGTAACTAGGATTGTCTTTAAGTTAAAATCCCTTACTTTTGGAGCTTGCTTTTATTATCAAAAAGACTTTCAAATATTGACACTTATAATCACAAGATTACTTCGAAGCATCTATTTTGTTTCACTAGTTGTTTTACTCTAAATTCCAAAAACTGTTTTTGTTGAATTTGTTTAGACACAACTATGACATATAAATCAAGTTTTATAACTATTGTCAATTTTGCTTGATTCAATTTATGACTCAAGGTAAGAAGATGTCATTTTGTATTTTTATTCTTAATGTTTTACACAACATACTTGTCTTGCCATTATTGGACTTTCTACTAAGTCATCATCTACCAAAGATGATATCTTAGAAGGAGGAGATTACTCGTTAAATGTTATATTCAACGACTCCTCGACTCTTTGGATTTTCTTACTTAAGACATAATGAACTCTATCTATTTTGAAAAAGTCCAAGAGGTACAACATCATGAGACTATGTGTCACATTTGATGTGTAAATCCTAGATGTTGAAAACTCATTTTCTTTCACACATCCTAATGTAAGCTAATGTGATTTATTTCACCTTGTGTGTTTTATGAGAGATTATCATGAGGAAGTGATTGAGGAAAAACACAATTAAGACTCAAAGTATGGTGTTTGAGAATGTTATTTAACAAATGTTTGTTTTGCAAGCATCACAAAAGTGTTAGACATTTTAACACCTAGGAAATTCTTAGTTAGCTTACTTGTAAGCAAGAGTTTAGTGAGACTTGCTCAAGAGTTTTTCGTGTTTATTTCTTGATGGTTAAAGTACCAAAACACCTTATATCTCCTACTAGTACTAAAGACTAAATTCCTTGTTGCATAGAATCTAATCTTTAGTTATTTACAAATAGCAGGTAGACACTCTAGAGTATTACAAATAGCACATATTTAAACACATAATGCTAGAAACATGAGACAATCAAAGTCAAGTTGAAGTAATGCGTACCTTTTAAATTGCATAGAGATGCTATCAAGCGGGTAAGCATTATGCGTAAAATCTTGGTTTGATGACACGCTTTGAAACTCAATAACTCATGTATCCAAGAAGGTTAGATAATCATATAAAAGCATAGAGAATAATAATCCTAATCCTTTTATCATGAGTTTCTATTAGAGATTGAATTATCTCTAAATTTTCTTCGAGGTTTGACAAATTTTACATGCTTTGTTTTATTAGTTGATGGTGCTTTTGAGTTTAGTCCTAATCCGGTTTTATCATTAAACACCCTTTGACTCCTCAACAATCTTTCAAGAGATTTTGAGCTTTTATCATATTTAACAAATGATTTTTCCTTTCTCATTTTGCATTTTAATCTCATGTTTGTAATCTAGACATAATTTACATTCTAGATCAATTTCAACATTACTCTCAATTCTAGACATTTTATCTTCTACTAAGATTTCCTTTTCAAAGATATTCTTACAAGATTTTGAAGACTCATTCTTGAAGATAGTTTTTAGGTCCATGTTGCATAAACGTTTAGACTCATTTTCTAGTTTAGAAAACTCTATGATAAATTAGTCAAAGCAAAAGTGTTTGGTTTCAAAGTGTACCTTGCTTGATGTTTTATCTAGTTTAGAATCACAAACCGGATGATTGACTTCATCTTCATCCGTGCAATTTCATGAGTCGCAAGCAAGTCTACTACGAGCTTGACACGAGTAATCACCTTTACTTACACCTTGCTTGTTGTTTCAATAAATTGACAATAAACTACGAGATCATTGTCTTCGTCAACATCCATTTCATTCCAAGATACACAAGCAGGTTCATCAAAACACACATACTCATCTTCACTTGTACCTTCATTTAAAACATTTAAACTAGTAGTACATGTATTAAATTCTACTAAGTGTCAATCAATTAGTTTTTCTAAAACTTCTAATTCATATGTAAGATTAAATTGATCATCTTTGACTTGACATATTCTTTGATGAAAGTTGATTATATTTTTCCAAATATCATTAGCCGTTTTACAAAAATACATTCTTTCATATTTGGTACTAAAGCTTTGTAAAGCATTGTTTTAGCTTTAGTATTTTTATCAAATTTAAGATAGTTATCTTGGTTTTCAAAAACTTGTTTTTTTTTTTTGTTTGAAATTACCAAAAGAAATAATATGCCAAAGATCTTGATCAATTGATTTCACATAGTTTTCCAAATTACTTTTCCATTCAAGTAAGTTTTCTTTTTCAAATAGCGGTGGGTTTTGAATAGGTTGCCCTTCTTTGAGATTTACAAAATCCATGGATCGATCCAAGTTTTAAAATGCATTCTATTTTAAAGATCTTGAGTAACGTAGCTCTGATACCAATTGTGGAAAACTAGAAGGGGGGGTTGAATAGTTTACCGCTTTTTCGATTCTTATTTATCTTGAATATCTTTAAAAACTTTTAGGTTTGCTTAAAGATATAAACACAATGTTATATGTTTGATTCTTTGAAAAGCTTTTCATGTGAATAACAATTCTAACTTTACTAGTTTCATACTTTGAAAAGCTTTGCTTGTGATGATCCTAACTTTGCTTGTTTAGTTCTTTGAAAAGCTTTACTTTTGTTTGAAGATATAAACACATCTTTACTTGTTTAGTTATTTGAAAAGCTTTATATGTAACTAGCAATTCTAACTAAAGAACAACATGTAATAAGCAAAGATAAAGAAATAAACGATCAAACCACAACACGATTGTTTATCGTGGTTCGGCTACAAGGACTCTTTTTCCTTGCCCTACATCCACTCCCCGAGTTTCCAACTCGAGAGTTATAAGCACTAATCAACAAGCTCCTTTCCCGGTGGAGAAACCTTTACAACATCGCTTATACATTTACCGACACTAAGCTAGATGTCGAGTTCTTTTACAAGGGTACAACCACTCCCGTTCGTCGCTTACACTTTTACCGACACTAAGCTAGATGTCGAGTTCTTTACCAAGGGTACAACCACTCCCGTTAGTTCTTTTACAAGGGTACAACAACTCCCGACACACTATGTATTTTGAGGCCTAAAATACTAACCGATCACTTCTATACAAGATACACATGAAGTATAAACTACCAAAGTCTATACACACCAAAGCTAACAAGTCTTGCAACTTAGAGTTGAAACTTGTAACTTCTTAGATGAATATGTGAACTCCTTTGCTACATAAGAGAATCACACAAGTTAGTAGCTACTGAGTATAACGAGAGAATATGTGTAAAATATGACTCTAAGTGATGAGGGATTTCTTGCAAGTCCTTTGGTATTTATACCAAAGGAAGTCAGCAGTCTGGCGGGCACGGCGGTACCCTCAGAAGGGGTCCGCCCGTGTTCCTCCAGGGGTCCGCCAGAACTGTTCAACCAAACTTACAATAAATCACTCCAAAACAAACAATGTCACATCTACTAAATACTAGTCAACATGCATTGCACCAAACATGGAATACTTCCAAAGTGTGTAAGAACTTCATGGATAGTCAAACACATAAACAAGCAATGTCACATCTACTAATTACTAGTCAACATGCATTGTACCAAACATGAAATACTTCCAAAGTGTGTAAGAACTTCATGGATAGTCAAACACATAAACAAGCAATGTCACATCTACTAAATACTAGTCAACATGCATTATATCAAATATGTAGTACTTCCAAAGTGTGTAAGAACTTCATGGATAGTCAAACACATAAACTTACCATAAATGCACATTGATGAGATGTGACACTTTCTTATTAAAGAAATACTTTCTTATTAAGGAAATAAAAACAATGTTAAGTTTAAAAAGAAATGTAAAGACTAGTTATACAAGACTTAAACTAAAATGATGTTTTACTACAATCTAAAGTTTGTACTTTGTCATTAACAAAACTTAGCAAAGATCGTTAAAATATAAATAACGTTTTTAGGCGATATTTGTATTAACAAAAAACAGAATACAAAATTTGAAAAACCAACAAAAACAAAATACAAAAATATAAAATTTCAAAAATCCAAAAACAATATAAAATCAAAAAATCCAAAAACATTCTTCTAACGACATGTCTCTCGTATAAATTGATATTCTGTACGTCTCTAGAAATGTCATTCAACAATGATACGGATATGTACAGATGCTTGAGAGAGAGTTCTTTAAATGTTTTTTCCAAAACATGTCGTTTCTCAAAAGTTTCTTCACAATGGCTTGTAAATACTTCAGCTTACAACCCGTGCTTCAAAGTGAAATCTTTTCAAAACTTAAGTCCGGGTATAAAAACTCGAAAAGATTTCAAATAAGGACTTAATCGAATGGCTTCTGGACATATCAGTTCAGGACCCGCACTTTAAATAAAGGAAAGTGCTTAATCAAAACAAAGATTTCAAATATTTTTTTCGAGCACTTATCCTAAAACGAGAACCAAACTCTTATCTGGCTTGAGTTTTCTTTAGAAAAACTTTCAAAAGCTTTAAGCTCAAGACCATGATTGTTGATCTAATGTTAAAATTAGATTTTAAAAAATCTCTTACATTCTGAGCACCACTTTTTCAAGTTTTTTCAAAAAGATTTTCAAAATCTATCAAAATCGGTGCTCATCATCAAAATAACTTGTGTACACCTTACTGTGTACAACTCAAATTTTCAAAGAAAGGAAAGTGCAACGCAAAAACGATTTTAATCCATAAAGTGCACTTATCCTAAAAATGGACACTGTTGTACGCCTAAATGTGGCATTCCTATTCAAACAAAGAGAAGTCTTTGTTTTTCAGAAACCTTGATGCAAAATTCAACAAAGCTGAAACTTCTTTCTCTTTCAGAATTTTGCTTCGAGAAGACTCCTTCCCTCTAAACTTTAAAAAGTTTAACATTCTCAAAAACATATGCGAGTTTTGAGGGGGAGTATTTCATAAAAACAAAAATGTTCCGATTTCATGCAAAAACAAATCTGTCTTTATCTCCAAAAGCTTTTTCTTAATCAGTTGATATCAAAAATATCACGTTATGCTATTTTTGAGGGGGAGAAGACATGATTAAAATGTGATAAAAAATGTTTAAAGATTGTGGTAGAATCTCAAGAGAGCTCGACTCAAATATTACCAATGAATTGACGAAGCTTAAAAGTCATTAATCAAAAAGACTTGTCCTGGACGGGTAATAATTTCAAGCTAGTCTAACTAGTGATGTAAGCGTGTCTCAAATAGGACTTGTCTGAGTAGAATGTACCGTATCAAGAGACTTTCTTTGGACTTGACCAGGACGGGTAATAATTTCAAGCTAGTCTAACTAGTGATGTAAGCGTGTCTCGAATCGGTCATATTCACTGAAAGTGGATCAATTCAAAAAGTTCAAACTCCTCAAACATGTGCAAATTTCTTAAAAAACTCATAAGCACATGTGAAGGGGGAGTCCTTCAAATGAAATGCAAAACTCTCGAAGTGTTAACAAAGTATGTTTTATTATCATAAACACTTTGAGAGATTTTCATAAATGGTTTCAAGGCAATAATAGGATAGTCATGGAGTTATAAAGTGACTAAGGTTAGGGAAAACCGTCCTATGATCCGCCAGAGTAGGAGGGATCTACCCAAGGACAAATCCAATAGATTAAAATTAGAAGTCCTTAGGTATGATTGAAAAAAAGGAGAAAATGAGAAAGGAGAAAGAAGGGGTTGAAGAATTAAAAAGAAAAGTTATGAAAAAGGGTGAAAAGAAATAGCCCTCCATATGTTCAACCTTAGGGCAGACGCCGGGTTCAACTCATATGCTACTGGTTGTTACTAAGGTGACACTGGTATTGAAGACAAGACGTCATGGACCCAGTGACGCACTGCACTTAACCTTCTAGCCACTCAAGTTCTCTTAAAAGAGCTTGTTTCATTCTCACGAGGAACCGGTGTAATCTATCGACCTGTCTCTTAGAGATGGTTGATATTGAAGAAGGAGACCTCTCCCTAATCTCTGCATAGGAAACCAAATGTGCACTTATCGAGTCTAGAGCCTCGAGATTCATCAAAATATCTCATAGGAACACATGACATTTCTACACTGGTTGTTCATCATTAAGGACGCCAGTTGTAAACTTAAGAGTCCTACGCAGATCTTAGCAATCTGCCAGAACATTTATGAGAGGATTCACACTTGTGATTCTCAATGATTAAATGGAAACTCCTGCCAGGGTCAACATCAAATAGCCCTGACAGCAGGTCACTTCGGTAATTCTTTATGGGTTACGCTTAGTATTCGCGGTGGTTTCAAACGGTCTACAGTCATGGAGTGATCCCCAGCGACTCACCCAGTCATTGAACTACTAAGTAGGTCTTGTAAGCTCCTTCGGGAGTATCTGACATGGGAACGGCCTTGGTAAGGGTTAGAAGGAGTCTTCACACTATGCTGTTGACGATCTCTAATTCCTTATCTGTAAGTACCGGTTGATTTATTGCTAACTGTTTACCTACAGCTATACATCATCTCTATGGCGAAGGATTCCATATGCTCATACATGCATCTCGAAGTCAAAGGAAAGTTCTCACAAAGATCAAAGCAAATAAAGGTTCAAAGAAAGATTCTACGCAATGTGAAAGAATCTACAGAAGTAAAGTGACAAAGATCGGTGTGAAAGAAAGGGAATAACAAATGCATGTATCACACAGACTAAAGACGTATGAGCATGTTGGAATTGCGGACAACCACCACAGACGCGGAAGTGACGAAAGGCAGATTGCTCCACATCACAAAAGAACAAAGAATGATGAAAAGTCAGTCATCAAAGATCACAAAGCATGAAGGAACAAAGACTAAAGACTATTCTTCAACGACACACAAAGTTCAAGACAAAGAACACAGAAGACCTAATCACGTGGAGCATCATTCGAATGACCACCCCTTAGGGGGAGATTGTTAGCATTAAAAATATGTATTGAAAAGTGATGGTCATTCTCATACATGTAACTTTGTAATGTGTCGTAGATTACAATAGAATAGTCAATGGGCTTATGGTTTGGACTAATCTAATAGGTTATAAGTTATGTATTATGACTAGTCCATACTTAATGTAAAAGTCTAATCCATGACCAAGCCCATCCAAGCCCATTAGGGTGTCACATGTCTTACTATATAAACACCTCAAATGAGTCATTTGAGGTGTGTGCTTGAGTGTGTAGTGTGTGTTTCTTTCAATAATATTCTCTCTTCTTTCTTTCTCTACATTCTCTACTTTCTCTCTCTAGCATACCTCACATATCAAGTCACCAAAGCTATTGTGTGTGATAAAGTTGATAGATTTACGTTCTTACAAATGATGATAAGGGTTGATGACTTCATCCGTTCTGAGAAGGCGTACCGATCAACAGAAGTGCCAAGAGGAGAAAAGATAGACAGTTACAGAAGAGATCATCATTACAGTCCGTACAATAACAGATATGACCAAAACACTCAACGACCCCCCTTCAGAGGAAATCGCCGACGGGATAACCACCGAGATGAATTAAGGCCTCGTCAAAGCAATCACTTTATACCCTACGGTCCGACAAGGAACAATAACCGAACGGACTATCGAACGGATTATCGTCGCAACGATGCTAACCGAAGAGATACCAGACCGATAGATTTGAATGCACTTACCAAAGCTCCTAAAGAAATCTTGGCAACTGAACATCAACTTAGACTTCCGGCACCACCTCCATTGAGAGGAAGGCCCTCCAGGGAAAATATGGACAAATATTGCGACTATCATGGGGAGAAAGGCCATCCCACAAATGATTGTCACAATCTGAAGGAACAGCTTAAGAAGGCCATGGAAACAGAAAAACTCGACCATCTGATCAAGGATGTTCGACAGAGAGACAGAGCCCCTCTGCGAGGTAATAATCAAACCAACCATGGGCAAGTCATCAATATGGTTCGATATGAAGAAAGGGGGCGGAAACGCAAAGTCTTGGACCAAGAAGAAGAATGGATGAATGCTCCTATAAGTTTCCCTCCGATCTTACTCGGAGATGTTTCAGACGAACCACTTATAGTTGAAGCAGAAGTAGAAGGATATACAGTCAGAAGAGTTTACGTGGATCAAGGTGCCTCGGTGGAAGTAATGTATGAACACTGTTTCTTAAACTTTGATTCCTCCATCCGATCTTGATGAGGCAAAAAGTGAACCGCTTTTAAGGGGTCATTTAAGCCCGGATTCATGATTATTTGATCAAATATTGCCCTAAATCGTTCCTTTTGTCATTTTAGGTACTTTTGGAGAGAAATCTGGAAAAGGAAGTATTTTGGACGTTTTTGGAGCATAAAAGTAAAGAAAACGGCAAAGTCTCAATTTTCCTTGCTGGAACAGTAGCTGACGGCGTCAAGTCTCTCCACATGACGGCGTCAAGAGTTACAAGAGAGGTGGATGTGGAAAATACACGTGACGATCCAGAGAGTTTTTGTGCATAGAAGATGACGGCGTCACCCAAGGCCGTCATGGTCCAAGTATTAGTGACGGCCCAGAAGAAAATCACACATGACGGCGTTACAAATAGATCTAGGCAATACGATTTCATTATGGCGGCGAGTTGACGGCGTCACAACTTAATACATGACGCCGTCACCCTGTAAAATATATATATAGTTTTCCAAATTTCATTCATTAGTGTGCAACTTTGAGGGAAAAACCCTAGGCCGAATTTTACAGCTTTTTCAAGGGTTTCAACCCTTTGAATCTTTCATGTTCAATTAAAGATAAGTACCCTTTCAAATCATTCAATATGTCTATGTGTTGTTTGATTATATCTTACGCTTGTTTTCTATTTAACATGCTAGGCTAGATTTCTTTTGTGTTTGCTTAGATTTAGTGAAACCTAGATGTTAATTATGGGTTGATTGTTTGTTTATAATTGTTACGGATGATTGTATTCGATGTTAGGCTTAAGAAAACTGGCAGACTTCCATTGGTAACATGCTTGAACGTCTTAAGAAACATGATCGGAGGTGTACTACAATTTTTGGTTGTATTTAATGCGTAGGAGAATTCTAATGATCCTATGTTAGGAGCTTCTAACGGCTTGACATAGGAGTGAAGTAGGATCCTATAGAGTTAGGGAATATTGTACACGGCCCTACGACTAGTATTAAGGAATATGACCCGTCATCCATGCAATTGTAACAAGCTATCAACCTGTAAAAGATATCTAGGGAGTAATGAAATCTAAGTAAACACAGTTTTCCTCATTATTGTTACACCACATAAGTATAATAGTTGTATTTTCATTTCTTTTATTTTGATTGCATCTTTAGATAAATTGGGTTAGTTGGCTAGCAACTAATTCCGCCCACTCTTTTAAAACCCGAGATTTTTACTTGCTTTTAAAAAAAATATAAAAATACAAAAAGAATCATCCCTCACCTCTAGACCTAGTTTATTAGGCTTTCTAATCCTAGCGACACTATTCCTGAGTTGAACGATCAATCCCCCGGTACTTGTCACTATACTATACTACAATGATCAGGTACACTGCCTAGTGGGGGTTGTAAGCTTCTCAAGATCCCTTGAGAGGTAAAACCTTTTGTGAGGGTGCAATCCCACGCATCAAGTTTTTGGCGCCGCAGCCCGGGGAATAGTTATTGTCTAAGTTAGGATTTCTTTTTATTAGGTCTACTTGCTAGATTCCTTTCTAGTAAGATTTTATTTTTATTTTTAGGTTTTCTTTAGTCTATCTCATTTCTTCGTGTCTTTGTTCGTAACCCTTACCATCCGACATCATGGAAGGTGGTAACATCTTTGAACCCATCAACCCACCACAATAAAACAACCCACTAAACCCACCACTAGCGAACCAACCTCCTAGGCCCCGAACTTTAGGAGAGTATTCCCGTCCTAGCCACCAAGGCTATCGAAACACTATCGAGCTCACTCAAGGAGCCAATTTGTCCCCCTTGCGATCTGACACCATCCGGTTGGTGCAAAGCGGATGTGCATTCCATGTACTTATTCCGAAGATCCTAACCAACATCTCAAGGATTTCCTTAAAATCATAGATTCCATAGACCTTGATGTTGTAACTAGAGAGTCGACCCGATTACGCGTATTCCAATTCTCTCTACGTGATCAAGCTAGTCAATGGCTTGAACGTTTACCCGCGAGATCCATCACCTCATGGGATGATCTCACCACTCGTTTCTTTGCTCAATTTTTCCCACCGGGGAGAACTACTAAGCTTAGAAATTATATCTTGATGTTCCAACAACGTCAAGGTGAAACTCTATATGAAGCATGGATTCGTTTCAAGGGCTTACTCCAAAAAGTCCCTCATCATGGCATAGATCTTTGGCTCCAAGTCCAAATCTTCTATGACCATATCGATCTCTCCACAAGGCGAACCATTGACCAATCGGCCGGTGGCAAGCTACGTGATCTAAGTGCGGAAGAATCATGGGAACTCATAGAAAATCTTGCTCTCTATGACAACGAAAGTTGGAATGATCCCCGTGATTTGAACAAAATGGTCAAGGCAATATATTTGCCTTCGAGCAATTCTAGCACTCCCGACCGTAGGATCATGGAACTTGAGGACCAAGTCAAGTTTCTTATGAAATATTACGAAGCTCCTAAGCCTTCAAGCCAAGTGAACAAGATCACTTCTTCATGCGAATTATGTAGTGGTCCCCATGACACTCGTGATTGCGTGGAACTCCCCGGACAAGCTTTTGCGGATTACGCATCCTCGCGTACCGACGAAGCGGGAGATAAGTGGTACACTTTCAAACCCGAGCCAAGCCCTTACGGTGATTCCTACAACCCTTCTTGGAAAAATCACCCGAACCTTAGGTGGAAACAAAACCAAAATATGCCCCAAAACAATTCTTCCAATCCACCTAATCGTTACCAACCAAACGGTCCACCCTCTAACCGTACTTTCAACAACAATCCTTCCAATAACTATGGTAGTACCAATAATCTCTAAGGATTGATGTCCAAGTTTATGGCATCTCAAGAAGCTCGAATAGCTAAGTTTGAAACCGAATTCAATCAACAACAAACGGAGATGACCAATAAGATTGACAACTGATGAGGCGAAAAATGATCCGTTTTTAGGGGGTCATTTAAGCCCGAAATTGAATTTATTTGATCAAATATTGCCCTAAATCGTTCATTTTGTGATTTTAGGTACTTTTGGAGTGAATTCTGTAAAAGTGAAGAAAACGGCAAAGTCTTAATTTTTCTTGCTGGGAACAGTACCTGACGGCGTCACAAGGTTCTACATGACGGCGTCAAGAGTAAAACAAGAGGTGAAGTGAATAAAGTCCGTGACGGTCCAGAGAGTTTTACACTAAGGGCATGACGGCGTCACCATAGGCCGTCATGGTCCCATTGCATGTGACGGCCCAGAGTAACTTTGCACTTGACGGCGTCAGATCTGGATCTAGGCAATCCGATATTACTACGGGCGGCGAGTTGACAGCGTCAGACATTTCTTCTTGACGCCGTCACGATGGAAAATCTATATATAGTTTTGCAATTTTCATTCATAAGAGAGAGGACATTTGAGGGATAACTTGGAGAAACCCTAGCACGATTTTTACTGTTCTTTCAAGGGTTTTTAGCCTTTGAAACCTTTCATGTTTAATTAAGATAAGTATCCTTTCAATTCATTCAATATGTCTATGTGTTGTTTGAATATATCTTACGCTTGTCTTGATTTTAACATGCTAGGCTAGATCTCTTGTGTGTTTGCTTAGATGTAGTGAAACCTAGATGTTGATTATGGGTTGATTGCTTGTTTATAGTTGTTACAGATGAATGATTTCGATGTTAGGCTTAAGAAAACTGGCAGACTTCCATAGGGTGACATGCTTGAACGTCTTAAGAAACATGAACCAATGCGTACTAGGTTTTTATGGTTGTATTTAATGCATGAGCGAATTCTAATGATCCCATGTTAGGAGCTTCTTGCAGGCTCGACATAGGAGTGAAGTAGGAGCTTATAGAGTTGGGGAAGTACGTACGCCACCCCACGAATGGTATTAAGGAATATAACCCGTCATCCACGCAATTGTAACGAACTATCAACCTGTAAAAGATATCTAGGGAGTAATGAAATCTAAGTAAACACAATTCTCCCTATTATTGTTCACACCACTAGTTTAATTAGCTTTATTTACATTTTTGTTATTTTATTTTGATTGCATCTTTAGTTATTGGGTTAGTTGACTAGCAACTAATTCCGCCCACTCTTCCAAAAACCGAGAATTTAATTGCTTTTATAAAAATATAAAAATACAAAAAGAATCATCCCTCACCTCTAGACCTAGTTTTTAGGCTTACTAATCCTAGCGACACTATTCCTGAGTTGAACGATCAATCCCCCGGTACTTGTCACTATACTATACTACAACGATCAGGTACACTGCCTGGTGGGGGTTGTAAGCTTCTCGAGATCCCTCGAGAGGTAAAGCCTGGTGCAATTCCCACGCATCAACAACTTGTTGAAAGCCCTCAACAACCAAGTGCTAACTACACCTAGGAAGGACACTAGGGACACTAATAGCGGGAACCAAATTAAGGACCCTTCATCATCCAAACAAGTCCACTCTTTCAATGTTGTCACCATTAAGCCAATAGATAAGAATATAGAAGAAAGTGACAAGGATGAGGTTGGAATAGAAATCGGGACTAAGGATGAAGTTAAGGAAGTTGAGGATAATAAGGAAGAAAAGTTAGAGGAAGTAGAAAACGTAGAAGAATACTTTGATAAGTTACCCACAAAGGAAGAACAGGAATATCACAAGGATTTATTCGATGACCCCGAGACACCATACATCCTTGGTTCACCCCTTAATAAAGCGTGCATACGGAAACAAATAACAATCAAACAAATAAAAATCACACAAAACATGGGTTGCCCCCCAAGAAGCGCTTTTCTTTATTTACGAGTCTTGTAGCTAGACTCAAGGTCATGGGCTATTACGTGACCTCATCATTGGTTTCATTCTCTAGGTCATCTCCAATCTTAGTTTTGTATTCCGGACCTAGTTGTAAACATTCCTTGTAGAAACCAAGTATTCTACTCATGACATAATCCACTCCTGTACGTCTATCCTCATCATTCCTATATTAAACCGCTTGCTTGTGTTCTTTTTCTATGTTTGATAGAAGGCGGTATTGTTCGATCTTATAGGGCATTTGGTAAGCAATCTCATCATTCTCTTCCTTGAATCTAACAATCCCTAGGGACGGGTCATCACTCATCTTAGAGGCCTCAATAAACGGTTTTCCGAACACTACTTGACTTAGGCAACCATCTATTACCGGGCGAATATCCTTGATGAGGCGAAAAATGAACCATTTTTAAGGGGTCATTTAAGCCTGAAGTTGAGATTATTTGATCAAATATTGCCCTAAATCGTTCCTTTTGTCATTTTAGGTACTTTTGGAGTGAAATCTGGAAACGGAAGCATTTTGGACGTTTTTGGAGCATAAAAGTGAAGAAAACGGCAAAGTCTTAATTTTCCTTGCTGGGAATAGTACCTTACGGCGTCACAAGTTCCTTAATGACGGCGTCAAGAGTAATACAAGAGGTGGATGTGGACAATACCCGTGACGATCCAGAAAGTTTTGTGCATTGGAGATGACGGCGTCACCCAAGGCCGTCATGGTCCAAGTATTAGTGACGGCCCAGAAGAAATTTACACATGACGGCGTCAAAAGTGGATCTAGGCAATCCGATTTCATTATAGGCGGCGAGTTACGGCATCACAAGTTTACACATGACGCCGTCACCCTGTATTATTAGTTTTCCAAATTTCATTCATTAGTGTGCAACTTTGAGGGAAAAACCCTAGGCCGATTTTCACAGCTTTTTCAAGGGTTTTAACCCTTTGAAACTTTCATGTTCTATTTGAGATAAGTACTCTTTCAATTCAATCAATATGTCTATGTGTTGTTTGAATATATCTTACACTTGTCTTCATTTTAACATGCTCGGATAGATCTCTTTTGTGTTTGCTTAGATGTAGTGAAACCTAGATGTTAATTATGGGTTTATTGTTTGTTTATAGTTGTTACGGATGATTGTATTCGATGTTAGGCTTAAGAAAACTGGCAGACTTCCATTGGTAACTTGCTTGAACGTCTTAAGAAACATGATCAAAGGTGTACTATGATTTTTGGTTGTATTTAATGAGTAGGAGAATTATAATGATCCCATGTTAAGAGCTTCTAACAGCTCGACATAGGAGTGAAGTAGGATCCTATAGAGTTAGGGAATATTGTACACGGCCCTACGACTAGTATTAAGGAATATGACCCGTCATCCATGCAATTGTAATAAGCTATCAACCTGTAAAAGATATCTAGGGAGTAATGATACCTAAGTAAACACAACTTTCCCCATCATTGTTTACACCACACTAGTATAATTAGATTTATTTTCATTTCTGTTATTTTATTTTGATTGCATCTTTAGTTATTGGGTTAGTTGGCTAGCAACTAATTCCGCCCACTCTTCCAAAAACCGAGATTTTAATTGCTTTTATAAAACATAAAAATACAAAAAGAATCATCCCTCACCTCTAGACTTAGTTTAAGAGACTTTCTAATCCTAGCGACACTATTCCTGAGTTGAACGATCAATCCCCCGGTACTTGTCTCTATACTATACTACAACGATCAGGTACACTGCCTGGTGGGGGTTGTAAGCTTCTCGAGATCCCTCGAGAGGTAAAGCCTGGTGTGATTCCCACGTATCAAGTTTTTGGCGCCGCAGCCCGGGGAATAGTTATTGTCTAGGTTAGGATTTCTTTTTATTAGGTCTACTTGCTAGATTCCTTTCTTGTAAGATTTTATTTTTATTTTTTAGGTTCTCTTTAGTCTATCTTATTTCTTCGTGTCTTTGTTTGTAACCTTTACCATCCGACATCATGGAAGGTAGTAACATCTTTGAACCCATTAACCCACCACAACAAAACCGACCCCTTAGGCCCCGAACCTTAGGAGAGTATTCCCGTCCTAACCACCAAGGCTATCGAAACACTATTGAGCTCACTCAAGGAGCCAATGTGTCCCCCTTGTGATCCGACACCATCCGGTTGGTGCAAAGCGGATGTGCATTCCATGGACTTCATTCCGAAGATCCTAACCAACATCTCAAGGATTTCCTTAAAATCGTAGATTCTATAGACCTTGATGTTACAACAACCCGATTACGCCTATTCCAATTCTCTCTACGTGATCAAGCTAGTCAATGGCTTGAACATTTACCCGCGGGATCCATCACCTCATGGGATGATCTCACCACTCGATTCCTTGCTCAATTTTTCCCACCGGGGAGAACTACCAAGCTTAGAAATGATATCTTGATGTTCCAACAACGTCAAGGTGAAACTCTATATGAAGCATGGACTCGTTTCAAGGACTTACTCCAAAAAGTCCCTCATCATGGCATAGATCTTTGGCTCCAAGTCCAAATCTTCTATGACCATATCGACCTCTCCACAAGGCGAATCATTGACCAATCGGCCAGTGGCAAGCTACGTGATCTAAGTGCGGAAGAATCATGGGAACTCATAGAAGATCTTGCTCTCTATGACAACGAAAGTTGGAATGATCCCCGTGATTTGAACAAAACGGTCAAGGCAATATCTTTGCCTTCGAACAATTCTAGCACTCCCGACCGTAGGATCATGGAACTTGAGGACCAAGTCAAGTTTCTTATGAAATCTTACGATGCTCCCAAGCCTTCAAGCCAAGTGAACAAAATCACTTCTTCATGCGAATTATGTAGTGGTCCCTATGACACTCGTGATTGCGTGGAACTCCCCGGACAAGCTTTTGCGGATTGCGCATCCTCACGTACCGACGAAGCGGGTGACAAGTGGTACACTTTCAAACCCGAGCCAAACCCTTACGGTGATTCCTACAACCCTTCTTGGAAAAATCACCCGAATCTTAGGTGGAAACAAAACAAAAACAATTCTTCCAATCCGCCTAATTGTTACCAACCAAACGGTCCACCTGCTAACCGTACTTTCAACAACAATCCTTCTAATAGCTATGGTAGTACCATAATCTTGAAGGATTGATGTCCAAATTCATGGCATCTCAAGAAGCTCGCATATCTAAGTTTGAAACCAAATTCAATCAACAACAAACGGAGATGACCAATAAGATTGACAACTTGTTGAAAGCCCTCAACAACCAAGTGCTAACTACACCTAGGAAGGAGACTAGGGACATTAATAGCGGAATCCAAATTAAGGACCCCTCATCATCCAAACACGTCCACTTTGTCAATGTTGTCACCATTAAGCCAAAAGATAAGAATATAGAAGAAAGTGACAAGGATGAAGTTGGAATAGAAACTGGGGCTAGGGATGAGATTAAGGAAGTTGAGGTTAATAATGGAGAAAAGTTAGAGGAAGTAGAAAACTTAGAAGAGTACTTTGATAAGTTGCCCACCAAGGAAGAACGGGAATATCACAAGGATTTATTCGATGATCCTGAGACACCATATATCCTTGGTTCACCCCTTATTAAAGTAGGTGATCCCTCTAACATCAACATACCATGCAACATTGGGTATATGCATGTATGGAAAGCTTATATCGATCCTAGGTCTCCTATAAACATCATGACTGGGACCTATTATAATTGGGCGATGAAGAAGCAACTTGGTTATAGGATGATGCCCAACACGAGTAAGATGAGCAACTTTGTAGGAAGAGTGAAAGAATTGCATGTATTTGTAGGAAACTTCACTTATGTCACCGACTTTGTGATAGTAGAGGATACTCGTCCGGTAATAGATGATTTCCTAAGTCAAGTAGTGTTCGGAAAACTGTTTGTTGAGGCCTCTAAGATGAGTTATGACCCGACCCTAGGGATAGTTAGATTCAAGGAAGAGAACGATGAGATTGCTTACCAAATGCCCTATAAGATTGAACAATACCGCCTTCTATCAAACATAGAAAAGGAACACAAGCAAGCGGATTATTATAGGAATGATGAGGATAGACGTAAAGGAATAGATTATGTCATGAATAGAATACTTGGTTTCTACAAGGAGTGTTTGCAACTAGGTCCGGAATACAAAACTAAGATTGGAGATGACCTAGAGAATGAGACCAACGATGAGGTCACGTAATAGCCAATGACCTTGAGTCTAGCTAAAAGACTCGTAAATAAAGAAAAGCGCTTCTTGGGAGGCAACCCATGTTTTGTGTGTTTTTATTCGTTTGATTGTTATTTGCTTCCGTATGCATGCTTTATTTTTATTGTTGGTAGATCATGTTTCAACTAAATTGTGAAAATGCTTTATTTTGTTGTTTAACTTCGTCTTAACTTCATATAAAGGTATTTTGCAAAAGCTAAGTGTAAGGGGAACCCCAAATTTGTTTATAAGAACGAAATTGATCATGATTCGCCACAATATTAAATGAACATGTATATTAGTATTTGTTAGAGTCAAATGCTTGTATCGAGTCATAATGATGTTTTGCAGGATTTTCCAGGAAGTAGGACATAAGTTTTTCCAGAAATTTTCCGGAAACTTAACGTAAAGATTTCTGCAGTTCACTTCTGACAGCGTCAGGAGTTAATTCCTGACGGCGTCATGTGTAAAATTCTGGAAATTTTGCGAGTTTTGTTTTTCTAACGGAGTCTTAAAGTTTTTGTTAATTCTTTAGTTTTATAAACTCCAGGAAATCTGCAAACATTCATTCCACAAGCATTATATCTTAAATTGTTTTCTAGGACTTGTTAGTATATATAGATTGCCGCCGATTTTACGCGAGGTTGCCTTGTTTGTTTTCTCAGGTTTAACAGGTTATATATGACAAGAAGATGATTTATTTTCTGGAAGGGAAGCTTTGAATGTTCATTTCCTTGGAGGAAGATCTAACCTTGTTGATACACTATCTACCCCGAACGAATCAGGGGAGTATTTGTTTTCATTCTTTTACCTGTTTTACTTTTACATCCTTTAATTGAACATTGGGGACAATGTTCATCCTAAGTGTAAGGGGAGGGTAAATGATGATACCTTATAGGATACAATTGCACTTGAGTTTGTTTGTTTGATGGTAGGTGTGTAATAAAACTAAGAGAAATACTTGTTAGTGTAATTTTAGCGCCAAATTTAAAATTTTTTACAACATTTAGGAGTGAAACTTTAGCCTTAGCAAGCTTCTCATGGATAGGAGTTGTATGACTAGCACAAAACCGTACCCTTCAGAAAATTTTCCACCAAAATATGTGAGGTTCGCCTTTAGATTTGATAGGAAAAGCATTCATTATTAGTGCTTATGAGTGTACCGGTAGCATTTAGATTCCAGAACTTGCGTTAGTGATGCATCCCGAGACCGCTAGTGAGACTACATTCGTGTAGTAGGATTTACTACATGATAAGAGGCATTAGGATCACCCTTGTGTTAAACCCGTATCATAATTACTTGACCATTTAAGTCATATTACTTGGCTAGTAAAGTCAATTAATTTTTCCCACACCTTAGCGTTGTACTCATTTTTAGTACACGATACCCCTAGTACACCCCTCCGAACCTATCTTTTCGTTTCTAACTTTAAGCATTTTACTTAAAGGAAGAATTTGTTACAACCCACCCCAAATGTGCAACCAAATCGCCTTAGCCTTCCGTGTATGCACTCATCTTTAGTGCATTATTGTTATATGTGTAAACCCTTAGTTAATTATCTAATTGATTACATTGTTGCTAAGTCGAGTCATATCTTGTACATATTATTTTGGGACGATTGGGACTCATGGGTAAAGTACTTGTGTTATGGAGTAATGGGGAAGAACATCATATATTACCCCCATATGTGCGTTAATCTAAAAAAGTACTCCAAGTGTTTTGATTATCTTGATACGAGTTATTAGATTAGTTTATTGTAAAGTATGTAAAAATTCAAGTGTAAGGGGAATGTACATTCCCTATGATGTATTATTTTGGATGGTAGGGTAAGAGTGTGTAGGATCGTAATATAGTGTTGATTCATGTGGTTTCGGGTGGTCTTGGGTTATGGAAGAAGAGGTTCTTCATTGTTAGAGTTAGTGAGAGAAAGTTAGAGAGAGGGGAAGTTCTAGTGAGAGAAACACACTAGTTGTGTGTGTGTAATATTGAACAACCAACCCTCTCCCTTGGTGGGAAGAGGGTATATATACACTTACATAATAATGCCCCATGAAACGGGCTGTGGAGTGAGCTGACAGTGGGTAAAGACCCGACCCACTCCACAAATACTATTTACAGTTATATTAAACTAAACTACTACTAATAATAATAACTAAGTCTACGAGCTATCTTAATGCTAATAGAACATCGGGGTGACCGAGTCTTTTATAGGAATATTTGTATTCCCAACAATCTCCCCCCAAGGGAGGTCACCCCGGAAATAATAATTTGACTTCTAGCATTTTGTCTTCAAGACTTGTCTTAATAGCTCGTAGTCTTTGATTCTTCAATGTCTTGAAACTTTGTGCATTCAGCAGAGTTAGTTTGATGACCGTTTGATCGTCTTGGATGATCTTTGAGTATTATTCGACTTTGTCATCCAATATTTGTTTCCAAGTCATCTTTCAGCAGTATGTTTCCTTGTGATGTGATAATCTTCGAGCCGACATGCTCACACTATTTGGTGTCATGATCTTTAGCATCAGAGTTTGCAGAAGCCGTGTTAAAGGTCTTGTAGATTGATCATGACTTTGTTGAATTTCATTGATGATGTAGTGTGAACATGTGGTAGAGGATTGGCATCTTTTCTGCGACCAGCTACATCAGCAACCAACTACATCATTCCACAACTACAACCGCCAGAAGTTCCTGCATACGACAGTTAGCAATAAAACGTTCGGTACTTACAGGTTTGGACTTCGAGATTGTTAACAGCATAGTGTGAAAACTCTCTTTAATCCTTACCAAGACCGTTACTAATCGAAAACCCACAGAGGGCTTTTTAAGATCGTACCGTAGTATATCAACGATTAGGTGAGTCGCTGGAGATCACTCCACGACTGTTGACCATTTGAAACCGCCGCGACCACTAAGCGTAATCCACGAGGAATTACCGAAGTGACCTGCTTTCAGGGCTGCTTGATGTTGACCCTGGCAGGAATTTCCATTCAATCATTGAGAATTACATTTGTAAATTCTCTCATAGATGTTCTGGCAGATTGCTAAGATCTGCGTAGGACTCATGAGATTACAACTGGTGTCCTTAAGGTTGAACAACCAGTGTAGAAATAATTCGTGTCCCTATGAGATCTTTTTATGCATCTCGTGGCTCTAGACTCAATAAGTGCATTTGGTTTCCTATGCAGAGATTAGGGAGAGGTCTCCTGCTTCAATATCAACCATCTCTAAGAGATATGTCGATAGATTACACCGGTTCCCCGTGAGAATGAAACAAGTTCTTTTAAGAGAACTTGAGTGGCTAGAAGGATTAGTGCATTGCGTCACTGGGTCCCTGACGTCTTGTCTTCAATACCGATGTTGCCTTAGCAAGCATCAGTAGATTATGAATTGAACCCGGTTTCTGCCCTAAGGCTGAATAGTTGGAGGGCTATTTCTTTTCACCCTTTCTCATTTCATTTCTTTTTAATTCTTCAACCCCTTCTTTCTCCATTCTCACATTTCTCCTTTTTTCATGATCATACCTACGGACTTCTATATACTATCTATTTGGTATTGTCCATGGGTAGATCCCTCCGGCTCTGGCGGATCATAGGACGGTTTTCCTAGCCTTAGTCACCTTATAACTCCATGACTGTCCTAAGTTGCCATTTGCCAAATCATTGAAAATTCTCTCAATGTGTTTATGATTGAAAAACACATTTTGTTAACACATTGAGAGTTTAGTCATTTTCAAATGCTCCCCCTTAACATGTGCTCATATGTATTGATTTGAAAATTTGCACATGTCGGGAAGAGTTGCACTTTTTGAATTGATCTACCTTAAGTGATCATGACCGGGCATTCGAGACACGCTTACATCACTAGATAAACTAGCTTGAAGTTATTACCCGGCCCGATCAGGTTCACCCAAGGTTTCTCGAAACGGTACATTCTACTTAAACTAGTCCTCTTCGAGACACGCTTACATCACTGGTTGAACCAGCTTGAAGTTATTACCCGTCCAGGACTAGTCCTTTCGATTCAGAACATTTGTGTTTTGTTAATTCATGAGTCAAGACTGAGATGCACTCATATGAGATGCAAGGATCCTTTTTGTCAATTCGTTCCCCCTTAATATGTGCATTGATATACGAAAGAGTTTGGCACATATGAGAGAGCCTATCATTTAAGTCCAAAAACATCACATTTTCATCAGGTTTTATATTTAAATCACATTCTCTCCCCCGATCAAAAATTTTAAATCCTTTGAGATTTGTGATTCCAATTGATTTAAATATGTTGGAAAAACATGGGAGAAAATGTGTCCAATTTTAATGTATACTGATGATGAAACACACTATGCTCCCCCTTAAACTAAGAGGGAGATTCACTGCTTATTTTGTACAAGATAACATTTAGGGCACCACCAGCAAAACGTCCAAATATTGTAGATCCCCACTTGGCGAGATCGGAATAAGTATTGCTTTGTTTCACTGATGGTGGTGGTGACGTGTTGTTGTTGTTGTTGTTGCGGATGTTGTTGTTGTGATGAATTCTGAGCCAACCAATAGAGTTTGAACGTCTGAACACATGGTTCGAGCTGGAACTGGCACATTCATTTTGGCTATGGAATCTGCATAAGAATATCAACATAGATATACATACATACAGATACACTATACCTTAATAGCTACCATTCAGCATCTTGCCACATAATAATACCAAATTCATTTAATCGAATCATAGTCAGGAAATACGTCAAACTACTATTTAGCATGAAGAGCAGATAGCAATCATGCACATGGCAATTCATACAGATATC
Organism: Artemisia argyi; assembly: GCA_030686995.1. Classification (NCBI taxonomy): domain Eukaryota; kingdom Viridiplantae; phylum Streptophyta; class Magnoliopsida; order Asterales; family Asteraceae; genus Artemisia; species Artemisia argyi. Next base: position 125,044 of record JARVZY010002400.1, on the reverse strand, counting down.
AATATTCAACTCAGGATCTTAGGAAAATGATTCAAGCATGATAACATTATACCTAAGCAAATTCTGAGAACATATGCACAATATCAACAACACTTAAGCCGAAACAAGCAACAGTTGAAACTCATTCACTTAGAACATACAAATGTCATAGGAGAATTCAAGAACATCAAACACCATTGGTTTTCAAACTTCTTCTATGTTTTGAGTCTTAACGTATTTAGGGGATTATACGAGGATACCAAAGTAACACAAATGATCCTTCGAGAACTATAGAGCTAGGGGACTACAAGCAAGTTGCACATAATGTCCTAAACTTTCTAGCACAATATCAACAACACTTAAGCCGAAACAAGCAACAGTTGAAACTCATTCACTTAGAACATACAAATGTCATAGGAGAATTCAAGAACATCAAACACCATTGGTTTTCAAACTTCTTCTAGGTTTTGAGTCTTAACGTATTTAGGGGATTATACGAGGATACCAAAGTAACACAAATGATCCTTCGAGAACTATAGAGCTAGGGGACTACAAGCAAGTTGCACATAATGTCCTAAACTTTCTAGCACAATATCAACAACACTTAAGCCAAAACAAGCAACAGTTGAAACTCATTCACTTAGAACATACAAATGTCATAGGAGAATTCAAGAACATCAAACACCATTGGTTTTCAAACTTCTTCTAGGTTTTGAGTCTTAACGTATTTAGGGGATTATACGAGGATACCAAAGTAACACAAATGATACTTCGAGAACTATAGAGCTAGGACTACAAGCAAGTTGTACATAATGTCCTAAACTTTCTAGCACCTAACATATTTGGCCATTTGATATAAATTTTAGCAAGGTCCTCTTCAACTAAACTCCATTAACTACAAAACCAAGTATGAGTTAACCAAGAAATCCGTTTGATGGTGTAAAATTTTAATTCACTCTCCCCCTCAATCAATGACCATTTCTAGTCGTTGATTGAGTGACAAATTTTTATGCAAGTACAAGTCAAACAAATATCATACAACACATATTCACCAAGTGTCTCAACAAATAATTTTCAGAAGAATCATAGAATGAAAACTATTTGTATACAAAGAAGACTTCTCTTCTTTTTCAAGAAATGATGCACTGAAACGTACACCAGATCGACGAAACATGGATATAAAGTAATCCATGCCCAGGTGAACATCACCCAGTTGGAGGAACAGCCGTCTTTATGTCGACGAGCTTTCCCCAGTATGAAGCGCGGGTTGCTATCTAAAGTAATAGCAAGCCATTTGACAGAAAATTTTTGGGGAGCGACATGTTTTAGAAAGCATTATTAAAACATAAAATAACTCTTGCTCAAGCATATGTATGACTCCGTGTCATTGTTGAATGACATTTCTAAAGTCGTACATAATATTGATTACACAAGAGACATGTCGCGAGAAGAATCTTTTTGGAATTTTTGAGCTTTTTCAAATTTTTTATGGATTTTGTTGGTTTTTTTTATTTATTTTTTATTTTATTTTATTTTATTTTTTAAATATGTACAAGGATACGAACCAAAATCATTACTCCTCAGCTTCCAGACTTTTCTCCGCTTCTATCATTTGACATGCTGAAGAGTAACGTGAGCACATTTAACCAGGGATTAATTCAGGCATTTCACTCTCCCCTAATTAGTGCTCTCCCCCAATCCTGACAACCTTTCTGATGAACACCCACAATAGAAGGAAGACTTTGGACGAACACCCATAATATGAAGAGGTCTTTTGATAACCAAATACATGCCATCTTTAGTCTTCTAATCACATAGCGGAGAATGTAGAGAAGACTGTAGACACGACCTACTTCAAGATTGCCTAATATGGAGGAACAGAATACCAACCATCTTCATCTCACCAAATGCCTTCCAGTAACCTTACATATAACCCATCAGCCCGCAGCGCACACATGAAACGATAACACCCAACCGAGAATAAAGAATAGACTAACGACTCGACCTTCTTCAGTCTTTAGTATAACACCAAAGTAACAAGTTGAACCACTGATCATCTATAGAATGTATCCATCCTTGGATATTAAGCCCTGATCACGTAAATTTGTTGTGCGTCCTTGATGTACACATTCTCTCTCCCCTGATGGTTACGATTAATCATACCATGACGTAACAGTGAAATGTTAATACCAAGGTGACAAGTTGAACCACTGATCATCTCTGCAGCTTTTCAACACCGGAATACATGATTAAGCCCGATCACGTAAACCTTTTGTACATCCTTGGTGTACACATTTCTCTCCCCCATGATGGTTACGATTAATCGGAATCATCATCATTATGTGTACATGTAGCCTGTTGACGTATACATGAAGCATTGACTAGAAACCCTTTGTTACTGATTGAATCAACCCGTGAGACGATGTCGATTAGCATTCCATGACCATGTTCTTCAACACCTTGATAGAGAGGAAGAAGTAGTGTTGGAGAAACATGGTTTGCACGACTCCTGAACTGACGTATTCAGGAGTCGTATGACCATTTCTCAATCATCATCCAACATGTAGATTAATATTCACCCTTTCCCCCCCTCAAAAATTGCATATGCCAGCCAACTGCAATTTTTGATGATTGAACTAGTGAATATGAATACCATCAACGGTAGGAAGCTCCACTTGACGGTTCTTGAGGACTGACATGTTGTTTATTCACCCTTCCCCCCCCCCTTCAAAAATTGCATATGCCTGTCGAATGCAAGTTTTGGTTGAATAAGTGAATAATAGAATACTCCAATATGCGCCGATCCACTTGAAAACAGAATAAGCACGGAAAGAGCATGAACTTGTTGATGAGAATGGCCATAAATAAGAAGATTCCTCTTCTTTTGAAGATAAAGTGCACTCAAGCATACACTTTTCTTTTCTTAGATGAACGGGGCCTGAAGTGTTGTCAGCAGACGCCATAATGTTGAAGTACGAGACCTGCACTGAAGTGTACAGACGTCATCTCTCTCTTTTCTTCTACTCTCTTGCTAACTCGTTACCAACCCCATTATCATTCTGTCGGATATATGTCGTGACTACTGATGGAGAGAAACCCAATATGATGAACTTGAGACCGAAGTAATATGACCCGAATTTGTGACTTAAACTTGTACTAATGCCAGACAAAGAGCGGTGTAGAGACTTCGTGCAACATCGAATCCCTAAGTAGTCTATACTCTTCAACCAACCAACCATCAAGTATAAGATGTACATCACCTCTTGGATATCCACAACTTCGTGTGACACTGAGCATTACAACGTGACTCCTTAAAGTGATAGTTATTTTGCAATAGAGAGAAAGAAAAAATAACTAGATATCCAAGTCCTTGTCGTTGTATTGAAATCTCAAAGAATCTTCATCCAACCTCCCCGATATCTTCAGATACTAAGTACACGCACCCATGAAATTTCACTTCAGCCTCAAATAAATAATACTGAACTAACCCCGTAGTCACATCTTGTCAATTCAACGCCTCAATCCAGCCATTTGTGATGTTATGGCTGAACTTTGATAATGGTTTTAACCCGACCATGGTCAAGAGCTCATAGCCCATCATCACGGGATTTTACAAATCTATAGTTTAAACCGAGAAATAAGTTCTTTCACCGGATTTTACAAAACCAAGAAGAAACCGTGAGACAGTAACAGGTTGAATGTGGCATGACTGATTTGGTTATAGTAAACATCAGTTTGGGTTAAGAATATCATGTGAGAATTACAGATCACATCACAATTTTAAAGTCTTTGTCCAACTAACCAACCTCGAACACAAACAATTGTGACCACATGATGAAGGAACCCGATATACCAATCTTGAAAATGAAGTAGAATTACTCAAATTTGTTACCTAAGCTTGCATTGTTGTTGGAAGAACGTGTAGAGAATTTGTGCACCATGCAAATCTCTAAGTACTCAATACAATCTTGACAAAGTATGAGACAATCATCACCTCTTGCGATTATCCACAACGTCATCTACGTGTGACACTGAGTACAATAACGTAACTCCTTTAAGTGATAGTTAACCAGGTCTTCAACCATCCACCCCGACTTCTGGAAACTAGATAACCCAAGTCTTCAACTTACATCATATGCGCGAGCAAGTTATCATTGAAATCCTGCATCCAACCATCCCCGATTTCAAGATAAAATAGGTAGACTCTTTCGTGAAATCCAACTTCACCCTCAAGCAAGGAATACCAAATTAGCTTCGTGATCATTTTGTGCGGTTGAGCAATCAAAGTGAGAAGAAACATGCGCAAATTCTTAGGAGTGCCCATGACTCATAGTCAGTCCAATCAAACATAGCTGTCTGACCCAGCTGCTTGAATGTCATCCGAAACAGTCGACATCTCAATATCTTCAAACGGGATTTTACAACTTATGTGACTTAAACCGAGAAATGATTCTTTCTAGGGATTTTACTAAAGTCAACAAAAGAAACCGGAAGATATATTCAGCAAGTTAAACTTAGAGAGAGATACCGGATGAGTCACAATTCGCACTAAGTGTCAAGTCGTGACAAGTTAAGTTACAATATCTCAAATTGAGATTAGTCAAGTCGTAAGGATTAACTCACAACGTCAGATAACACTTTGATTAATCGAAACGACTTAAGTTACAACAATTCACTAATTGCAAAATGATTAACCAATCACACGAATCTCATCACTTAGTAACTTGCCAATAAGTTAGAGATAGTCGCTAAAGAGTGAGCAAACCTCTAGAGACTGACCCACTGAATCATGAATTGCTGTTACGTCACACTACTGGAGACGGAATCGCTAGGAAACTTGCGCAAATTCTCCCCCTCAAAAAGGACATGTAATGAGCTTTTTGCCAAAAACTGAAAGTCTGTGATAGTTGTGAATTTGACATGCACAAAACAGATACATGGAAGGAGACACATAAACCTACTGCAGAGAAGATGGTGATAAAGACATGCTTGTAGTAACACCTTGCTGGACTCCTCATCAATGATTTAGCAGATTAATGATTCATTGAAGTTCGGAATATGCTAGACCACTGGATGAAATGTGCTTAACTATAGAGTGAGTAAAGGGTTAAAGCACGTCTCTAAACAAATCACCTCCTGTCTTTAAGTCTGACCATCTCTTGAGAAGTTCTTGTACTACAATCCCATTAGAAGCTTGAGAAACAACAATCTCTTGATGAAGCATGATAAAGGACAAGTTAGTGACTTATACTTGCATTAAAATCGTGATTTAGAACCTATATTGAGCACAACAACGTAACTCCTTTAATTATAGGTAGTGATATATACCCAACCTTCCATCCTTAATTGTATATATCCACTTCTTGAACATCCAAGTCTAATCACCTTAAATACACTCGAGCAAGGGTCACCAAACATCGTGCGTCCATCCACCCCGAGATGTTTGTGACACTAAGTATACCAACCCGTGAACTAACAAACCAATCAAGCGACCATAATTTCTCAATTTCGTTAAGCTCAAATCCCGTGATGAAACGCGATCTCTAAAAATAACTTTCAACCGATCAAGTAGTACACATTTATCCTGTGACGTAGTCAAACCCTGTATGTTTCATTTTGTCCAATGTCCAATCTCAATCTTCATAGTCCGATGATTAGTAAAAAAAATAATAAGTCCAATCAACCTTATATCCCCATTTTAATTTCAGCAAAAAAATCAATAACCAAAAACTTAGTATAATGAAATTTAGCATCACTAAAAATCATTACACATTTAACTTCAGTTACTAAAATTTTCGGTTGTATGACTGCTAAGCACAAAGAAATAGTCAAGATATTCAGCCCAAGCAACAATTAAAATCGTAGCCCATTCATTCATCAATTTGGAACTGCAAACCCATATTGTTCGTTTAGTCTCATGGCCCATCACACGCACCACATAACACAGTCCAATAATAATACGTATACCCAATCCAAACATAATCCCTAATTACACTTACCCTAAATTCAAGGGATTATATAAAGATGAGTTAGCATTAACCCTAATCCCATTCATCACAAAAAAATAGGCAGTCACCTAAACAAAGGTATACCTCCATCTAAACGATTCTCTCCACCACATCTCAGTAACCATGTTCCATCTTCTCATTTGATCTTTCTAAACACAAAGATCTGTGATGAGATTCTTCAAACACGGATAAATCTTTAAAGGTTTATAGATGAACGAATCTGAGATCTTGGTTGGTTATTCCAATTATAGTTTACGTTTACTCAGACCGAAGAAAGAAAAAAAATAGATGAGACAATAAATTTTTTTTTTTCTTTTTTTTCAATCTTTCTTTTGATTTTATTTTATTTCGGATATTGAAAGAAGGTTTATATCTTCTGAAGAGATCAATGAAGAGATGTGTTCAAACAATCAAGATCTGTATAGATCTGTAAGTCTATGATAGTCTTATGAACATGTCTGAGATCTCGTTTGACTTTACAATTCATCAACTTTAAAGAAGTTTATCTTAAAAAATCTGTGATGAATGTTTGTTGGTGTGGATATGGTAACGTTATTCTATTCTAACCACCTCTTAGTTTCACTTTTCCACTTCGTTATTACTTTTTTTTTATTCAGTTTTGACACTTGATGATTGTGAAAATTCTGAGGTTATGTAACCTATGAAGATCCAAATCTGAGGTCCTGGGTTATGGTAGTCGTGGATTGAAGAGATGTTAGAGAGATTGTTAGGATTAGATTTTGTTTGGTGTTGGTTTTGATTGTGGATGGACTTGGGCTTGGCTTGTGGTTGGAAGTATTAACATCATATTTCTTCTTCATCTCTTTCTTCATTTTCTGGTTTTGGTAACTTATCTTGTTTGGACAGACATGGTTTTGTCAAAAATACAATTATTCAAGAAATTTTGGCAGCATATGGTTAGGATTTGCTAATAAAAAATCTTCAAAAGCAACTCGCTACACCCAAAGCGCTAGTTAGACATTATGACCAAATTGCATTACCAAACTGTCACTTTCACCAACTTTTGTCTTTATCCATTATTGGTTAAAAACAAACTCGCATGCTTGAACCACACCAAATCGCCACGAAGAACACAAAATATTCAAACCCAGAATTGACATTGAAGTTTAAAGGAGAATAAAAGCAACCGGACATAAATAACATACAATAATCATTGTTGACAATCAGGACACAAAAGAACTTGTATAAGGCTGTTAACCATAAAAGATGAGAAAGAAAACTTTCCAGATTTTACCCACGAGCAAAAGACAGTTTACACAAACATGCTTAGAACCACAACAATCAACACAAATAACAACCTAGGCTCTGGTACCAATTGTAGGATCGTAATATAGTGTTGATTCATGTGGTTTCGGGTGGTCTTGGGTTATGGAAGAAGAGGTTCTTCATTGTTAGAGTTAGTGAGAGAAAGTTAGAGAGAGGGGAAGTTCTAGTGAGAGAAACACACTAGTTGTGTGTGTGTAATATTGAACAACCAACCCTCTCCCTTGGTGGGAAGAGGGTATATATACACTTACATAATAATGCCCTATGAAACGGGCTGTGGAGTGAGCTGACAGTGGGTAAAGACCCGACCCACTCCATAAATACTATTTACAGTTAAATTAAACTAAACTACTACTAATAATAATAACTAAGTCTACGAGCTATCTTAATGCTAATAGAACATCGGGGTGACCGAGTCTTTTATAGGAATATTTGTATTCCTAACAGAGTGTATGCACACCAAAAAAAAATCGAAAAAATTAAGAAAAAGAAAAAAAATAGAAAAAGAAAAGAGAAAAAACATACGGACTACCATCCCGTTTCATTCTATGTTTGTTTTATGTTTTTGTTATTTTTGATTCATTAGCTTAAGTCGAGTCTAGTCTTGGCTTAGCAACGCCATATTGTACATGTAATTAACCAAGATGATTAACTCGCCACCAGTAAATATTGCCTTTATCCAACAAAACCGTGTTTTTCCATATCCCTACACCTAACGTTATAACCCTTTAAAAGACCTCTTTGATAGTTTATCCTAGGTGCTTACGCCAAGTGGTGGAGGTTTGATCCTTTCCCAAACCTATGGTAATCTATTTTGCTATGACATGTAGTGAGAGATGTTTTCCATTTCCTTATTGTGATATATACTTTATTACACCCAAGAGATGAGAGTATCTAAACACTATTTGTGAGGTGCTAGTGTATGACCTCCGTGCTTGTCTTTGGTTTTTAGTGGAACGATTATTTGTTGTAATTATTTTTATATTAGTGTTAAATGACTCCTAACTTGTATTTTGATTAGAATAAAAGCGCATTTGCATGAGGACAAGCAAATCAAGTGTAAGGGTATTTGATGAGGCAAAAAGTGAACCACTTTTAAGGGGTCATTTAAGCCCGGATTCGTGATTATTTGATCAAATATTGCTCTAAATCGTTCCTTTTGTCATTTTAGGTACTTTTGTAGAGAAATCTGGAAAAGGAAGCATTTTGGACGTTTTTGGAGCATAAAAGTGAAGAAAACGGCAAAGTCTCAATTTTTCTTGCTGGAACAGTACCTGACGGCGTCAAGTCTCTCCACATGACGGCGTCAAGAGTTACAAAAGAGGTGGATGTGGAAAATACATGTGACGATCCAGAGAGTTTTTGTGCATAGAAGATGACGGCGTCACCAAAGGCCATCATGGTCCAAGTATTAGTGACGGCCCAGAAGAAAATCACACATAACGGCGTCACAAATAGATCTAGGCAACACGATTTCATTATGGCGGCGAGTTGACGGCGTCACAACTTAATACATGACGCCGTCACCCTGTAAAATCTATATATATTTTTCCAAATTTTATTCATTAGTGTGCAACTTTGAGGGAAAAACCCTAGGCCGAATTTTACAGCTTTTTCAAGGGTTTCAACCCTTTGAATCTTTCATGTTCAATTAAAGATAAATACTCTTTCAAATCATTCAATATGTCTATGTGTTGTTTGATTATATCTTACGCTTGTCTTCTATTTAACATGCTAGGCTAGATTTCTTTTGTGTTTGCTTAGATGTAGTGAAATCTAGATGTTAATTATGGGTTGATTGTTTATTTATAATTGTTATGGATGATTGTATTCGATGTTAGGCTTAAGAAAACTGGCAGACTTCCATTGGTAACATGCTTGAACGTCTTAAGAAACATGATCGGAGGTGTACTATGATTTTTGGTTGTATTTAATGCGTAGGAGAATTCTAATGATCCCATGTTAGGAGCTTCTAACGGCTCGACATAGAAGTGAAGTAGGATCCTATAGAGTTTGGGAATATTGTACACGGCCCTACGACTAGTATTAACGAATATGACCCGTCATCCATGCAATTGTAACAAGCTATCAACCTGTAAAAGATATCTAGGGAGTAATGAAATCTAAGTAAACACAGCTTTCCTCATTATTGTTACACCACATTAGTATAATAGTTGTATTTTCATTTCTTTTATTTTGATTGCATCTTTAGATAAATTGGGTTAGTTCGCTAGCAACTAATTCCGCCCACTCCTTTAAAACCCGAGATTTTTACTTGCTTTTAAAAAAAATATAAAAATACAAAAAGAATCATCCCTCACCTCTAGACCAAGTTTATTAGGCTTTCTAATCCTAGCGACACTATTCCTGAGTTGAACAATCAATCCCCCGTTACTTGTCACTATACTATACTACAACGATCAGGTACACTGCCTGGTGGGGGTTGTAAGCTTCTCAAGATCCCTTGAGAGGTGAAACCTTTTGTGAGGGTGCAATCCCACGCATCAGATCTCGACAAACACAAACAAACACACCCTTAGTCGGTTTCGCCGGAGAAGCTATCCAACCGTTGGGAAAAATTGAATTGGTAGTATGTTTCGGAAGTGAAGGACTATATCGCCGAACAACTATGAAGTTTGCAGTGGTTAGATCTCCCTCCCCTTACAACATAATACTAGGGAGATCCGGAATCAAAAAATCTAAGGGCCATCCCTTCAACAATACATTCTATGATGAAGTTCCCAACACCGAGAGGCATAGCTACTTTTGTGACACGTTCAGTTATTATTTCGGAATGTAGAAAGCTGGAATAAAAGTTCTTACTAGAAACAAAACTAAAGTGGAGACTCCCCCGAAAACCAAAGCCGTGAATGAAACCACGAAAGTCGAAGAAATATTAGTCCATCCGGCATACCCGGACCAATTGGTGACGATAGGAAGAAATTTCTCAAAAGAAGGACGGAGACAGTTGATAACTTTACTCAAAAACAATCAGGATGTCTTTGCATGGGAACCATCGGACATGACGGGTGTACCCCGATGGGTGGCCGAACACAAGCTCAACGTAAATGTCCAAGACAAGCCTGTCGCTCAAAAGAAGAGATTTTTCTCGGAGGAAAAGAACCAAGCCATAAACAGAGATGTGGAAGAATGGTTAAAGGCCGGAATCATTAGACCCGTCTGATATCCAACGTGGATCTCAAACCCAGTGCTAGTAAAGAAATCGGACGACAGTTGGAGAATGTGCATCGACTTTAAAAACCTCAACTCATCTTGCCTAAAAGACTACTATCCGCTGCCTGAAATCGATTGGAAAATTGAATCAATAATGGGATTCCTTTACAAGTGCTTCCTAGATGCCTACAAGGGATACCATCAAGTTCAAATGGCAAAAGAAGACGAAGAGAAAACGGCCTTCTACACGGATCACGGAACATATTGTTACGTCAAAATGCCGTTCGGGTTAAAGAACGCTGGAGCAACATATCAAAAAATGGTAGACACCGCCTTTCGGACACAGATTGGTCGAAACTTAGAAGCATATGTGGATGACATGGTAATCAAGAGCCAAACAGAAAAGGAGTTGTTGGCCGACATAGCCGAAACATTTGACAACCTCCGAAAGATCAACATGAAGTTGAACCCCAAGAAGTGTTCCTTCGGAGTAGAAGAAGGAAAATTCCTCGGCTACATGGTAACCTCGAAAGGAATAAGGGCAAATCTCAAGAAGACTAGGGCAATTGTCGACATGCAATCACCAAAGTCACTCAAAGAAATGCAAAGCCTAAGCGGTAAGCTCTCCGTATTAAACTGTTTCCTATCCAAGTCTGCCGAAAGATCCCTACCCTTCTTTGAGACTCTTAAAAACATCACCAAGGAAAACAAAGATAAGTACCGTTGGATGGAAATGGCCGAGAAAGCTTTTCAAGAAATGAAGAAAATGATTTTAGAGCTCCCCTACTTAACAACACCAAAACCAAAAGAAGACATGTACTTATACCTATCGGCTGCAAAAGAAGCGATAAGCGGAGTAATGCTAGTAGAAAGGGAAGGACGACAGATTCCGGTACACTACGTAAGCCGAACGTTGCATGAGGGAGAAAAGAAATATGCTCTGGTAGAAAAGTTAGCCTTGGCTCTCCTACATTTATCCAGAAGATTGAGACGATACTTTGAAGCTCACCCTATCAAGATCATAACGGATCAGCCCATAAAACAAATATTGAACAAAGCAGAAGCCTCCGGACGGTTAGCCAAATACACCATAGAGCTCGGAGCTTATAACATCACATACGTACCATGAAATGCAGTCAAAGGAAAAGTCTTGTCTGATTTCATAAATGAAGTACCCATCGGACCGGCTGGTCAAGATCCGAAAGGAAGGGGCAGGGAGATATGTGATATCTCTCAAACTGAAGAATGGATACTGTATACCGACGGAGCATCTAGTAAAAAGGGTGCCGGAGCAGGGTTGGTTTTAATCAGTCCAGATAAAGAAGAGTATACCTATGCCCTCCGGTTGAATTTCGATGCCACTAACAACGGAGCAGAATATGAAGCATTACTAGCCGGATTGAGAATCGCAAAGAACATGCACATAAAGGCTCTGGAAGTACGAGTGGACTCAAACTTAGTAGCAAGTCAGATCAACGGAGATTTCACAGCATATACGGAAAGCATGACGAAGTACCTCGCCAAAGCCAAAGAATACATCACCTGCTTCGACCGCTTCAAAATAAAAAATATTCCGAGAACCCAAAACCAAAAAGGCGATATACTAAGCAAGCTGGCGTCTGTAGCATTTGATCACCTGACGAAAGAAATCCTGGTCGAGGTATTAGAAAAACCATCCACCGAAGAAGAAACAGTCAATGCAATAGTAGAAGAAGAGGAAGAGAATTGGATGACGCCCATCCTCCGTTGTTTAAAAGAAGGGATCTGGCCGGAAGAGCAGAATGAAGCCCGAGCCCTTCAGATGAAGATAAGCCACTACACATTAATCGATAACGTGTTGTTCAAAAAATCGTATCTAGGACCGATGCTAAGGTGCGTAGGACCACTTCAAGCCAACTATATAATCCGAGAGGTACATGAAGGGGCATGCGGAATGCACTCCGGACCACGATCCGTGGTGGCTAAGCTCATGAGACAAGGCTATTATTGGCCAACTATGCACAGAGACACTAGGGAAGTAATCCAGAAGTGTGATTCATGCCAGATACATTCTCCAGTTCCCAAATTACCAAAAACAGTACTAACCTCCGTCATGGCACCATGGCCTTTTTTCCAATGGGCAATGGATGTGTTAGGACCTTTACCCGAAGCCCCAGGAAAGGTTAAATACGTTATAGTTGCAATAGACTATTTCACTAAGTGGATGGAGGCAAAACCGTTAGCCAAGACAACCGGAAAAGAAGTAAAAAAATTTGTATGGGAAAACATTGTCTGTAGGTTCGGACTTCCCAAAATCATCATCACAGACAACGGAAGCAACTTCATTGGAGACCCATTCAAGAGCTGGTGCAAAAGGCTGAACATCACCCAGATCAATACATCCGTAGCTCACCCGCAAGCCAACGAACTAATAGAAAGGGCCAACAAAAGTTTGATGAAAGGGTTAAGTCGCGACTAGGAAGAGAAAGGGTCAGATGGGTCGACGAATTACCAAACATACTATGGGCATTCCGCACCACCCTAAAAACTAGCAATGGAGAAACACCCTTCAGTTTGACCTACGGAAGTGAAGTAGTCATTCCTGCTGAAATCGGTATGCCAACCTTTCGGACCATGATGGCAAACGTGGAAAACAATGACGATGAGATTAACCTAAATCTGAACCTACTAGAGGAACGACGAGAAATGGCGGCAATAAGAGAAGCCAAATACAAAAAGAAAGTGGAGCAATACTATAACCGAAGGGTCCGACCTGAAGCATTTAAAGTGGGAGATTTTGTGTACCGGAAGAACGAGGCTAGCAGAGTGGAAGACCAGGGAAAGCTAGGGCAGAACTGGGAAGGTCCCTATTGGATAACGGAAGCTTACCAACATGGCACCTACAAGCTCCAAACCATGGACGATGAAGAAGTACCCCGGACCTGGCACGCCATTAATTTAAAGAAGTGTTTTATGTAATAAGGTGTTAGGAATACAAATATTCCTGTAAAAGTCTCGGTCACCTAATGATTGTAATAGCATTAAGTTAGCTCGTAGTTAGTTTGTTTATTAGTTAACTAGTATTTGTTTTAGTAACACTGTGGAAGAAGGACGGGTCTTCACCCACTGTATGCCTGATCCACAGCCCGGGAGTGGGCGTTATATTGTAAGTATAAATACCCCTCTCCACATGTGGAGAGGGTTGGACCTTCACTTAATCTCAATCTAATATTTCTCTTTTTCTCTCAAGGTTCCTTCTTTCTATCTTTCCTCTCCTCCTCCTCACTTTCAACGCCTCACAAATCACTACATAAACATGTTTCCTACATAGTTAGTATTCTACAATTGGTATCAAGAGCCAAGGTTTCATCTTAGGGCCTTGTAGAATCAAATTTGATGATGTTTTGAGTGGTTGTGTGAGTTTGAAGTCACTTTCTTGGAAAACATCTTGGTTTAATATTTCTAGTGTTGTTATATATGTTTGTGATGTACTTTTATGTTCATTAGTGTTTGTAGAACATTTTAGTTTTGTTTGTGTTACCATTTCCTTAATCTATTTGAAGTTTGGAGTTGATTTTGGGCGGATTTCATTGTTGCGGTTAAGTCCACTGTTTCATTGCTTGGTTGCGGTTAAGTTCTGATATCTGCGGTTAGCTTGCTGCGATTACCATTTTGGCAATACAAACAAAACGCAAAGATAGCGACAGTTTTGGACCATTGTCACTGCGATTAGTTGTCTGCGATTAGTTCATTGCGGTTAGTTCTTCTGCGGTTGGGAGTTCTCTACGGTTTGGTACCTTCTGCGGTTAGTATCCTTGGTTTGCGGTTTACTTAGGTTGCGATTAGATCTGTCTGCGGTTGGAATGTTTCTGCGGTTTGATAGTTTCTGCGGTTAGTGTCCTGCGGTTAGTATCTTTGGTTTGCGGTTTACTTAGGTTGCGTTTAGATCATTCTGCAGCTGGATTTTGTTGCGGTTTGGTATTTTCTGAGGTTAGTGTCCTGCGGTTAGGTCAAGTTGTGGTTATACTTTCCTGCGACTAGTACCTTACATTGCGAGTATCTCCCACTTTGTGTTTTGGTAATTTCTAATTTGTGATGTCGACATCTTCTGATGACATTCAAGTTGCGGGGTCTGACACTCGACCTCCGATGTTGGATAGAACTGACTATGAATCATGGGCTCAAAGGATTCGTCTGTACTGTCTGGGTAAAGAAAATGGGGTTAACATCTTGAAATCTATCAATGAGGGACCCTTTCAAGTGGGTACTACTAGAGACACGGTTACAGAAGCAACTGATCTACTACCGGCCGTATTTGGTCCTGATAGACCTCGCACTTACAATGAGCTGTCTGATGAAGAAAAGAAACGCTATGATGCAGACATCAGAGCATCAAATATCGTCATTCAAGGGCTTCCCAAAGATGTCTACAAACTTATCAACTACAACACTGAAGCAAAGGCGGTCTGGGATAATGTCAAAATGCTTCTTGCAGGGTCTGAGTTAACTAAAGAAGATCGTGAGTCACAGCTATACGATGAATTTGAGCATTTCAAAATGAATCCAGGTGAAAGCATCACGGACTACTACGTCAGATTTCACAAGCTGGTCAATGATATGAGAGCCATCAAGATGACAATGCCCAACATACAGCTTAATTCCAAATTCGTGAACAACATGGCACCTGAATGGGATAGGTTTGTCACAGCTGTTAAGCTCAACAAAGGTCTCAGGCATACGAATCATGAACAGCTTTATGCATATCTCCAACAACATGAGAAACATGCTGCTTATGATCGGCTAATGCGAGAAAAGCTCAATCCGTCTGCAACAAATGAATCTCTTGCTTTTGTTTCCAATGTTCAACAACCTAATCAAACCTCTAATGATCTATCCCAACCATCACAATCATCCTCCAGGTCTACCCCAACCAATAGTCAATCATCAACTCCCTCACCATATGCTTTGAATACACAACTTGATTCTGGGTATTCTCACACTGACATGATGATTGATAATCTCTCCAACCAAGTTTCTCTACTGGTCCAACAGTTCAGGGCTGCACTTCCATCTACTAACAACCAACTCAGAATCTCATCTAATCCACGTAATTAGGCAGTCATTGAAGATGGTCGGGTGGTGGTGCAGAATGTGCAGGGAAGACAGAACTTCAACCAAAGAAATGCTGGTAGAGAGAATGGGCAGTACAGAGTTGGGAATGCTCTTCAAGCACAAGTTAAGCAGCCGAAATGCTATAACTGCGGAGGGTTGGGCCATATTGCTAGGAATTGCACTCTTCCAAAACATCCTCAAAACTCTGAGTACTTCAAAGACAAGATGTTGCTGATGCAGGCACAAGAAAATGGGACTGTATTGGATGAAGAAGCTTTGCTCTTTCTGGCTGGTAATGATGGGAACACCTTTGATGCTGATATGGATGATCAACCTGTTCAGGACATGGCTCTTACTGACCCGAATATCTTTCAAGTTGAAGAGTGTGATGCATTTGACTCAGACGTGGATGACGAACCTACTGCTCAAACCATTTTCATGGCTAATCTGTCTGCAGCTGCATCCTCTTCACAGCATCCTGATTTATCCATCACATCTGCTATCTCTGAGGTACCAACATCTCCTAATCATGATCTGAATAATCCTACAACTGTACAGGGGGCATGTGACTCTATACAACTCAAGAATATTGTCAACACAAACGTCACTGATATGGGTAATACCAATAATATCCCATATGAAACGTATGTGAATAACAATGGACCGCCAGTTGTACCAAGTGATATGCCGTCTATTGATTCTAGTGGACATGAGGTACATGAGCACACGATATACAACCCGGATGATTCCCTGATCACTAGAATTAACACCCTTAAGGATCAAGTGAATATTTATGAGCAGCGTGCTAAGTTTGAGCTGAATGAACGTGAGCAGAAAATGGAATGGCAACTGCGTACTTACATATCTGAAAACAATTCCAAACAAGACTCATTGAAAAGGGAACTAGTTTCTTTAAAAAAAACCAATTAGATCAAACCATCAAACAAAAACTAGAGGTTCAAAAAGGTTTGACTTCAATCAAACTAGAATTCAAAGATAAAGAAACTAAACTTCTAAATGATTTCTCAAAATTAAAAATGTTAAAAAAACAAATTGGAAGATAAGTTGTACACACAGGGCCAAACCATTCAATCTGCTCAAATGATGGAAAACCATAGGAAACTACGTGATGAATTTAGTGAACAAGATACCTCCAAACCCAAAGCAAGATACCTTAGAATTGGTCTAGGTGCACAACCTGCATTATATGATGCAACCACTATGCTTGAACCTAATCATGCCCCTCCTGATACACGATCCTATGACCACATCAATGAGGCAGAGGATAGAACTAGGGTAAAACTTGCTGAACGTTTAAAGGATCCTAAATGCATTGCTAAGAATATTGTATTTCACTATGATTATGCGAATGACAATCAAACTGCAATTTTTGTTCCTCAAAAGAGAATTCTTCCTGAAAAAGTGTTTTGGAATATTGACATTGAGAAACTGCAAGCTAAAAGAGTTGTAGGTAACACACGCACTATGTTTAGAATTGCTCACCCAACTGCTTACCCCCTGAACACACCTAGGCACCTTGTACCGTTCACTCTTCCCACACAATGTAATACTCTAATTGGGCTGTATGTGCTAGGACAATTGTTCAATGACTTTGAGAAAACCTGTAAAATTAGAATTACACCTACAGGGATTACAGAAGGGGAAAGGGGTTTTGAGCAAACAAAACAGTGTTACCTAACTGAAGTTATGCCATTTTTTAAACTTCTCAAAGAACATTTTGAGGGCCTTAAAAATACCATTAATGATGATGTGACTCAAATGAAAAAGGTTTTTGATGAAGTGGAAAGTGAGGGTAACCAATTAGCTATTGATCTCAAATACAATGAAATTGACAGGAAAAACATTCTCATCATGAATGAAAATTTGATTGCTAACTGCATTGCAAAAGATGTGTTTTATACTGTCACCGACTCTGCACTATCTGCTCGACAATTCCATGAAATGTCGGTTACCTTAAATGTCTTCCAGAATCGTATGATTGAGCTTGAGGGGGAGAATTACAAACTTACTGAAAAAATTCAAAACGACAATCATGATAACATGGTCAGGAATTTCTCAAAACTAGAAGTGGATAACCTGAACCTACAATTAAAATATCAACATCTAGAAGAAAGCATAAAAATATCAAATGCCAAGACATCTTCGGATGTTCCTGAGTTTGATACATGTTTTGAATTAGCCAAAAAGGATGAAGTAATTCAAGCTCACTCAAACACGATTCGGAAGTTGAAGGTCCAAATTGCACAATTAAAATCGAACAAAAGCGATGTGACCAATACCAATTACCAGAAGTCGATAGATTCTCAAAACTTTCAAAAACAGGGCATTATCATTGAATTACAACATGAAAATGAGTGGCTTCGTGCTGAGATGTCTAACGCTAAACAACGTTATAAAGAATTGTTTGAGTCTATTAAAACAACACGTGACCAAAACAATGAAAGAGTCACTTCTTTGTTAAATGAAATTGAGAATCTAAAGACCATGGTGAAGGGTAAAATGCCCGTCGTTTCATGTGACCATGCAATTTCCAATGTACAAGCTTGTAAGAAATATGCGTGCGATGCTGTGAATGTCTCTCTTCCCCTTAGGAACAATAAGTTAGTTCATAACAACTATCTTAGAAATCTTAAGGATTGTCTGGCCATACTTAGAGAAACCATTGAAGATGAAAGGATTTCTAAACCACTTGATGATGCTATTATTGGTGCGTGCTTCCTCACTAATAGAGCCCAGGAATTAGTAGAATATGCTATAGGATCATGCCCCAAGAATGATAACAAGTCGGATAGAACATTTGCATTGCACCCTAACAGTGGCAACAAGCATGTCACAGTTGACTTTCCCCAAACCATGTCACAATCCTCCATCTTGATCACCGGTAAACAAGTAGCAACTAATCAGACTAATGTTCCCGTCATTGCTTCTACAGGAGTAAAAGGTGTATCTAATGCTAGCAAGTCACAGCCTAAGTGCAATACAAAGAATGATAGGACTTTGCCGGCTAAGAGTACACTTATGAAGGAAGTAGAAGAATCATCTAGGAACAATAAAGTTATGCTTAGTGAAAGGAATCGAGTTGATTCAAACATTTGTGTTAACAATGATGTAATTAATTCGAATTCTGATGCTATTTGTAAGACTTGTAACAAATGCTTATTTTATGGTAATCATGATGCATGTGTTGTGTCCTTTCTTAAATCCACTATGAAATCTCCAGCTATGAATGTCTCTAGTGTTAAACGGGCAAAACAAGTATGGAATAAAACAGGAAAAGTTTTCACTAATGTTGGTTATCAATGGAGACCTACTGGAAGGAAATTCACTCTAAGGGAAAAGTGCCCAATGACTAGGATCACTAACTCCAGAGTTGTGCCTATTAGGAAGTGGAGACCTACCGGTAGACTATTTCCAATAGAAGCAATGAATACCACTCCTAGTTCTAGTGCATCAAAATGTGAATACTCCAGTGAGATATCTGTTACATATGATAATCCAATATTTGTGTGTGCTAACCAAACGGACCCCAAATGTGTGTGGGGCTCCAGCTTTTTCAGTTATCCACGATTGTATGGTTTCAAATGCAGGTCGTACAAATCGTCCTTTAGTATTTGGACTCAGGCTGCTCAAAACATATGACTGGAGATCGCTCGCGGCTCAAGAATTTCGTGGAAAAGTTTATTGGTACGGTTAGATTTGGGAATGACCATTTTGGATCTATAATGGGTTATGGTGATTACGTCTTTGGAGACAGTGTTATATCCAGAGTTTACTACGTGGAAGGACTTGGGCACAATCTATTCTCTGTTGGTCAATTCTGTGACTCAGATCTCGAAGTCGCCTTCAGAAAGCACACCTGTTTTGTTAGAGAATTAGATGGTGTTGATCTTCTCAAGGGGAGTCGGGGCACTAATCTTTACACCATCTCCATTGAAGATATGCTACGGTCCTCTCCAATTTGTCTGCTCTCTAAAGCATCCAAGAACAAGTCATGGTTGTGGCATCGTCGTTTAAACCATTTGAACTTCGGTACCATCAATGAACTTACACGGAAGGATCTTGTTCGAGGCTTGCACAGACTTAAGTATGAAAAAGATCATCTGTGTTCCGCCTGTCAAATGGGCAAGAGCAAAAAGCACACCCATAAACCCAAAACTGTCAATTCAATCATGGAAGTTCTTCATACTCTTCACATGGATCTTTGTGGACCAATGAGGATTCAAAGTATCAATGGAAAGAAATATGTGTTGGTTATTGTTGATGATTACTCTCGATTCACATGGGTAAAATTTCTACGATCAAAAGATGAAACTCCGGAAACCATCATCAAACTCATCAAGATGTTGCAAGTCCGCCTCAACAAAACAGTTAGAGTCATTCGTACTGATAATGGAACAAAATTTGTGAACAGACAACTTACTCTTTTTTATGAAGGTGTCGGGATTAGTCATCAAAAGAGCATTCCACGAACTCCTCAACAAAATGGAGTTGTTGAAAGACGTAATCGCACCTTAGTTGAAGCTGCAAGGACTATGCTCATCTTTTCCAAAGCTCCTCTGTTTCTTTGGGCTGAGGCAATTGCCACCGCATGTTACACACAGAACCGATCCTTGATACATCCTCTCCACTGCAAGACTCCCTATGAACTGGTTCATGGCAGAAAACCCGATCTTTCGTTTCTTCGAGTTTTTGGTGCACTTTGCTATCCAACTAATGACAGTGAAGACCTTAGGAAACTCAAGGCCAAGGCCAACATTGGTTTCTTCATTGGCTATGCTCCAGAGCGAAAGGGGTACCGAATCTACAACAAACGTACCAGAGACATAATGGAAACAATCCACGTTACTTTTGATGAACTGACTGAGCAACCGGTTCTTGGACAATCAAGTTCTGGACCCGTACCTAACCTTTTGTCTCCTGGACCAATTAGTTCCAGGCTTGTACAGAATCCCATCCCTGCTGTTCCTTTTGTACCTCCTACAAGTGAAGATTGGAAGAAACTGTTTGACCCAATGTTTGATAAATACTTTGTACCTCAACAGATGAATGCTCCTGAAGCTACAATGGTTCAACCACCAGATGGGGTAATGATCAAGATGACAATAACGGTCCATCCACTTCATTGTCATGGGATTCTGAAGCTCCCTCCATCAGTCAATCGGTTAGCACTTCTAATGTCCAACCCTCACCTGTACAGCGAGCGGCAACTGTAGATAATACATTTGAAGTTAATCCTTTTGCTCCACCTGATAATGAGCCGTTTGTTAACATCTTTACCCCTGAATCATCAAATGATGTAACATCCTCTGACGAATCCAACACGGCTACCTCAGTTCCATATTCTCAACCCCATGAATACCTTTGAAAATGGACCAATGATCATCCTATTGACAACATTATTGGAAACCCTTCACGTCCAGTATCGACCCGCAAGCAACTTGCAACCGACGCATTGTGGTGCTTCTTCAATTCTGTCCTTTCTAAAGCTGAACCAAAAAGCGTCAAGGATGCAATGTCCAAACATTCATGGTTCACTGCGATGGTGGACGAAATTCATGAATTTGACCGACTGGATGTCTGGGAACTAGTACCACCTCCCGAGTGTGCTATGATCATTGCTCTCAAATGGATATTCAAGGTTAAACTTGATGAGCATGGAGATGTATTGAAAACAAAGCTAGGCTTGTGGCAAAAGGATATCGACAAGAAGAAGGAATTGACTTTGAAGAATCCTTCGCCCCAGTTGCTAGAATAGAAGCCATAAGGATCTTTCTCGCAAATGCTGCAAGTCAAAACGTGGTGGTCTATCAAATGGATGTCAAGACTGCATTCTTAAATGGGGATCTGAAAGAGGTGGTGTACGTATCTCAACCCGAAGGTTTTGTGGATCCAGAACGCCTTAATCACGTGTATCGATTAAAGAAGGCTCTCTATGGGCTTAAACAAGCACCTAGGGCGTGGCACGACACCTTGTCTAAATTTCTTCTGGCTAACAAATTCTCCAAAGGCGTTGTTGATCCTACACTCTTTACCAGAAAAATGGGCAAAAACCTCCTACATGTACAAATCTATGTTGATGACATCATCTTTGCCTCAGCTGATCCCACAGAATATGATCGTTTCTCCCAAGAGATGAGTTCCGAATTCCAAATGTCTATGATGGGTCAAATGTCATTCTTTCTAGGACTGCAAATTTCTCAAAACCCCAATGGCATCTTCATCAATCAATCCAAATACGCCAATGAAATTTTGAAGAAATTTGGATTCGACTCCTGTGATTCAGTTGATACTCCTATGATTGAACGATCAAAACTTGACGAAGATGATGTGGGAATTCCGGTCGATCAAACCATGTATCGAAGCATGATTGGCTCCTTAATGTACCTCACTGCAAGTAGACCCGACCTTCTATTTGCAGTTTGCATTTGTGCTCGGTATCAATCCAAACCCACCAAGAAACATCTGGAAGCTGTCAAAAGAGTCTTTTGATACCTTAAAGGAACAATCCACATGGGCCTTTGGTACCCTAAAGAAACTTCTATGGCTCTCACAGCATATTCAGATGCTGATCATGCTGGATGTCAAGACACTCGTCGCAGTACATCTGGGGGTGCACAGTTTTTAGGGAATAAGCTAGTCAGTTGGTCTTCAAAGAAACAAATGAGTACATCTATCTCCTCCACTGAAGCTGAATACATTGCTATGTCATCGTGCTGTGCTCAGATCCTCTGGATGCGATCTCAACTTTCTGACTATGGCTTCATATGCAATAAGATTCCCATGTACTGTGACAACAAAAGTGCAATTGCACTCTGCTGCAACAATGTCCAGCATTCAAGGACTAAGCATATTGACATTCGACATCACTTCATCAGGGAGCAAGTTGAGAAAGGAATTGTGGAACTTTACTTTGTGAGGACTGAGTTCCAGCTAGCCGATATCTTCACCAAAACACTTTCTAGGGAACGTTTTCACTTCATTCTCCCACGCCTTGGTATGAAGAGTCTCACACCTGAGGATCTCATTTGTCTTCAGGAAGATCAAGAGGAGTAAAGGGGTTGCTTCACATATCCTTGTATAGTGTCCAATATAGAAAAATATAAAATCTCTGAAAAAATAAAAAAATAATAAAAATAAAAATCTGAAAAAAAATCTCAAAAAATCCAAAAATATTCATCTCACGACATGTCTCTTGTATAATCAATATTATGTACGTTTCTAGAAATGTCATTCAATAATGACACGGAATCATACATATGCTTGAGCAAGAGTTTTTCGGTTTCAAATAAAGTTGCTTTCAAAAACATGTCGTATCTCAAAACATTCTTAAAACATGGCTTGTAGTCATTTCAGGCTACAACCCGAACTTAAAATTATGGCTTGTAGTCATTTCAGGCTACAACCCGAACTTAAAATTACGGCTTGTAGTCATTTCAGGCCACAACCCGAACTTAAAATTATGGCTTGCAGTCATTTCAGGCTGTAACCCGGTCTTCAAAATCATGGCTTGCTATTACTTCAGATAGCAACCCGTTTTTCAAAAATGGGGAAAACACGTTGCCAAAAAGACGGTTGTTCCTTTTACCGGGTGAAGTTCATCCGGGCATGGATTACTTTACATCCATGCACCCTCGATCTAATGTACGCTTCAGTGCATTATTTCTTGATCAAGAAGATAAATCTTCTTTTTATCGCCAAATACTTTCCCTTCTATGATTTTTCCGGAAAGTATTTGTGCAAAACTTGGTGGTACCATGAAATTTTGAATGAAAATCAAATTAAACTCAAAAGTTTGATAAAAATTTTCACTCAATCAATGACGTTACTAGTGTATGAAAATATTTCAGTTTTAACATCCGTCATTGATTGAGGGGGAGAGTGATTTCTCAAAATTTTATGTATCATCAAAACTCCCCACACTTTGTACAATACAAAAGCAACAAAAATGATTTGTGATGGTTATGTGTCAGAATAAATACATTTTCAAAGAGTTTTTGTTAAAACTTCGAATCTTTTGCAAACTCTTCACATCTGACACATAACAACCTCCCTCACATATTGAGGGGGAGCATGAAAAAGTTCCTTTTTATCAGAAAATATTCAAATTGACCGCATTTCTCTCCCAAAAGCTTTCTAAATTATTTAAATCAATTAAGATCAAAAATCTCGAAAGATTTGAAATTTTTGATCGAGGGAGAGAATGTGATTTAAATATGAAATCTGATAATCAAATGTGATCTTTAAATCTTTAAGACTCAATAAAAGGCTCCCATATATGTGCTAAACACTTTCGAATATCGATGCACATATTGAGGGGGAGCAAAAGACGTTTGTGGAAGCAATACCTAAGACCGACCATTTACTTTAATGCACGGAGTTATAAGGACGGTTAAGGATTAGGTATAAGTTCCCATGATCCACCAGAACCGGAAGGATCTTCCCAGGGACAATCCATAGATAGATTAGAAGTCCTTAGGAATGATTGAAAAAAGGAGTAAAGTGAGAAAGGGAAGAGTGCGAACTGAGATAGAGCTAGGACTGGAACAAACCCAACAAGGTTCTAGTGGTGAAGTCTCGGTAAGCACTGAAGGGGTTGAAGAATGAAAAAGAAATGAAATGAGAAAGGGTGAAAAGAAATAGCCCTCCAAATATTCAACCTTAGGGCAGAAACCGGGTTCAACTCATAATCTACTGGCGGTTACTAAGGTAACACCGGTATTGAAGACAAGACGTCATGGACCCAGTGACGCACTGCACTAAACTTCCCAATCACTCAAGTTCTCTTAAAAGAACTTGTTTCATTCTCACGGGGAACCCTGTGCAATGTATCGACCGCTCATTACGAGCTATGTTGATACCTAAACAGGAGACGCCTCCCCAGTCTCCAGGAGCAGATCAAAACGCACTATTAAGTCTAGAGCCATGAGATCATCCATAAATCTCGATAGGACACATTCCAAATATGCTTATTGTTTCACACAATGTGGAAAATAAGATAAAATATTTAGAGTCCTACGCATTATCCTTGTGGTATTGCCCGAACATCCGAGTGATATGAAAATATTCACAATGAAGATGGAAATCCTTCTAGAGCGAACATCACTCAAGCTCTTGGTAGGTGACATGTGAGATCCATCTTGGATCAATGATCAAGTGACAACTGGAAAGCAACGATGGTGCGATTCATAACTGAATCAAACTTGTTCCAGGATATGGATTGACGGATACCTTTGCTAAAACCTCTCAATGTGCTCACCAACTACTCTTTCGAGCACATTGATTGTGTACAATATCTTTCAAACAAAAGTATTTTTGATGGAAATGTGATTCTAAATACAAAACTATCGTTGTGTCTCAAAAATGTTTATCATAGGACACACGAGTGATTTCTATAAATCTATTTCTCATCAATCCGTGAATATTCATTCACCGATTCACTCTATCGTGCTGTCTGCTTTGAGACGTTCCGGTATGAGAACATGCTAAGTATGAAGATTTCAAAGTGGATTCTTTGGAAAATTCATTACTACAAGCTGGAAATTCTTATCAAGGAGAGTCTTCTTTAAAAGAGACTCTACCTGATCACAGGTCGGTTTTCACAAAACCGGAGGGTAGTCTGTTCTCGCAGAACGAATGACAAAGCCATGTTCGTTCTCTATCTTTATTGCTAACTGTTTTATTTCAGGAACACATATAAAGATGGCGTTGATGGCTCCAGATTCCAGCTGAATCGGGTCAATCCATACCTCATGCTCACACATCCTCCACACTATCAATGAAGATGAGAGACTTGCTACAACAAAATGTTGAGAGACTTCTAACAACGTTTCCGCAACTCTGATGAAAAAGTCTCCTGATTCTCAAACTCCTATGCAACGTCTCCAGATACAGAAGGGTGTGAGCATGATGGTCCCTTGTCACTACATCACATGAAGGCAATACAACTATGGATGAGCTTGGAGATTTACTTTGGCTGATGATCTCAAAGAAGCTCAAAGATCACATATCTCAAAGGAACTCAAATCACAAGTTCTCTTGCGTGAAGTACGAAGTGTGTTGAAAAGAGAAGAATCAGATCCTACGAGCTACAAGGACTAAAGAATGCTTAAAGACCAAAGATCTTAATTTCAAAGGTGACCTCGCTTAGGGGGAGATTGTTAGGAATACAAATATTCCTGTAAAAGTCTCGATCACCTAATGATTGTAATAGCATTAAGTTAGCTCGTAGTTAGTTTGTTTATTAGTTAACTAGTATTTGTTTTAGTAACACCGTGGAAGAAAGACGGGTCTTCACCCACTGTATGCCTGATCCACAGCCCGGGAGTGGGCGTTATATTGTAAGTATAAATACCCCTCTCCACATGTGGAGAGGGTTGGACCTTCACTTAATCTCAATCTAATATTTCTCTTTTTCTCTCAAGGTTCCATCTTTCTATCTTTCCTCTCCTCCTCCTCACTTTCAACGCCTCACAAATCACTACATAAACATGTTTCCTACATAGTTAGTATTCTACATAAGGGATATCCGAAAGACTTTCTGTAAGGCTTATAAGCCACTTTCTTACTTTTAATAAAAATCATTTGCAGTTGTGCCCCTGACGAAAGCAAGCCACCGCTTACCTAATATTATTGTTCCACACGATAAATCACTAAGGCCAAGTGCCCAACGGCACAAGTTGCCCTAATGGCCAAGAGCCAAATCACTAAGGCCAAGTGCCCAACGGCACAAGTTGCCCTAATGGCCAAGAGCCAAAACACTAAGGCCAAGTGCCCAACGGCCAAGAGCCAAAACACTAAGGCCAAGTGCCCAATGGCACAAGTTGCCCTAACGGACAAGAGCCAAAACACTAAGGCCAAGTGCCTAACGGCACAAGTTGCCCTAACGACCAAGAGCCAAAACACTAAGGCCAAGTGCCCAACGGCACAAGTTGCCCTAACGGCCAAGAGCCAAATCACTAAGGCCAAGTGCCCAACGGCACAAGTTGCCTTAACGGCCAAGAGCCAAAACACTAAGGCCAAGTGCCTAATGGCACAAGTTGCCCTAACGGCCAAGAGCCAAACTACTAAGGCCCAGTGCCTAACGACACAAGTTGCCCTAACGGCCAAGAGCCAAATCCCTAAGACCAAGTGCTTGACGACACAAGTTGTCCTAACAACCAAGAACCGGACCACTAAGGACAAGAGTCTAACGGCCAAAAGCCGAATTGCTAAGATCAAACACCCTGCGGCACAGTGACTCACACCCTCCAGTTAAAATTTGGATATGGCAAAACGTAAAAACAAATATATACATTCATGATCAAAAGGAAAAGTAAAATGATATATATTCAAAGAGTCCAAAAATCTATTACATCATTTGTTTCGAACGGCCATTAAAAGCCTTACACTACAAAAAGACGGAACCATGGTACATCTACCATCCATACTACCACCGAGGCTCGACATCAACCAACGGAGGACTAAAAACTAACACCTACTTCACATAGAATTTTTTATAACAGCTTCACAAGGAGCCCGGAGTACCTAAACCCATAGTCAAATGGAAGTACCCGAGCCCTAACATACATTCACCAACGGAAGAAAGTTTTGATAAAAGCTTCACAAAGAATCCGCAATACCTAAGCCCATAGTCAAAATGGAGGTACATGGATCCTTAAACAAACAACTCTTTAGGTAAAGACCGACGCATCATGAGCTGAGGAATCCTGGGCGGAAGTATCTTTGACGTGAGGTTCGGTCACAGGCCCGGAAGTCAAACCCGAAGCAGTAGATTGTTCGGTCTCAGGAGGAGCAGAATCAGGGAAGATTGCCATCAACTTATCATACTTATGGTAGATGGTCTTGCGGATCTTCTGAATGAAAGGGTAATCCTTGGAGAGTGCTTGATCATACAACACTTGATATTTCTTATCAGCTTCCATATCAATACCCTCCACATCCTCCAACAGTTTGCCCGCCTCCTCCGGCTCATTCCCCAGATTAGCTCCGTCTATTAGCCCAGATTGATAAAATAAGTTGAATG
Organism: Artemisia argyi; assembly: GCA_030686995.1. Classification (NCBI taxonomy): domain Eukaryota; kingdom Viridiplantae; phylum Streptophyta; class Magnoliopsida; order Asterales; family Asteraceae; genus Artemisia; species Artemisia argyi. The sequence continues at coordinate 97,462 of JARVZY010002400.1, read as the reverse complement.
GCTCGGCCAAGGTTGTCTTAAACTCATGACTGCTCACCAAACGGCGAACCGCCTTAGGAATGAACTCGTTGACAATCCGGTTCCAGTCAACCTCTGCATTACCAGCGGCAATAGCTATATCTTGCTTTTCCTGACGGAGCTCTTGACACGCCATCTCCTCATCACTTAATTTCAACCTCGTGTCCTTCAGATGGGCTTCCAAAAGTTTGATTTTCTCCGCTTGGTCACCGGAAACCTTCATCCATACCTCTTTCTCCGTCTCTAACTGAGAAACCCTATCCACCAAACTAGCATGCTCCAAGCGCAGCTTCTTCATACCCTCCGGATCAACATTAACACATTCTGCATGCTCATCGTTAACCTTCTTCAGTTCCTCTGCCATTTCACCAAACTTTTTCCAGTTGTCCACAAAGGTTTTGTCACAGACCTCGTGGGTGGCAGTTAGCTTCTGATGATCACCAAGAAGAGACTCATAGCGGAAAATGAGATCCGCCTGAGCCGTAGCATTTTTACCCAACAATAACCAGGCCCGCTGAATGGCATCACTGTCATCATAAGTATCCAAATACTTTTCCTCCCCCGGAGTAGCCAAGTTTATCATCATATCCCTGCAAACGTTGGAGTTATTCATCTGTGTGCCCCTCTTCACTGACCATCCGGGCACAAACGTTGCATCATCTTCATCATCCCCCTCAATGTCAACTTCAATATCATCCTCCTCAAGTGCCTCCTTGCCCGGACGGGAAGAAGTACCTTTTGAACCCCCTAAAAATAAGAAATAAAAACCTTTACTAACAAATGAACAAATAACGCATATGTAATAATAGTAACACAACCGACTAGCAAGCTGAAGTATACAATCGGATACGAACAAAAAGAAAGTCATTTCCATCAACATACCAGCTTCAGAACCTCCAGCCTGACCACTTCGTCCCTCAACCCTAGCAGACGGAACCTCCTTCGGAAAAACTGATCGGATAGGCTCCGGATTAGCAACACCCTCGACAGCATCCAAGTCAATAACAGTATCATCAGCAGACAATTTGCTCCTCTTCTGAACACGAGAAGAAACATTCCCTCCGGATCTCTTGCTTGGAGGCTTCTTCAATCCCAACTTGGTGGCTTGCTCTTTTTTCTTATCTTTGGCAGCCAAAACCTTCTCGCTCGGAACTTCGACCTTCTTTAAATCAGCACTTTTCTCCGAAACCTCAGCATTGGACTCCAAGGGCTTAGTAACGTGCATCTCACGAACATGACCTTCCGGATATTGGTCCCCCTTCACCACGTTAACGTTCTTGCGCAGAGATGGTTTCTTCAAATAGCTCCACATAGTGACACCTGCGAACAAACAAAACCCACAATTAAACAAAAGAAAAAATATATAAGTAAGAACTTAAAAACTTATGCTTATAACAGAGGCTATACCCCTCCCCTGCTCATCCCTCAAAGCTGGTCGAAAACCGGGAAACTCCCAATGATCAGACAAACCCAAGGCATAGAGAAATCCTTGTGGGACATGCAACGGCTCAATGACCGTCTCGGCTAGCCTTTCGGCATTAGCAACATCATATTCATTCTTCGAAAACGGATCTGAAACATCCGAATCATGATGCCTCCAAGGCATAGCGAACGGAATGGCTCGTCTATCAATCAAGAAAAACTGATATTTCCAACCTTTCAGACAAGAGGGAAAATCCCCGAAACAAACTTTCCTATCCGCGTGAACACGTTTTTCAAAGGAAAACCAACAGCCCTGTTTACCAAGTTTATAAAAAACACGGAACAAAGAAGTGGTGGGAGGAATGTGCATGCTTCGGCAATATACTTCGAAAAGAGTAACACGATGAATACCAAGAGGAACCAACTGAGAGATATGAACTTTGAAATACCTAATAACATCTAAGAGGAAAGTAGAAAAAGGAACGGTGAGACCACCCTCAAAGAAATACTCCGCATACAAGCCAATAGCATCATCAGGAAGTTGATTCATCGTCATACCCTTCGGAGGAACCCGTGGGTGTAAATCTGTGGGTATTCTAAAATTCACAACCAGGGCATGCACATCATCCTCGTCCATCACAGGTTGCCTCTTAAGAATGTCTTTTTTAACATGAGAATCCTCCGGCATTGAAACATCTTCATAGTCAACCGAAGCCGTAGATTCCGACATAATAAATCCGAAAGAAGGAAAAGTATAGCCAAATAACAAAAATACTAAAGATACACACCACGGACAAAGACGTACCTCAAAAATGATATATGCAAACTATCACACTGAAAACCGTTCGGAATACGGACGAAAAAGGTGTCAGAGAATCAGCGTAAGGCTAGAGAGAGAAATTACAGTGGTAAAAATGAGGTCAAAAGTGCTATTTATAGGCAAAAAGAAAGGGCGCGAAACGTCGCATCTACCGCAGGGCATACGTGGCACCACCTGGTTCACACGATCAAGAGACGTGCATACGTGTCCAGATCTTAAGGGGAGCAGTAAAAAAGGCGGCTCTCCTTAATTACATTTGGCACTTTGCACACGACTTCAACACGACAAAAGCATGACATACCCTTCGGAAAACTACAAAAAACAAAGATTTTGAGTATCACACCATCGGCATAACCAATACTATGATACTGGGGGGGACATGTTGGCGTATGTACCCTCCGGATATACGCCAAACGAAACACATATCCTCCGGATATGCATCGAACGGAATTTATCCAAACGTATACAAGCAGAACAGACTAACATCCGAAAGGAACGGAGCGATATCTTCCGGACTTCAGTATCCGTATGACCCAAACCCTCCGTCCATAAACCAAAGTACAAGTAAGTACACTAAATACACGATAGTGGAGCATAAACAAGCAAACAATAAGGGATTAAATACAAACCAGCCTGACACTCCATGTGACCAGCCTATAAATAGAGGAGAAATCTTCATTTAAGGTTAACTAATTCTCTCACTCTCTAAACTTTACTTATATTTTCTCTCTCTAAGAATATATACTTACTCTCACGCCGGAGGTTGGACCTGGGATACGATCCCGGGGCGAGACTAACAGATGTATCTGTTTTGTAGATATCCTAAGGGACAGACACCAACCAAAGATCACCTCGAACCCAAAGGACCAGTCATAGTCCGGAGGATTCATTTCGCTTGTCTAAAGTAGAAGCAAGATTTTATTTCAACACCATATTTCATTTCGAATGAAGTTTTCGTTTGTTTGTTTTCTTGGTATAAGTGCCAAAGTGGTAACCATGGTTTTCAAATGTTATCTAAGATATAAGCTAGTCGTTCTATTCTAAAATCAATTGGTGATAAAAAGATGAGTTAACTACATTTTTTGTCCTTGTGGTTGTATATGGATTTCACTTTTGGTCTAATTTTTAAAAAAGTTGTGATTTTACTCCAAAACTTTTAGTTTGTTTTCACTTTTGGTCCAATTTTCTAACAAAGTTAGTTCAGTTAGTTAAGTCTAATTGTAAAGTTGCAACATTAGTCCTTTAACCTAACGGTCGTTTGCAACATTAGTCCTTTATACCAAAGATCGTTTGCAACGTTTGCAATGTTAGTCCTTTTAGTTAGTTAGTACTTTAAAAAAAATCTAAAAAAATGTTTTTTTGTCAAAAAAAATAAAAAAATAAAATAAAATAAAATAAAATAAAATCGAAAAACTTTTTTTTAAGAAAAAAAAAATCTAATAAAAATTTTCTTAAAAAAAATTCTAAAAAATGTTTTTTGTCGAAAAAAATTTTTCCAAAAAAATTAATTCGAATTTTTTTTTTAAGAAAAAGAAAATTTGAAAATGTGTTTTTGTCAAAAAAAAAAAAAAAAAAAAAAAAAAAAAAAAAAAAAAAAAAAAGGAAAGAAACTTTTCTTCCTAAGAAAATAATTCGGGAAAAAATGTTTTTAGAAAAATAATTTCTAGAAATTTTTTTCCTAAATCAAAATTCGAAAAAAATTCTAAAAAAAACTAATTTGAGAATATCTTTTTAGGAAAAAAAAAAATCTAAAAAATTTTCTAAAAAAAATTCTAAACTTTTAAAATGTATATACATTGTAAAAACGTATATACATTGCAAAAATTTGTGTAAAATGTATATACGTTTGGATATTTCAATATATCAATATTAATTTTTTCGGGTAAAAGGCCTACTATCTATTGTCTTACCGAATGTAGTTTATAACATGTTAGTATTTTGTTTGAACATGAATGCAGAAATCAAAAGCAGAATTTAATGAGAATTTAGCACTTATAAATCTTATAGTGTTTCTATTAGAAACTATAATTACCTTATCATCTATGTCTCTTATATGTCGTATATACATTGCAAAAAAAGTATTTTGTTCGATTTTTTCTTAGAATTTTATTTTAGAAAAAAAAAATTCTAGAAATATTTTTTCTATTTATTTTTTTCCGAATTATTTTTTAGGAAGAAAAGTTTTTTTGACAAAAAAACTTTTTTTTAGATTATTTTTCAAATTTTTTAAGAAAAATTTTAATATAAATAATTTTTTTTTAGAAATTTTTTTTCTTAAAAAAAATTTTCGAATTACTTTTTTCAGAAATAATTTTTTTAGACAAAAAAAAACCATTTTTTTAGAATTTTTTTCGATTGTTTTTTAGAATTTTTTTTAAAGTACTAACTTACTAAAAGGATTAACGTTGCAAATGATCTTTGGTATAAAAGACTAATGTTGCAAACAACTGTTAGGTTAAAGGATTAATGTTGCCACACTTAACTAACTGAACTAACTTCGTTAGAAAATTGGACCAAAAGTGGAACCAAACTAAAAGTTTTGGATTAAAATCACATTTTTTTAAAAAATTGGACCAAAAGTGAAATCCATGTAGTTAACTCTAGAAAGATTAGCCTATCAAGCTTTAACTTTGAGTTATAGTTCTACCTATATGGGATTGGGTTTGTACACCCAAGACCCAACATCAAACTTTTAGCCAACTAATCTTACGGAGTTTGAATTTTTTACCCGCTGCCACAAATACTCGTGTCAAGAAGTTAACATAAAAATCTTTAGAAATAAATACAAGTCACATACATAGCCAAAATTTTCATTTTGTTAATACAAAGTTTCCTTATTGCATGTCCTTTTTCTTTTATACGTTATTAAAGGAGGTGATATGCACATCATAGACAATTGGACAATACAAAATAACATTATCAATGCACATGATACAACACAACATATGCATGTTTGTAGTGTGCATATGAGTTGTTGGGGTGTGCATATGACCTCTCTCTATTGTCTATTATTAATAACATTCTCATTTACCGGAAACGATCAAAACCAGTATTTACCGGTAAGTAATAAAATCATTGGTTTTCAATGTTTGATTTAAGAACGTGCTTTTTACCAACTAAACATGCTGCTTTGTTGACCAAATTATGAATTATTTTCACGTAGATGTGTTATAATGATGAACATGAACATGAACATAAAACTGTACATTATATGGATGGTTCCTCCAGCCTCCGGACCCAATACCAACAATAAAAGAGGTCAATGCTTACTTTTCAACATTATGTAAACCTATTTTCTTCTTTATGTATGAGAGGTCTATTTGTATGTCCCCTGATTACTCATACTGCTCATTTTGAAAAGCAACATTCTAGCAGTAAAAGATGAAAACGACCATAAAATGCAATGATGACTGCAAAAACATTGTTTCTTTTAAGGAGAAGTCTATTATCATTCTTGAATCTTTAGCTTTGTCGCCATGATCCTTGCTTTGTATCTCTATAGTATTTGGAGTTCAAATCCACTTTTGGCTTTCTAAATATATCTTGCTCCTTAATTATAGCAATTTGATCTCTTGGTTTAAATTTTTTATGGAAAAGCAATAAAAAAGTTGCCAACATGAAAAAAGAAGGAAGAGACCTAGTAAATAACCAATATTACTATATGAACTTGTTAGGTGTTTAATGATTTGCATGACGTATCTTGCCAAGTTACGAGTAGTGAAATTTGGTAGAAAAAAAAAACGACCAGAACAATGTGAACACAGATCTTGTAGCTGACTAAAATACAAAGCTTATACAGTAGTTTAAATGCGACTTTCTCTCGAGAAGATGGTCTAACATTTGTTAAAACCAAAGTTTTGCACACTTGTCTTGTTTTGCTTAACTATTACACACTCAACATAGTTACCCTTACTAGAAAACAAATCTTTAAAAAAAATAACGTAGAAAAACAGATTCTTTTTAATTCAATAATGGACGTTCATTAATATTGGGTAAAAAGAAATAATGAATCTTATGCTTTTTAATATCGACTTTATTAATAAGTGCACTTTGTTAGTTGGTTGCAGTCTCCATAAATTCCCACTCCACCGAAACATCCTTATTTTCCACTCCCTTTTATTAAGCTTCTTCAAGTACAAAGACAACTCTCAAGTCTTCTTTTTTTTTTTTTAAGATACAACTCTCAAGTCTTCTATTGTTACTACAAATGGTTTTTTTTCTTCTTATTCATCTTCTACTATCCACATCTGCCTATGCAAACAACGAAGGTAAGAAGCATTCTAACTCATTTACATTTTAATAACGTTAAGTGTGGCTTAAAATTATGACGACTTGACGTTAGCAAATTTTTAGAAAAGATAAGTAAGTATATTGGTCCATCGGTCAGTGGTATGCACCGTCGTACCACTGGCCGTGTAATATGGACGTGTTATAATTTGAGATATAATAGTTATTTAATGCTATGATATTTTGATATAGGTGATGCTTTGTATGCTTTGAGGAGGTCCGTGAAGGACCCGAAAAATGTTTTGCAAAGCTGGGATCCGACTTTGGTTGATCCGTGTACTTGGTTTCATGTTACTTGCGATTCTGAACATAGAGTTACTCGACTGTAAGTAATATGCCCGTTTTCAGGCTATCTGATTTCATGTTAATTATTATTGATTATCAACTATCAAGTATAGATGATGAGATTTAAATCAGTTTATTTGTTATAAATAATATATATATTTTTTTTTTCATCCAAAAATGGAATATTATGTGGAAAGAATAAACTTGACATAAAACATGTTTTGTTGTTGTTTTGTACTTTTTGTAACTTTTGTATTGTGTGTAGTGATCTTGGAAATGCAAAGCTGTCGGGTAATCTTGTTCCTGAATTAGGGAAGCTTGAGCATCTTGAGTACTTGTAAGTAAATATTTTCATATTTGTTTATGTTAGCAAAAATTACTCATATTTTTGCTAAATGTTGTCATGTTGATCATTAGCAACACCGACCAGCTCACACGTCTCGCCTCAAGGACAAAGTTACTCACAATCCATATGTTAACTTGATGAAAAAAAATGTAGCACCTACTTGTTCAACATCACAAATTTACAACCCTTGATCACAGGGCCGTCCCATTGATTTGGGTGGCCCGGTGCGAAATCACAAATGAAGCCCTCATAAATTACGAAAAGTTTAACTATTATGGAAAATAAAAAGTTCTTTGATATGTGGCCCAGATCAACTTTGATAATATTTAACAAAAACATTAAAAATTCAAAACATTATATACTTAAACATGTATAAAACTATAAATATTAATATATATATATATATATATATACTAAAATCGGGGCCCCTTAAAATGAGGGGTCATGTGCGGTTGCACCACTTGCACATGCTAATCGCCGCCACTGTTTGATCATCAATATATGGCCATGTGTGTCCCATGCTTTTAGTTTAAATTGTTTAAGTAAAACTATAGAAGAGATTGAATCCCATGTACATACTTTAATTGCATAGTACCATATAATACAGTTATACTTAACTCTTTGATCATTTAGTAGAAATAAATGAGGCAAGTGATGTGTTTTGTTTGCATAATTGTGCAGGGAGTTGTACATGAACAATTTTGTGGGGACAATACCATACCAGCTTGGTGGACTGAAAAATCTTATAAGCTTAGATTTGTTTCATAATAATCTCACTGGTTTCATTCCCCCTTCTCTTTCCAAGCTTTCCAATATCAGATTCTTGTATGTTTTCTTACTCATCTTACTTTTCTACTACGATTTCATATATACAATTGAAGACCTTATTAGTGTGTATTAAAATGGCTGCGACCTTGTGTCGGGTTGGCTTTTCCCGCAAACACTTTTTTGTCCTTAAATAATTTTGTTAAATATGCTAAATTGCTAATATGATTTGAAGTTTTAAACAACTTGCTAGTTGCTACAATACAATACATATTGGTTGACTTAGCCCATTTAAACGATATGACATGCTCGGCCCATTTGACATGTTCCATGTTAGCTACAATTTTGAGTTGGCCTATTCTCCTATTTGGCTCTTTTGAAATAAAAGTAAACCAGTCTATAACTTAAGGAAGATGATTTGCATACATCAGTCTTTTATTCGCACACTCAAATGCACATTCAGTTAAAGCAAAATGTATACACAGTACAACAGGTTAATGCATAAGTTGGAGTGTATCAATCAAAAAGTTGAGTGTGCAATTCTTTACTCATAACTAAATGGGCAAAAATACGATTACCGAATTCGATCCATATATGCAGGAGACTCAACGGTAACAATTTAACCGGACGGATTCCAAAAGATCTTACCAAGCTTCACAATCTTAAGATTCTGTGAGCTCATATTTTCTCATTCTCTTGAACTTTTATTTGGTTGTACAACTTTATGTTTATAATGTCAATTTTCGCAGAGACGTGTCTGATAATGATTTAAGTGGCACGTTTCCGACTTGGGGTTCCTTCTCTAAGTTGACAGAAGAAAGGTGAGTATACTTGATATAGTGTCTTTTACACCCGTTGCCTTTGGTCATGCGACATAAAGTGGATTTTGAATGCAGTTTCAAGAATAACCCGAGACTAGAAGGACCTGAACTAATGGGTTCTGTGAGGTACGATGACAATGACGGCAACTAATAATACATGGAGCAAAAATATCTATCGGATTTAGGGGGAAACAAGTCTATGTTGATTGCAAAGAATAATTATTGATGGTCAAGTACTACTAGAGTACTAATGCTTGTCCAATGTAACAGTATTTGTTAATGTGTGATGATACTATAAAATCTTTGTGACTTGTAACAAAGGAGGAGAGTTAAACTTTTCTTACATATCAATGGACTCATCCCCAGTCCCCACCATCATCTAAAAAGAAATCAGTTCAGATTAAAAGCATTTAAATATTTCACCCATTTTTTATAATTTAAATATCTCTTAAATCGTTAATCGTTAACCGAAAATAATTACACCATCGCGACGAGCATTTAATTATTTTTTTATAGACGGGCACTTTAATGTACTTTCGACAAAAAAAATCATTTTTTTTTCACGTTTTTTTTCGTACCCGAAAAAATCATATATGATATGTATATAATATTACATATCATATATGATATTTAATATCATATATGATATGATATGTAATATTACATATCATATACGATTTTTTCGGCCATGAAAAAAAACGTGAAAAAAACAAAAAAAAAATTTTTTGTCGAAAATATATCAAAGTGATTATCTATAGAAAGATAATTAAATGCTCGTCATAACGGTATATTTTTTTTCGCTTAACGATTAACGGTTTAAAAGATATTAATATTTGAAAAATAAATTAAAAAAAAAAAAAAAAAAAAAAAGTGTATTCAAGTCCTACTTAAGACATATGATATAGTTTATAGTTGTATATTCTATAATTAATTGTCATTGTAAAAAAAAAATATTTTCGCAAATATGAATGAATATTGAGTCCAAAAATGTTAGCATGGAACAAAAAAGTGTGAACTTCAGTTGAAGTCAAAGTCGTAACTCGTAACAGCAAAATAAATTATGCAATAAATTCATTAAAAGTCCGATTAATTGCTCGTTATTAAGTTGTTGTCAATGGTTGCATTGATGGCTGAAAATTAAACATACCCGTTCAAAAACCAACTACTCCATATAAAATACTAGTCTATACTATATATAAAGCATGAATAACTCTTTTTCTAAAAAATTTAGACTTACAAGAAATTAAGCATGGTTTACAACATTTTAAAAAACCCAATTTTCAGAATTATAACAAATTAAGTATATTGTACAACAAAATAAAGCATGGTGTTATTTTAAGACCAAAATTCTATCAAACAACATTAATGCTATTAAAAATACCTCATCACCAAAAATTACAACCATTTAAGACAATGTATAATAGCTGCAACCAATTTTTAGATTTACAACAAAATGAGCATAGTGTATAATAAAATAAGCATGATGTAATTTTCAGACTTACAACATTAATGCTATTAAAGTAGTCAATATTATTAATGACTATAATGACTACTACTGATTGAGCCGAACCACCTAACTTATATTAACCAAATAATGGTCAACAAAGTCAAATAGCCTAGGTCAATACTCCGGGTAATATAAGGTATCACCAGGTCGTTAAGTCCCGTTGAAATGTGAATTGTAACTTTAGCGTATTTGTGATCGGGTAATTATTCACAGGAAAAGGTTATGATCAGAATTATTTGAAAATTATTAACAAATATAGCTTAGGAAAGCTACGTGATTGATTACGGGAATTTAGATTACGAAGATTTGAGCTAAAAACTAAAAATGTACGTTTTAATTAAAAAACGTATACAGACGCACAAAACAAAAAGTACAACTGAAGGACGGGAAGGGTTAAAAGTGTAAAATTGATATTTTTACAATCCTAATAATTAAAGAAAATTTTAAGAAAAATAAAACTTATTTTTACACTATTTAATTATTTATTATTAATTAATTACTAATTATCTATTTAATACTAATTAAACTAATTAGAATTATTGAAAATACTAAAAAGACTTAGAAAATTAAGAAAAATTTTATAAATCTAATTAACCATCATGGGAATCCTAAAAAATTATAAAAAAGTTAATTTTATGTATTTTTAAACTAATTAACTAATTATTAATCTAATTACTTATTAATTTCTAATTAAACTAATTATATTATAAAAAATAGAAAATGAACAGTAAAAATTCTAGAAAAATTTATAAAAATGTTTTAACTAAAATAAAAGCTATAAAAATTATAAAAACTATGTTATACTATATAAAATCAAATTATGCTATTTAATTGATTAATATTAATTAAAATTAAATTAAACTAAAATTAATTAGAAATACCACTAAAAGACAAAATAAAAATCTGGAAAAATTTGTAAAATTATTTTAACCTAAAATATAATTTCTAAAAATATAAAAGTGATATATTACTTAGAAATAAATTAAAAAGAAAAATAAATTGATAAATCTTATTAAATAGAAGCTATCACTATTTTTAAAATTGGTTTTTTTTGGATTTTTTCTTTTTCTAAACTAATAATAAACTAAAAACAACTAACTTTAACAAAAACACTTTTGTTTTAACCCAAGGAATAAGCAATGGAAGTGCTTATTACACCCACAGTTGACTTTTGTTGACTGTGGAGTGTTTTTAGCTCAAATGGTGAGGTGTGTGGTCCACACTGATCAAACTTGGTTTCTCTGAGTCTTTTGAACAATAATAAGCAAGTGTTGATTAATTGATTGGCCTGAATAAGCCAAAAAGCACAAAAATAAGCACAAGCTTATAGTTAACTGAGCAGATTATGGGACAAGGTTAAGGGTCAATTTCAGGTGGGGTCCACTAGCCTAGGGGTCAAACAAAGGGTTCAAAAACACTCCCTGGTAGGAGGGGGGTTGAGGGGAACCAAAATCAAGTGGTATGGACCACTGTAGTGATCACAAACCACCACAAAAGGTGGTGGTGTGAAGATGGTCTGCTGAGATAGGGCAAACCTTTGCCCTGCAGCCTACTTTGAGACCTTGTGGGACCCACCAAACAAAATTCTAAAAATCTGATAAAATTCACAAAAATCAACAAAGTGGTGAAGATTTGGTTTGTAAAACCTTAGACCTTAGAACTTAGTATCCATCAATTTGCAGACCTCCAAAGTTGGCTCAAAATAACTGAGACAGATTTTGACTTTTAAGAATTTTACACCACTTTGACTTTTTCCAACTTTGGGCTTAATCTACTGATTGTATAACATGTAAACAATTGAAATAAAGTTAGATTACCCTAAAGCTACTAGTTACAAACCAATTTGAGAGATTATGGATCTTAAATACCACCACAGTTAACTGTGGTGGTGGTGAGATGTTGATTTTGACTTTGGTGGTTTTAAACCTGGATTTTGTGACTCAAATAAACCATATCAACCTGAGGTGGCATGCTCAAACCAAGATAACATCAAAACAATAACATCAACACAGTGAAACATGCTAATCCAAACACCCCTTCTAGTATTCTGATTTGATTTTTAAAAGCAAAGGAAAAGGTTTAAGTCTATGCTACTTATTTGGGTGTGTTCAATAAGCTAATAGCAACTTATATGAGCTGAGTTTAATGTAGAATACACTGGATTACCACTGAGACACTTTGACAGTTGAAACAACAATCCACACAACTACAAGATTTGGTTAACAAGCTACTAATACAAGTACAAATGGAACTTTACTAACACCAATCTAACACAAATTACTTAATATCAATAAAGATGAACAATAATAAGCTTATGCTACAGTAAAAATGAAAAAGAGATATGAGAATGAGCTCACAAATGGATCCTGTGAGCTTAGAACCAAGAACCAAGGTATGAAACTTTTCCTATAACCTCCCCTGAGGATCTAAACCAGAATTCATCCATTCCAATCCATGCTTCCAGCTTAATCTCCCATAAACACAGATTTTTGTGATTATTATTTTTTTTATTTTTATTTTTTAGCAATATTTATAAAACTGATTCTTAAGCTAGTTCAAAGGCTTAAAAAGCTTTTGAACTTAAATGTTGAATCTAAATGAGCTTACAGTGAGCTTACACTACTTTATACCTTGAAAACACAATTTTGAGAAACTTAGTTAAACTTTGAAAACTGAAAAACAAGAAGTAATATAAACTTAAACCTTCATTAATTGATAAAAAGAGTACAATGAAAGAGAATTAAACTGAAACTACATAGCCACATTGGCTTTTACAAGAGCTTATATATGCTAAGACATTGACCTAATCTGCTTCTCCTCTCTCCTCTTTCTCAATTGTTGACTTTTTCTAACTTCTTGCATCACCTTGATCAAATCCCACCCATTGGATTGGGTGGGAATCATCCTAGCCGTTTAAATGAAGTTTGGCGGGAAAACTTATTTTGGCAGCTAGGGGGGTTGCTTGTGAGGATTTTGAGCTCAATTAAGAAGTTTTGGAAGGTAGTACTAGTGGAGGAGACAAGGAGTGGGTTTGGCTGAAAAGAGGAGGGGGTTGTGTGTTTGGTGAGGTTTTACAGACTAGTTGGGGGAGAAGGTGAGTCAACGCAGGTCAAAAAGGGGGGGTGAGTTATTTAGAACGGTTAGGGAGATTGGGTGGGCTAAGGGATGATGGGGTTGGCGGGCTGGATTGGTTTGGTGGGTTTGGTTTTGGGTGATATTAATTAAAAGGGTTCGGATTTGGTATTTCTAAAAATCACAAGGACCAATTTTTATATTTCTGAATTTGGAGGGCCTGTTTTGGCAAGTTTCAAAAGACACCAAAGGGACTAAACCTGCCATGCTTAAATATCCAAAGGACCAAAATTGTAATTTTCCATTTTAAATTTCCCGAGGACCATTTATGACAAGTTTCCAAACTTGAGGGACCAATGTTGTAATTTCCTCAAACTCACACCAAAGGATCATTTTTGACAATTTATGATTTTCCAAGGACCCTAGATGATTTTTCATTCAAAATTATTCCACCAGGGACCAAATCTGTCAATTTCCAAAATTCCAGGGACCATTTTTGTCAATTTTGGATTTTAAGGGGTAAAAGTGTAATTTTCTCAAACTTTATCACCCAAGGACTTATTTTGATAATTTTTGACTTTTCTTTGCCTTGGGTTGACTTTTCTTTCGTTTTAAACTTCCAGGGACTAGTTTTGCCAAATTTTGAAACTTGAGGGACTGAAACTGCCAATTGTGCAAACTTTGTTCGTTTTTCATTTGTTTTCAAACATTTTGCATCTAAAACATATAAAAAACACTTTTGGAATAAATTGTGTATTTTGATGCGTTTTTGGGTGTTTTTGGATGTTTTGGCAGTCCAGATACGATAAAAATGATGAGTGTTTAAGCACTCATCAATCCCCCACACTAAGCTATTGCTAGTCCCTAGCAATATTTTGAGAAAAACTTGATGGATTTTAAACTCTTTACCAAAAGCCATCACTTCTGGAGTAGCCAGGTGTAAGAACTGTGGCACACCTGATAACCGTGTGATTTTGAGCAAACCACCAGCTGTCAACGGATTTGATAAGTCTTTACCAGGAGCCGTTTGCTCCTGGACTAGCCAGCATCTTGATGGAATAGTCAACATCTTGGTGAGCTGATTACCAATTATGGGTTTTCCACGGCCTTTACCACAAGCCATAATCTTGCGGGCTAGCCAACTCATTTGTTTTCGGGGAGTTGATGAACCATACAATTTTGGGCAAATTGCCAGCCGTCAACGGATTTGATTTATCTTTACCAAGAGCCGTTTGCTCCTGGATTAGCCAATCCCTTTTGTCGCTTAGACAAGGCGGACTGATTACCACAAAAAATTTTGAAATAAAGTGAAAAAAAAATTTGAAAATTTTGGCCAAAAACGGGGGCACTTGAAAGGATTTGCTTAAAATTCGATAGAATTTCCCCCCCACACTTAGAAATGAATATTGTCCTCAATATTCAAAGTCCCGGCGATTATGCCGAAGCTATGAACGTAAAAAGCCAAGATTCGAATCTAACTGCGGACATACCAATTTCACTTTATTTCTATATATATACATTTTTTTTTTTTTAGACTTATATACATATATACATTTTTTTCAAACAGCAGGGGGTTGGCCATTCCCCCACACTCGGTGGTAGAAAATAGAAAGAATCAGAGATACGGGTGAAAACCCGTATTGTTGCTAGTTTTTGGTCATTGAGTCGCTAGCTTGACTCTATCCCCGAATTCAATTGTCCTTGGGGAAAGTTTGGAGATCCGGGACGACCATGGATGGTACGTCCTCTCCAAAGTAGTGTTTCAACCGATGTCCATTCACTTTGAAATTTGGACCGTCATTTTGAGATAATTCGACGGTACCATAAGGATAAACTTTTGCGATAGTGAATGGACCAGCCCATCGGGTTTTGAGCTTTCCCGAGAAGATCTTAAAGAAGGACTCGATCACCAACGTTGAAAACGCGGTTTTTGATTTTTGAGTCATGAATCTTCTTTGTCTTTTCTTTATAGATCAAAGAGTTCTCGTAAGCCTGATCACGAAGTTCGTTTAATTCATTTAGTTGAACTTTTCTATGATCACCCGCCGTTTTAAGGTCGAAATTGGCATGCTTGAGAGCCCAATAGGCTTTGTGTTCAAGCTCGATCGGAAGATGGCACGCTTTCCCGTACACAAGTTTATAAGGCGTACACCCAATGGGTGTTTTGTAAGCCGTACGAAAAGCCCAAAGTGCATCATCTAATTTCTCCGACCATGATGCACGATTCTCACCTACAGTTCTTTCCAAGATTCTTTTAATGCCCCGATTGGACACTTCGACTTGTCCACTCGTTTGAGGGTGGTACGCAGTAGAAAGACGGTGAGTCACACCGTACTTTTGCATGACTTTGTCAAACTTGTCATTACAGAAGTGCGTACCACGATCACTAATAATAGCACGTGGAGTTCCAAATCGGGCAAAAAGAGCTTTTAAAAATTTCACAACTACTCGGGCATCATTTGTGGGTAAAGCTTTCGCTTCAACCCATTTTGACAAGTAGTCAACTGCCACGAGTATGTATTTATTGCCGTGAGAGGATGGAAATGGCCCCATAAAGTCGATGCCCCAGATATCAAAGATTTCACAAACTTGAATTGCATTCTGAGGCATTTCATTCTTTTGTGAAATATTCCCGTGACGTTGACAAGCGTCACAGGACTTGACTAATTCCTGGGCATCCTTATAGATCGAGGGCCAATAAAAGCCGAAATCAAACACCTTTTTGGCGGTGTAGTTGGGATTGTGGTGGCCCCCCGTGGGACCAGCATGGCAAGCCTTTAAAATTTCAGCGGCTTCCTGACCATACACACACCGCCGGATGACTTGATCCGCGCATATCTTGAACAAGTAGGGGTCGTCCCAAAAGTAATGTTTTACGTCTTTGAAAAATTTATTTTTTTGTTGGGACGACATCCCTTTCACAATGAAGTTACCCGCAAGATAGATTGCAAAGTCGGCAAACCATGGGGTAATCGAGTCTCCACGAAATGAAACCGCATTGAGGGCTTCGAGAGGAAACGTTTCATTTATTTCCTTTTTCTCGAAATCATTTTGGTGAGGGTTTTCAAGACGGGAGAGATGATCAGCAGCTAGGTTCTCAGCTCCTTTTTTATCACGAATTATGATATCAAATTCCTGAAGGAGGAGAACCCATCGGAGGAGTCTCGGCTTTGCATCTTGTTTTGCAAATAGATACTTCAAAGCCGAATGATCCGTATACACTATGCTTTTAGTCAGAATCAAGTATGGCCGGAATTTTTCAAAAGCATACACCACAGCTAATAATTCTTTTTCAGTGGTGGTGTAATGACTTTGTGCCTCGGTCATAGTCTTGCTGGCATAGTGTATAGGCTGAAAATGTTTTGTTTTGCGTTGCCCCAAGACTGCCCCTATAGCATAATCACTAGCATCACACATGAGCTCGAAGGGCAAGTCCCAATCGGGGGCAACAAGAATCGGTGCCTCGGTAAGCCTTTTCTTTAATGTTTCAAAGGCTTCGATGCACTCAGGGGAGAAGATAAAAGGAGCATCCTTCTCGAGGAGATGGGTCATAGGCCGGGCGATTTTAGAAAAATCTTGAATAAACCTACGGTAGAAACCGGCGTGACCTAAAAAGCTCCTAACACCTTTCACAGTCGTGGGATGAGGTAATTTTGCAATGACGTCCACTTTGGCACGGTCAACCTCAATCCCGTTTTTTGAAATTTTATGGCCGAGGACAATGCCCTCTTTGACCATAAAGTGACTCTTCTCCCAATTTAGACATAACTTTGTGTCTTCACAACGTTTTAGCATGCTGTCTAAATGGGAGAGACATGTTTTAAATGAATCCCCAATGACCGAGAAATCGTCCATAAAGACCTCCATACTTTTACCGATCATGTCGGAAAAAATGGCCATCATACATCTTTGAAACGTGCCCGGAGCATTACATAAGCCAAATGGCATACGTTTATATGCGAAGGTTCCATAGGGGCACGTAAAAGTGGTCTTTTCTTGGTCTTGCGGGTCAATGGGAATCTGAAAGTAACCCGAGAAACCATCGAGGAAACAATAGTACTCATTCCCCGCTAATCTCTCGAGCATCTGATCCATAAAAGGCAGAGGAAAATGATCCTTACGGGTGGCGTCATTCAATTTACGATAATCAATGCAGATGCGCCAACCCGTAACCAAACGAGTTGGAATTAACTCATTCTCCTCATTTGTGACAACGGTAATGCCACCCTTTTTTGGAACACAATGGATTGGGCTGACCCAAGGACTGTCCGAGATAGGGTAAATCAATCCGGCATCAAGAAGTTTTAAAACCTCCTGTTTGATAACCTCGTGAATTTTTGGATTCACCCTTCTTTGTTGTTGGACTGCAGGTTTGAAGTCGTCCTCCATTAAAATCTTATGAGAACAAAACTCAGGGTCAATGCCCTTGATATCTGAGAGACGCCAAGCAATTGCTTGTTTATGAGACTTCAAAACCTTGATAAGAGCAGCCTTTTCCTCATCACTTAAGTCTTTGGCAATTATGACGGGTAATTTATCATTACCCTCCAGAAATGCATATTCAAGATGAGGCGGCAAGTCCTTAAGTTCAACCTCGGGGAAGTCATCAGTTTTCTCAACATTTTTGACCTCCTCTTTATGAAGTTGTTGTGGTAGAACAGGAAGAGGTAAGGGATCTTCGTTTAACAATTTTTTAAGCGTGAGAATATCCCACTCGAGGTCGATCTCTTGGTTATCGACTCCATCGGGAATCGAGTCACTTTTGAGAAACGCCTCCATTTCTTCTAAGATGAAGTCACTTCCCTCAAACGGAGTGAGGGAAGGAGAAGAATTGGCTATGATGGGATGAGAAGATTGAGTGAGATTTTCACTCGATGAATCATCAATGAAACCTAAAATCTCTTGAGCATACTCCTCAGCAGCAACATCGATGACATCAATTTGATTCACCGACTCACAATCATAATTGGAGGAGTATCTCGAAGTTTGATTTAGGTTGAAGGTTATGGCTTCCGTTCCAACACGTAATGTGATCTCATGCTCAAATACATCGATAAGAGCTCGCCCAGTTCTAAGGAATCCCCGCCCAAGAATGAGAGGGACCCTTGAATCGGCATCAAAGTCAACAATCACAAAATCTGCCGGAAAATGGAACTTCCCCACTTTAACGAATATGTCCTCGGCAATGCCAATGGGACGAGAAATCGAACGATTGGCAAGCTCTAAAGTCATGCACGTGGGAGTGAGTTCGGGAAGAGAAAGTTTCTTCCACACAGAATATGGCATCAGGTTGATGCTAGCACCTAGATCGGCCAGGGCGAAGCAATCAACCATACCCGGGAAAGTACAAGGAATGAGGAATTTCCCGGGATCTCCAAGCTTTTCAGGAAGCTTTTTCAAAAGAACCGCAGAGCAGTTCTCATTCAGAGGAGTTCTTGCCATCTCAAATAATTTTTCTTTATTACTCAACAGATTTTTGATTGTCGATGCAAACTTGGGCATCAAGAGAATAGCATCCGCGAAGCTGATATCGAAATGCAAATCTTGGAAGATTTGGAAAAATTTATCCATTTGGTGATTAGCTTTTTCGCGGAGCTTTTGTTCACTGAGACGTGAAGGATATGGAATAGAAGTTTTGGATTTTGGGTTGTCCACTGGAGTTTCTGGTGGTTCAAAGACAACTCCAGGCTTACATCTGGTTTCAGGATCATCCTGAGGTTGGACATGTGCTATACTTCGTGGGCTAGGAATTTGCACCTTGTCCTTTGTCACCTCAGGCTCACGACTCACTACCTTAGGAGGAGAGGAAGAAGAGGTAGTAGGAATCGCGGGTTCATCATATGAAGCACCACTTCGTGTTGTGATCGCCTTAGCATCGCCCCTCGGGTTAGCGATCGTGTTGCTCAGTAAAGTAGTACCTGAGCCCGAGGGTCGATCATTTAAAGACTTCTTAATGTCAGAAATCTGGCTGACCAGCAACTTGTTCAACTCTTCTTGGGACTTCATGAATTGCTTCAACAACTCATCAGATGAAGGCCCGGTTGGAACAATGGCTTGATTCGGATTAGGAATATTTGGGGCTCGATTGTTCGAGTTGGGGCCTTGATTGAAATTTCCTTGGTTTTGATGATGGAAATTCCCTTGATTCTGGTGATTGTTTCCATGAAAGTTCCCGGGTTTGAAATTACCCTGACCTTGGTTCCGGTTAAAGTTTCCTTGATGTTGGAAACTTTGATTTTGAAAACCTTGGTTTTGATTTTGAAAACCGTGACCCTGATTGAAATTATTTTGGTTTTGATAACCTTGGTTTACTCTATTTTGGTTTTGGCCACGGTTTTGGACATTATGGTTTTGATGAAAACCGGGAGGTCCAGGATAATGGTGAGGACGATAGTTCGGGTCCATAGGAGGGCGGTATTGATTGCCTCCTTGATTTTGGGACCCGACAACAGCATTAGCTTCATATGGAGTACCATCAGTAGCTGTGCAATTGTAGTAGGCATGCGGCCCACCACAAGTCACACAGACTTCCACTTTTTTAACCTCAGCATGGGGAGGATGTGGTGGAAATGAGACTTTCTTTGTTTGGGCGAGAACCAAAGCTTGGATCGCTTCAGTGAGCTTGTCAATCTTAGCATCCGTGCTAGATTGACCCACAGAAGATGAAGTAGAAGGACCCGCATTGATTTGAGAAACAATCGGTTTGCTTCGTGTAAAGCGGACCTTGGACTTGTTTTCTATGATTTGCAAAGCTTCTTTTGTGGTTCTACTCAAAAAATTTCCTCCAGCGGAGGCATTGAGAGAATCCTGATCAGCTTGGCTCACGCCATTGTAAAACGTATCGAGTTGCATCAACTCAGAGAAACCATGATGTGGACACTTGCGAAGTAATTCTTTGAAACGATCTCACGCTTCACCAAAAGATTCATCGTATTTTTGAGTGAACTTGGTGATTTCGTTTTTAAGACTCGTGGTCTTAGAAGGTGGGAAGAATTCATTCACAAACTTTTTGACAAGATCTTCCCAAGTCTCAATAGATCGTGGAGGTTGTTTTTCAAGCCAAATCCGGGCTTGTCCCTCCAAGGAGAATGGGAAGAGAAGAAGTTTTATTGCTTCACACGGGACATTTTTGTACTTGATGGTCGATGTGATTTTATTGAACCATCTAATATGAGCATGAGGATCGTCCCTCTCAAAACCGTAGAATTGACTTGAGGTTACAAGATTGAGTAACCCGGTTTTGAGCTCAAAACTATCAGCCACGATGGCTGGGACAATAATGGCATCTCCGTAACCCTCGATGGGTGCTTGGAGAAGTTCACACATGGGACGGTCTTCCGCCATGGTGATAGTGGGTGTGGCAACAGTACGGATCTCAGATCCGACTGTTGGTGCTGAACGTCTACGAGGTCTCCTAGGTTTTCGTACAAGCTCACGTAATGGGCTAGTAGACCTAGAAGAACGAGTGCGCATGCACTAGGAACAAAAAATCAATCAAAACAAAGTCGAGACAAAACCACAGTGAACTTAAACCAATAATCACAAGCGAGTGGCTTCTTTAGAAAAGGTACACCACACACAAGGATACAAAGGCAAGTTTTAATCTTTTTGATTTGGGAACTTATTTGTTCACACCCCCAGTTGGAAGGTGTTCTGTCTTGGTTTTCGACGGTTTATTTTTATGTAGAATTATTATTCACAAGAAAAGACGGATGTTTTTGTGTTTTTGTGTATGGGTTTAAAAACTTTTGGAAAATATTTTTGGTATCGTCTCGTTTACCAAAATCGTTTTTCTTTAAGAATCACCTTAAAAGAAAACCGAATCAGAAAACGTTACGATCTGTTTTGTTGTTTTTAATTTTTTTTTTGGTGTTTTAACACTTTAGGAAAAGTGTTAATGACTTTTTTGTATTTTGATTATAAAAATATACACAAGTGGTGGTATTTATACAGTGAGTGAGGTGAGATAACACTAATCTCAAATAACGCTAAAGAAACGCGCACACTTCCCCGGCAGCGGCGCCAAATTTTGATTGAGCCCGAACCACCTAACTTATATTAACCAAATAATGGTCAACAAAGTCAAATAGCCTAGGTCAATACTCCGGGTAATATAAGGTATCACCAGGTCGTTAAGTCCCGTTGAAATGTGAATTGTAACTTTAGCGTATTTGTGATCGGGTAATTATTCACAGGAAAAGGTTATGATCAGAATTATTTGGAAATTATTAACAAATATAGCTTAGGAAAGCTACGTGATTGATTACGGGAATTTAGATTATGAAGATTTGAGCTAAAAACTAAAAACGTACGTTTTAATTAAAAAACGTATACAGACGCACAAAACAAAAAGTACAACTGAAGGACGGGAAGGGTTAAAAGTGTAAAATTGATATTTTTACAATCCTAATAATTAAAGAAAATTTTAAGAAAAATAAAAATTATTTTTACATTATTTAATTATTTATTATTAATTAATTACTAATTATCTATTTAATACTAATTAAACTAATTAGAATTATTGAAAATACTAAAAAGACTTAGAAAATTAAGAAAAATTTTATAAATCTAATTAACCATCATGGGAATCCTAAAAAATTATAAAAAAAGTTAATTTTATGTATTTTTAAACTAATTAACTAATTATTAATCTAATTACTTATTAATTTCTAATTAAACTAAGTATATTATAAAAAATAGAAAATGAACCGTAAAAATTCTAGAAAAATTTATAAAAATGTTTTAACTAAAATAAAAGCTATAAAAATTATAAAAACTAGGTTATACTATATAAAATCTAATTATGCTATTTAATTGATTAATATTAATTAAAACTAAATTAAACTAAAATTAATTAGAAATACCACTAAAAGACAAAATAAAAATCTGGAAAAATTATTTTAACCTAAAATATAATTTCTAAAAATATAAAAGTGATATATTACTTAGAAATAAATTAAAAAGAAAAATAAATTGATAAATCCTATTAAATAGAAGCTATCACTATTTTTAAAATTGGTTTTTTTTGGATTTTTTCTTTTTCTAAACTAATAATAAACTAAAAACAATTAACTTTAACAAAAACACTTTTGTTTTAACCCAAGGAATAAGCAATGGAAGTGCTTATTACACCCACAGTTGACTTTTGTTGACTGTGGAGTGTTTTTAGCTCAAATGGTGAGGTGTGGGGTCCACACTGATCAAACTTGGTTTCTCTGAGTCTTTTGAACAATAATAAGCAAGTGTTGATTAATTGATTGGCCTGAATAAGCCAAAAAGCACAAAAATAAGCACAAGCTTATAGTTAACTGAGCAGATTATGGGACAAGGTTAAGGGTCAATTTCAGGTGGGGTCCACTAGCCTAGGGGTCAAACAAAGGGTTCAAAAACACTCCCTGGTAGGAGGGGGTTGAGGGGAACCAAAATCAAGTGGTATGGACCACTGTAGTGATCACAAACCACCACAAAAGGTGGTGGTGTGAAGATGGTCTGCTGAGACAGGGCAAACCTTTGCCCTGCAGCCTACTTTGAGACCTTGTGGGACCCACCAAACAAAATTCTAAAAATCTGATAAAATTCACAAAAATCAACAAAGTGGTGAAGATTTGGTTTGTAAAACCTTAGACCTTAGAACTTAGTATCCATCAATTTGCAGACCTCCAAAGTTGGCTCAAAATAACTGAGACAGATTTTGACTTTTAAGAATTTTACACCACTTTGACTTTTTCCAACTTTGGGCTTAATCTACTGATTGTATAACATGTAAACAATTGAAATAAAGTTAGATTACCCTAAAGCTACTAGTTACAAACCAATTTGAGAGATTATGGATCTTAAATACCACCACAGTTAACTGTGGTGGTGGTGAGATGTTGATTTTGACTTTGGTGGTTTTAAACCTGGATTTTGTGACTCAAATAAACCATATCAACCTGAGGTGGCATGCTCAAACCAAGATAACATCAAAACAATAACATCAACACAGTGAAACATGCTAATCCAAACACCCCTTCTAGTATTCTGATTTGATTTTTAAAAGCAAAGGAAAAGGTTTAAGTCTATGCTACTTATTTGGGTGTGTTCAATAAGCTAATAGCAACTTATATGAGCTGAGTTTAATGTAGAATACACTGGATTACCACTGAGACACTTTGACAGTTGAAACAACAATCCACACAACTACAAGATTTGGTTAACAAGCTACTAATACAAGTACAAATGGAACTTTACTAACACCAATTTAACACAAATTACTTAATATCAATAAAGATGAACAATAATAAGCTTATGCTACAGTAAAAATGAAAAAGAGATATGAGAATGAGCTCACAAATGGATCCTGTGAGCTTAGAACCAAGAACCAAGGTATGAAACTTTTCCTATAACCTCCCCTGAGGATCTAAACCAGAATTCATCCATTCCAATCCATGCTTCCAGCTTAATCTCCCATAAACACAGATTTTTGTGATTATTATTTTTTTTATTTTTATTTTTTAGCAATATTTATAAAACTGATTCTTAAGCTAGTTCAAAAGCTTAAAAAGCTTTTGAACTTAAATGTTGAATCTAAATGAGCTTACAGTGAGCTTACACTACTTTATACCTTGAAAACACAATTTTGAGAAACTTAGTTAAACTTTGAAAACTGAAAAACAAGAAGTAATATAAACTTAAACCTTCATTAATTGATAAAAAGAGTACAATGAAAGAGAATTAAACTGAAAAATACAATCATAAAACTACATAGCCACATTGGCTTTTACAAGAGCTTATATATGCTAAGACATTGACGTAATCTGCTTCTCCTCTCTCCTCTTTCTCAATTGTTGACTTTTTCTGACTTCTTGCATCACCTTGATCAAATCCCACCCATTGGATTGGGTGGGAATCATCCTAGCCATTTAAATGAAGTTTGGCGGGAAAACTTATTTTGGCAGCTAGGGGGGTTGCTTGTGAGGATTTTGAGCTCAATTAAGAAGTTTTGGAAGGTAGTACTAGTGGAGGAGACAAGGAGTGGGTTTGGCTGAAAAGAGGAGGGGGGTTGTGTGTTTGGTGAGGTTTTACAGACTAGTTGGGGGAGAAGGTGAGTCAACGTGGGTCAAAAAGGGGGGGGGTGAGTTATTTAGAACGGTTAGGGAGATTGGGTGGGCTAAGGGATGATGGGCTTGGCGGGCTGGATTGGTTTGGTGGGTTTGGTTTTGGGTGATATTAATTAAAAGGGTCCGGATTTGGTATTTCTAAAAATCACAAGGACCAATTTTTATATTTCTGAATTTGGAGGGCCTGTTTTGGCAAGTTTCAAAAGACACCAAAGGGACTAAACCTACCATGCTTAAATATCCAAAGGACCAAAATTGTAATTTTCCATTTTAAATTTCCTGAGGACCATTTATGACAAGTTTCCAAACTTGAGGGACCAATGTTGTAATTTCCTCAAACTCACACCAAAGGATCATTTTTGACAATTTATGATTTTCCAAGGACCCTAGATGATTTTTCATTCAAAATTATTCCACCAGGGACCAAATCTGTCAATTTCCAAAATTCCAGGGACCATTTTTGTCAATTTTGGATTTTAAGGGGTAAAAGTGTAATTTTCTCAAACTTTATCACCCAAGGACTTATTTTGATAATTTTTGACTTTTCTTTGCCTTGGGTTGACTTTTCTTTCGTTTTAAACTTTCAGGGACTAGTTTTGCCAAATTTTGAAACTTGAGGGACTGAAACTGCCAATTGTGCAAACTTTGTTCGTTTTTCATTTGTTTTCAAACATTTTGCATCTAAAGCATATAAAACACACTTTTGGAATAAATTGTGTATTTTGATGCGTTTTTGGGTGTTTTTGGATGTTTTGGCAGTCCAGATACGATAAAAATGATGAGTGTTTAAGCACTCATCAACTACTTACAAGAAAAGAAACATAATGTATAACACTTTAATGCACATAATTTTCAGACGTACAAGACAAGAAGCATAGTGTAAAACAAAACACCACATTAATGCTATTTAATGTAGTCAATTATTTAACTGGTCAATAAATACAATTAATACATTTATTAAAACACCCCTTACAAATACAAATTATCAATCATATTGTACAATCAAATTAAACACAATTCCTGCATTAAATGTCACTACTACAAATAATAAAGCACATTATACAAATATTCAAGCCCGAACGGGTAACGAGCCAAATGGGCTTGAGCCCGAACAGGCACGGGCCAATGGGTTCGAGCCCGAACGGGCACGGGCTATACGAAATTCTTGATATCCGTAAATTTATTGTCAAAATTAACATAATAAACTAAAATACATTATTTATCGAAAAATTTTATTTCAGAGTACCCGCCGCTGCAACGCGCGAGTACCCTGATAGCACATTCTACATATCTTTGTTCTAAATCCAAAAGAGATTTAGAGGGAAGTAATATAGATATTACTCTTACTAGTTTGGAGCAACACAAGTTTTGGTTCGATGATAATTCCAGGAATAAAGTTCATATCCAAAAGTACAATTTACTGTCTCGATCGTTATATTTTGGAAAACAGAATGGCGAATAGACGACAAATCTGTTTTATTGAAAGCGAGTTAAACAAATGCCATAATCACGTTCTTAAATCGGTTTTATCTACTTTATGTTTAAATAAAGTTTAAGTTTGTAGCTTTGGTTTATAAATTTATGTATTTTTGTATTGTTTCATTATTGTGTGATTCGGGTATGTTTCTAACAAAATTTTGTATATGATTAACACTCATATACATGGTGTGGTGTGGTGTGACAATTAAAAATTGAGTGTCACGCGAAAAAATAATAATAATAATAATAAATAAATAAATAAAAACCATCCGCTAGTCTTATAAGGGCTTTTTTAGCTCAAAAATATCTAAAACCAAATATTTTCATTAGTAAATCAGTTTATCACATAGTAACTTAGGGCTGAGCATCAAAGGTCCAAAACCGAACAGGACCAACAAAACTGACCGAACTGACAAAAACCGAGCCGACTCGACAGCCCGTCGGTTCGGGTTCGGGTTCGGTTTCATGTTTTACATTTTTCGGTTTCGGTTCGGTTCGGCCCAAAACCGACAAAAACATACCTAAATACACCTAAACCGAACCGAACCGACGGCCCGACACAATACCAAACCGACACGTCGGCCCATCGGTTCGGTTTCGGTTTAGATTTTTTATGAATTTCGGTTTTGTCGGTTCGAGTCGGATCAGTTTTAGACCGATTCTCAGCTGATAGTAACTTATTAAACAATTTTAATTTATCAATAGATTTGTTACCTAAAATTATCGTTTCATTATTTTAAATTTAATATTTATAGCAACCAATCATATATGATTGTATATTTTGAAAATTAAGTGCTTTAATAATCAGTCAGATGTTTAAAACACCATTAAATAAAGTCATGAGAAAAATCATCCTATAGTCAACTTGTCCAACATCATAATGCTGGTGTAATATATTAGTTTCAAAATATACTTTAATAGTGTATTACAACAGAATCATGATGTTAGTCAAGTTTATTATGGGATATTTCTTTCATGATATTGTTTAGTTGTGTGTTAAACATGTGACTTATTATTAAAGTACTAATTTTCAACATATACACTCAACTATCTCCATCACATATATTTTCTGAAACTTACAAAACGGGTAAAGTGATTTTTACTAAAGTATCCTCAATTCAAAACATCTAAATGTTCTTTTTTTTCACCCGCGACACATTTTGAACATATATCAACTTTCCTTTCTTATCCTTTTAAAATTGATTATCGTTTTTATATTAACTAATTAAGTTCTAAGTTACACATAATTCTAAAATTACCTAAGAAAAAACCACGCACAATATTGAGCAATCGAATTTTATCAAAACTATAAGCCACCACCACTATGCACAGATACTTGCTTGTATTATTAAAGTGTTTTACATAGTTACACCTCCGTAATATCTATGATTCTTCTAAAGGAAAATTGTTTAAAAATACATTCAACTTGCCACTTTTTACTATTTTATGCATTGAACTTTTGTTTTTCTTATTGTATACACAAACTTTGTTAATCTTACTATTGTATACACAAACTTTGTTAATCTTACTATTGTATCAATACACAAACTTTGTTAAGCTTACTATTGTATCAATAACTAGTGTGCTTAATCACTGTCACGTCGTAAAACAGGCATATTATTGATACAATAGTAAGATTAACAAAGTTTGTGTATACAATAGGGGAAAAAAATTCAAAAGCATCCCACATGGTTGTCGTATGGCTTTCTCACAAGCGTTGAAAACAACTCTATACGAAGTAGTAGCTTAACCGGGATCTATTGGAGCGTGGGTTAAGTTGTTACTTCTTCCTCGTTGCACTTTGCAAGTGTTTAAACCCACAAATAGACAAGAAAGCAGATCTGGGAATCGAAAGGCCTTGCAAAATCGTTCAATACTGAGCTCGCTAGCCACATGGGGGAAAGAGGATGGTGTTGCCATTTTAGTTAATAATATATTAGATGGCTCGGGTCCCGTGCCTCTTAACCAAGGAAGCGTTGATATCCAAAAGGAGAAAAATGCTCGTAACACCAACATCAAAGCGTGCCTTCGAAAGGTTGCTGATGGTCACTTTACTGCAGCGGTGAAGGTGTTATGCTCATCAGGGGTTGCTCCGCATAATGGTGATACCGTGATGGCCTTGGAGGCTAAACATCCGCACAAACCACCTCCGTCTATACCGAGCACTATATATGCTGAGCCTGCCCTTGTTGTGGAGGTCGATAACGTCATTGGTTGTATTAAATCCTTCCCTAAAGGGACTTCTTGTGGGAGGGACGGCTTGCGGTCACAACACATTTTGGATGCTTTATGTGAAGATGGGTCTGCTGTTTCTACTGGTTTATTATGTGCTATCACTGCAGTGGTTAATTTGTGGTTAGGGGGGAGATGTCCGTCGGTTCTTGCGGAGTTTGTTGCGTCTGCTCCTCTTACGCCGCTTTTGAAACCCGACAACGGGATCCGACCTATTGCAGTGGGTACTATATGGAGGCGGTTGGTTTCCAAGGTGGCTATGAAGGGTGTTGGCAAAGAAATGACCAAGTACCTTAATGATTTTCAGTTTGGGGTCGGTGTGTCGAGTGAAGCAGAGCCCATATTACATAGCGTTAACAGGTTGTTAAGTGATCGTCACGCTGACGGGTCTCTTGCGATGCTTACAGTGGATTTTTCTAACGCTTTTAACTTGGTGGATAGAACAGCTTTACTTCATGAAGTCAGGTTGAGGTGCCCTTCTATTTCTTTATGGGTAGAATTTTTATATAGGCAGCCAGCCAGATTGTATCTTGGAGATAATCATATATGGTCCACCATTGGCGTTCAGCAAGGTGACCCGTTAGGACCACTTCTTTTTGCTCTTGTGCTGCATCCCCTCGTGCACCAAATCAGAAACAATTGCAAGCTTCTTCTTCATGCGTGGTATCTTGATGATGGGACTGTCATTGCTGACACTGAGGAGGTGGCTAGGGTTCTGGACATCATTAGGGCGACAGGTCCTGTTTTGGGTCTTGAATTGAATATCAAGAAAACTGAGCTTTTTTGGCCTTCGTGTGATGGTAGGAAGCTTCGTGAGGGTTTATTCCCAAACAACATCGGTAGGCCATCGTTGGGGGTGAAGCTTCTTGGGGGGGGGCAGTGTAACAATTCGCATTTTTGGATTACTATTCATTTTTACTATTCACTTTCACTATTCATCTCAGAAATTTTTATTTCATATTCTCGTAAGTTGAACTATTTTAACGATAATCCGAGAGTTTGGCGCTCGTAGGATCATTTCTGCAAAAATCACGAAGCCGTGTCCGAGATTTACTTTCAGGTTTAAACGTCCTTCCGGCATCCTGATATGTCTGTAAAACACTATAAACGATAGAAATATGATTTTCTCTCATTTTACAACAATTCTAAGAGTTTTGGAATTTTACGTTTTCCAGTTCAGCGTTTTACGCGAATTACGCGTTTTTAAACCCGCGTTTCCAGTTTTAACAACGTTTAAGCAACCCGATGGAACTTACCATTCATTTTATATTTTATTATGGAGTATTTTGACAAGTTTAGTCATTCTTTCAAGTTTCATATTTTTACGATACCCGGATTTACGTTTCGCGATTTAAAACTTTACGGTTTGCGATTAACGGAACCAAAACCGACTCCGTGAACCAGATAACACCAAGCTTCTCACATACTCATCCAATTTTACACATGTGCCGCCCCCCTTATCCTAGATACTTCAAGTTGACCATTTATTTACAATAATGCCATTAAATTAGATATTTCATACAAAAACACCTTTAACACATTCATATTGTTTTCAAGAATCATAAAGTGAGGTTTTCTTCCTTTCTCTCCTTCCCTAGCCACGACCCAAGCACCAAACACAACAAAGATCCATTATTTTTCAAAGATCAAAGCTACAAAGTTGTTCATTTCATCATTCTAATTAAGAGTTTTGCAATACAAACTCAAGAAACACAAGATTTCTCATCATCTAATCACCTTATATTTCAAAGTAAGTTATCAAATTTATTTTCATGATTTCATCAAGTATTTACTAGTATCATATGGTTTTCATGCTTTATTTCATGCACATACTAGCTATACCACATTATTTTTGTTAACTTTTTGAATATACAAACCCTAGAATTTGTTTTAGGTATTCCCTTGTTAAATTAACTTGATTAGTGGTGATTAGGAACCCATGGCACCCTAAGAAGGTGTATGGTAGGATTAGTATAGCTTTGTGGTAGTTACAAGAGATTTTGGTGATGTTAAAAACTAGTTTTGAACCTTGAAAATGGATTTGTTAGAAGTATATATGCATACTGTCCCAAATTGCCCAACCCAGAAAAATCAGGAAATACAAAGTAAACTTTGGCAAAATTTTTAGGAAATACTTTCAAAAACGAAGCCTTTGGCGAAAGAACGGACAAAACGGGTTTATAACGAAGGAGTTATGAATTTTTCAAGTTTAACGACGAAAACTATTTTCCGGAAAATTGCATGCTGTTGAACGTTTTTCGTCGGACAAGTCGAGGCTTTAAACCTAACCTAGAGAGGCCGAGCTTTCAAAAATATATTAGACGTAACCATGGATATAAAGAACGAGTAAAACGGACTTATAACGACAAAGATATTCACGTTTCAATATCGGCAAAACATATATTATTTTGACAGCTTTTGAAAATAATAATATCACTACTACGTAGTAACTCTAGATTTCTAAAAATAATAACCAGGTATCCAAATTCATAACTAATGAAGTATTAGTGAATACAAGCATATTTTTATTACTACAAGACGTTATTTCAAAATTTTCAAATCGAGGATTTCAACACTAACATATATATTATATATATATATATATATATATATATATATATATATATATATATATATATATATATATATATATATATATATATATATATATATATATACATTTCGACTAGTTTTATTTTTTAGTTGCCTTATTTTCCCAAGTTTTGGAAAAATGTATTATTTGATATCAACAAGTATTTTTCAAGTTAAGAGTGGTATAGGAAACATGTGCATGGACATTTTCAACATCATTTCATGATCTAAATTAGATCGTTCATCATTCACATTAGGTTGCGGTTAGAGATCGAACCTCATTTCTGTGTATCCACTTTATCATCGTAACTATCGCTCCAGGTGAGTCATAGCCCCGCTTTTACTCTTTTTATACTTGTTTTAACTCTTTGGGGAAGATACATGCTCAACTACTTGTTTACTTGTACAAATACTCAAAACATTTATACTTGATAACATTTATACTTGATTACATTTATACTTGATAACACTTATACTTGATTGCATTATACTTGGTTTCATACATACATGATTGATACATGCACAAATACTTACTTGATACTTGAAACGTTTAAACTTTTATACTTTGGGAAATGGCACCCAGTAATCTTTTATACTTTGGGAAATGGCACCCAGTAATCATACATACATGATTGTGAAACTTCCAGTGGCTCCAAATTAAGTTGTTGGATGACCATTGAGACATACAATAAATGTGAGGTCTTCGGAGATGAAGTGTAGACTCACGACTAATTGCTTAACTGTTATGATGAAATTATACATGTTTTACTCATACTATATATGTTAGCAGTGGGTCGTAAACACACAAGTTACAAGTCTCTTATGGCGGGACTTGAAACTGAGTGGATTTACGATGCCTTTACTGTGTGATCATTTTCTATAGGCTTTATTTGTTAAACAAACTCTATGAACTCACCAACCTAGTGTTGACACTTTAGCATGTATTTTCAGGTATTAAGCAATGGCACGCTACAGGAGGTTTTGGCAGGGCATGGCATGGTCATAGAAGACTCTGATTATTCATTTGGGGACCGTTTTAAACTATTTTAAGGGCCTACTTCCGCACTACTTTTAACAATGTAAATTCAACATTTTTTATTAAACTATTTTATTCTAAATGATTCAAGTGAAAACCATTTTTGAACTTGTGTTGAGATATCAATTGTGTTACACCCCAGCTACATGTATGCTTCCGCTGGACCCGATTTTGGGGGTGTGACAGATTGGTATCAGAGCTTTGTCTATAGCGAACTGAGTGTTTTTAAAACCTAGACTATAGCTACTTTTACGAAAACTTAACCCTATGACCGTCACGTGCTTGCCTGCCAAGCTGAAGCCTCATTCGTGGTTAGTTGCTGACATAGGTGATGAGATTTGTGTCTCATTATCTGATATATTATATTCATTTATTCTAGTTGATTACTATAATTGTCTTTCATATAAGCATGACCACGTATCATATATGTCACCGCATTATATTTTTCCTTGCATAGTTTCATCATTTGACCTCGAGCTTGGTCACTTGCCTTAGTCATTCTGAACGTCTTGGTATTTGTGAAGGACATAGTATTAGTATAACTGAGCTGAGTATTTCAAAATTCATGGAACCTCGGTGGAATATAGACTGGTCATTTATATTCAACCCGGGATAGTAGGACATAGGCTAACCACCTATATCCGACTCAGAAATGAATTTTTCAGTACTGAGAATAGTTATAATGATATTTTGTCTGGATTGTGTGTAAGCAATTCCAAGGTCGAGCCAATCTTTCAAAAGACCTTTTTCAAGGATGTTGAATCCAGACCTTGATTTTTAGCTTTGTTCTAGTGACAGTTCTTGTTTGATGAGTTGCGAAAATCAAGCTAGAAGTTAAAGTCATCACTCAAACCGATTTAGCCTAATCTCATGACAGTTCTTGTTTGATGAGTTGTGGGATTAAGTGAAAATCGGTTACCTAAAGGAGGTCTTTTGAGGACTATGCTCGGGATTGGGAAGGTTTGCCTCATCAAGTCTGACCACGAGAACATACCTAATTGGATAGGAAACCCACATACATAAGCTTTGACACATTTTCTTAAACACACACATAACTGATTAACATTAACTGAACTTCGGGACGAAGTTCCCTTAAGGGGTAGAGACTTTAACAATTCGCATTTTCGGATTACTATTCACTTTTACTATTCACTTTCACTATTCATCTCAGAAATTTTTATTTCATATTCTCGTAAGTTGAACTATTTTAACGATAATCCGAGAGTTTGGCGCTCGTCGGATCATTTCTGCAAAAATCACGAAGCCGTGTCCGAGATTTACTTTCAGGTTTAAACGTCCTTCCGGCATCCTGATATGTCTGTAAAACACTATAAACGATAGAAATATGATTTTCTCTCATTTTACAACAATTCTAAGAGTTTTGGAATTTTACGTTTTCCAGTTCAGCGTTTTACGCGAATTACGCGTTTTTAAACCCGCGTTTCCAGTTTTAACAACGTTTAAGCAACCCGATGGAACTTACCATTCATTTTATATTTTATTATGGAGTATTTTGACAAGTTTAGTCATTCTTTCAAGTTTCATATTTTTACGATACCCGGATTTACGTTTCGCGATTTAAAACTTTACGGTTTGCGATTAACGGAACCAAAACCGACTCCGTGAACCAGATAACACCAAGCTTCTCACATACTCATCCAATTTTACACATGTGCCGCCCCCCTTATCCTAGATACTTCAAGTTGACCATTTATTTACAATAATGCCATTAAATTAGATATTTCATACAAAAACACCTTTAACACATTCATATTGTTTTCAAGAATCATAAAGTGAGGTTTTCTTCCTTTCTCTCCTTCCCTAGCCACGACCCAAGCACCAAACACAACAAAGATCCATTATTTTTCAAAGATCAAAGCTACAAAGTTGTTCATTTCATCATTCTAATTAAGAGTTTTGCAATACAAACTCAAGAAACACAAGATTTCTCATCATCTAATCACCTTATATTTCAAAGTAAGTTATCAAATTTATTTTCATAATTTCATCAAGTATTTACTAGTATCATATGGTTTTCATGCTTTATTTCATGCACATACTAGCTATACCACATTATTTTTGTTAACTTTTTGAATATAC
Source organism: Artemisia argyi (assembly GCA_030686995.1). NCBI lineage: Eukaryota > Viridiplantae > Streptophyta > Magnoliopsida > Asterales > Asteraceae > Artemisia > Artemisia argyi. The sequence continues at coordinate 63,581 of JARVZY010002400.1, read as the reverse complement.
AAACCCTAGAATTTGTTTTAGGTATTCCCTTGTTAAATTAACTTGATTAGTGGTGATTAGGAACCCATGGCACCCTAAGAAGGTGTATGGTAGGATTAGTATAGCTTTGTGGTGGTTACAAGAGAATTTGGTGATGTTAGAAACTAGTTTTGAACCTTGAAAATGGATTTGTAACAAGTATATATGCATACTGTCCCAAATTGCCCAACCCAGAAAAATCAGGAAATACAAAGTAAACTTTGGCAAAATTTTTAGAAAATACTTTCAAAAACGAAGCCTTTGGCGAAAGAACGGACAAAACGGGTTTATAACGAATGAGTTATGAATTTTTCAAGTTTAACGACGAAAACTATTTTCCGGAAAATTGCATGCTGTTGGACGTTTTTCGTCGGACAAGTCGAGGCTTTAAACCTAACCTAGAGAGGCCGAGCTTTCAAAAATATATTAGACGTAACCATGGATATAAAGAACGAGTAAAACGGACTTATAACGACAAAGATATTCACGTTTCAATATCGGCAAAACATATATTATTTTGACAGCTTTTGAAAATAATAATACCACTACTACGTAGTAACTCTAGATTTCTAAAAATAATAACCAAGTATCCAAATTCATAACTAATGAAGTATTAGTGAATACAAGCATATTTTTATTACTACAAGACGTTATTTCAAGGATTTCAAATCGAGGATTTCAACACTAACATATATATATATATATATATATATATATATATATATATATATATATATATATATATATATATATATATACGATATATATACATTTCGACTAGTTTTATTTTCTAGCTGCCTTATTTTCCCAAGTTTTGGAAAAATGTATTATTTGATATCAACAAGTATTTTTCAAGTTAAGAGTGGTATAGGAAACATGTGCATGGACATTTTCAACATCATTTCATGATCTAAATTAGATCATTCATCATTCATATTAGGTTGCGGTTAGAGATCGAACCTCATTTCTGTGTATCCACTTTATCATCGTAACTATCGCTCCAAGTGAGTCATAGCCCCGCTTTTACTCTTTTTATACTTGTTTTAACTCTTTGGGGGAGATACATGCTCAACTACTTGTTTACTTGTACAAATACTCAAAATATTTATACTTGATAACATTTATACTTGATTACATTTATACTTGATAACACTTATACTTGATTGCATTATACTTGGTTTCATACATACATGATTGATACATGCACAAATACTTACTTGATACTTGAAACGTTTAAACTTTTATACTTTGGGAAATGGCACCCAGTAATCTTTTATACTTTGGGAAATGGCACCCAGTAATCATACATACATGATTGTGAAACTTCTAGTGGCTCCAAATTAAGTTGTTGGATGACCATTGAGACATACAATAAACGTGAGGTCTTCGGAGATGAAGTGTAGACTCACGACTAATTGCTTAACTGTTGTGATGAAATTATACATGTTTTACTCATACTATATATGTTAGCAGTGGGTCGTAAACACACAGGTTATAAGTCTCTTATGGCGGGACTTGGAACTGAGTGGATTTACGATGCCTTTGTTGTGTGATCATTTTCTATAGGCTTTATTTGTTAAACAAACTCTATGAACTTACTAACCTAGTGTTGACACTTTAGCATGTATTTTCAGGTATTAAGCAATGGCACGCTACAGGAGGTTTTGGCAGGGCATGGCATGGTCATAGAAGACTCTGATTATTTATTTGGGGACCGTTTTAAACTATTTTAAGGGCCTACTTCCGCACTACTTTTAACAATGTAAATTCAACATTTTTTATTAAACTATTTTATTCTAAATGATTCAAGTGAAAACCATTTTTGAACTTGTGTTGAGATATCAATTGTGTTACACCCCAGCTACATGTATGCTTCCGCTGGACCCGATTTTGGGGGTGTGACAGGCAGTTAGTAGAGACGCTGGGTTTATTAGTGGGTTGGCAAAGAAGAGAGCTACTAGGGCTGTTGATATGACGCGTCTTCTTCCCCAGCTGGGAGACCCGCAGAGTGAGCTTCTCTTGCTTCGATCTTGCATGGGTATTGCTAAACTCTTTTTTGGCTTGAGGACGTGGCAACCCGTATATGTGGAGGAGGCTGCTCTGCTTTTTGACAAAGGATTGCACGAGGCGGTTGAGGATATAGTGGTTTGTGGAGGTCCCTTCTTTGGGGATCTCCAGTGGCGACTTACTTCTTTACCTATTAGGTTTGGTGGTTTGGGGCTATATTCGGCGGTAGAGGCTTCATCTTATGCCTTTGTGGCCTCGAGGGCCCAATCTTGGGCGCTTCAGGACCACATCTTACGCAACAGTGGCGTATGCGATATGGATTATGATTATGATTGTGCTTTGACTTGTCTTCGTGATATGATTCCAAACTTTGACTGTGGCGGTTTCGCTAAAAAGGACACCGTCCCCACTAAAGCCCAACACACATTGGCGAGTGCTCTTTTTAGCAAGATTGTCCAGGACATGGAAGTTTACTTTGAGATGACCGTTAGACAAAAAGCGGTTTTTGAGTGTCTGCGTGCACCACATGCTCAAGAATTTCTTCTTGCCATCCCTATAGACGGTCTCGGTCAACATATGTCGCCAATTGAGTATCGCACTATCCTTAAATATCGCCTCATGATCCCAATTTTTCCGGTTGATGAAATTTGCCCGGTTTGTCACAAAGCTTGTTTGGACTCATTCGGAGAGCATGCAGTTCATTGTAGAGAGCTTCCGGGGTTCAAATACCGTCACGATTTGGTTAGGGATGTTCCTTTTGACATATTCAGGCGTGCTGGGATTTCAGTTAAGAAAGAAGCACCTGTGAATTTCTTGACTGACCCGATGGAAGGAAGATCGACACTTAGACCAGCTGACATTTTGGTTTTTGGATGGATAGGGGGAAACATGCTTGTGTAGATCTAACGGGGGTTTCTCCACTTGTGGGATTGGGGAATCATGCTTTTACGGCAGGTCAGGCTGCTTTGAAAGCCGCTTCATGCAAAGTAACCAAACACGAGAAAGCGTGCCTTGATAACCAACATGCGTTTATACCTTTTACATTTGATACTTTTGGTTTCCTTGCATCGGAGGCTGTAGAGCTGCTCAAAAGAGTCCAACGGGTTATGCATGGCAATGTTACGACCCCAAGGTCTTTGAATGTAGTTTTTAAAAGATTAAGTTTCGCTATTCAAAAAGGGCTAGCGGCGCAGCTTGTTGCCCGCTTGCCTGTCGCTTCAGTGTAAAACTTTTCCTTAATTCTATATAATCTCAACGATACATACAATAGTAAAAAGTGGCAAGTTGAATGTATTTTTAGACAATTTTCCCTTCTTCTAAATTACCAGTACCAGTACCAGTACCAATATATACATTCATGGACCATGTTTTACTATTCATAAGTTTTTGTGTTATATATATTATATGTTGTAAACTAGAGCTCTAATCACCTTGAAAGTAAGCGAGTTCCCTACCAATTCTTTCACTATGATCGGTCATCTTCACAAAGAGCTTGCAAACACCAAGTACTAAGTTTTAAAACCTTGCACAAATGTTCCTAGTTGCGTGAATGCAACGATTTAGCAAACCGTCAATGAATGAGAAAATATGACAAGTAATCATCAGTCGTCACATAAATCATGTTTTTTTAAGGATCTTTGTAAGACGCACCTCATCTCCATATTGTTACAAAGATCCTTAAAAGATAATGGTATTATCTAAAATCTATAAGATAAAACCGTTAATACTATTTCCATCTTAGAAAAACAAATAATCATAACTTACACTTACAAAAACTGAACTTAAATTGTGAAAAAAGCCCAATTTTGTGTTACTTTTTGGCGGGATATGAGAAAAAGAAACATTCGACAATACAAGAAGATTATTCCATACACTTTCATACATGATTCATGTGATGACTGAACTTAAATCATGAAAAAAGCCCAATTTTGTGTTACTTTTGGCGGGATATGAGAAAAAGAAACGTTCTGCAATACAACAAGATTATTCCATACATTTTCATACATGATTCATGATTCATGGTTCATCTTCGCAACTAAGAACAGTGTGCAAGGTTTTAAAACTTAGAACTTGGTGTTTGCAATTTGCTCTTTTTGAAGATGACTAATCATAGTGAAAGAATTTCTAGGGAGCTCGCTTACTTTCAAGCTGATCAGAGCTTGGTTGGTCTGAACTTATGGAGGGACAATACTATTCCTGATGTCAACCACCTCTTTGCAACCATCACTGGGCCTGCTAACAGTCCTTATGAAGGGGGAGTGTTTCATATGCGCATTCGCTTACCTGGTCTATTATCTTTCTCTAACTCATAATTGATTGATTTATTTCTCATATCCAAATCGCTTTTTTTACGTGATTGGATTAACTATGATGTTAATTGTGGTTAGACCAAGAGATCAGTAAATTTGTGATTACAGTCTCATTAGTTTTGACCAAGAACTGATATAAATCACTCTAGCTATAGACTGTTATGCAAAACTAAACACATGCACTTACCTGTCGAGTGTAGAACCTTAAGAAGGTTGTTTTCCCATCACCCATAAGAAATTTCAAAACGATTTTTCTGGCAGATCGGAAAAGCTGCAAATGAAATGATCTGATGAGGTCTGCTTGGTCTAATTGTTGTTAGAACGAGAACGAGACCACATCCGTTTGTTAGGTTTTAAGAAAACAGGCTGAATCCAAAATATTTCCTAGGTATATTTATAAGTTCACGTGTGACATTTATAGACGCAACATCAATAAACTACGTGCAGGCACAAATCCTGTGTCTAATACGTAACATATAGGCGATTTTTCCCTTTTTGAAGTTCACACGTGACATTTATAGAACACGCAACATCAATCAATCACGTGCGGACACAAATCCTGTACCCTAATGTGTACATTTATGCGATTGTATTTATTGTGCAACGTCAGATCACGTAGCACTTTTATCGTGTTGCTGTCAGAAACTCGTTTAGCTAGAACAAGTCAACGGTTACTAATTATTATTGTTATTATTCTAAACTGCAGATAAATATCCCTTCGAACCTCCTGTGATCAAATTCTTGACAAAAACTTGGTAAGAAGACCTAAATATTTTTTAATCTCTTAAAATTCAACATGATTATAGGCATCCTAACATAAATAACTTCTAGATTTATCATGATTATAGGCATCCTAACATAAATAGCCAAAACGGAGATCTGTCTCTAAGCTTTTTAAAGGACTAATGGAGTCCAGCTATGAACCTCACATCAGCTCTAGTTTCAATACAGGCTATATTGTCTGGTCCCGAGCTTAGCGAGGCACGAGATCTTGTGGCAGCAAGACAGGTTTCACACCTCACTCGATTTTTCTTCCTTCCTTTGTATTAAATTATTTGCAGTACATAATATTATTCTTTTTGTGATTGCAGTATACTAATGATCGTACTAGATTCACCAAAAATGCTATGCAATGGACTCAGCTCTATGCAACAGAAATCTCTCCTCCGTACACTAGTGGGAGAAGAATTACGAGACAATCAGCGCATTTGAATAACTATCTGCAATAAATGTGTTGGTCACTGATGTAGGGCGTGATAATTGATTCTGAAACTTTTTTTTGTTGTTTATTTTCATACTTGGTTGTCCGAATTCTTTTGTTTAATTGTTTGGATGGTTAATGCTATGTAGGTTGTACCAGATCATCCTATCTTTATTTATAAGTAATTATTTGTCTAATGTTCCGACTGTGAATTAGTTCTTGAATGATTTGCTGAGGTGCAATTTCAGTAAATGAAAGATGCATTGTTGGCGATGAGCTGGTGGTTATTAATAAAATCAGGCTGTTGATACCAACAAGCTCTGATCATCACAAAATTAAGTTCATTCTCTAACATTCCTATCCTTTATTAAAACCATTTTATTCAAGCACAATTAATACAACCAAAAGCCTGTGGGTTACGTGCAGGACATCTGTCCGCACATGGTTTCTTGATATCGCACGTTCTAAGCACATTACACGGGACAAGTTGTATATATACATAGACTATTCATTGAATGCACGCTTAATAGCTATATGAGAGAGGTCAAATGAATTGATGGTAATAAGTCATAACTCATAAAAGATGTGACTATAGTAACAGATTTAATACTGTTTTAATCGCATGTCAGGGCACCAGGAGTGCAGATATGTTAACTTTTAACCTTAACAGAATCAGCTGTCATTTTCTTGCATATGACTACGGTAAGTGTATAAATATTTTGGATCACAATAATACTGTATGTATTGTTGCAAATTATATGTGTCCTGGCTCAACAAATATCATATCTTTACACAAGATCCATCTCTGTTAATACCTAGTGAAAAAGAGACATAACTAATTAATGCATCATATACTGATGGTTTAATAGGGTCGGTAATCTAGCTTCTTGCTAGATTTTAATACAAATCACCGTTCAAAAAAAAGGGGGTCGGTAATCACTGTATAAGGGACTAACTTCACAATAGGTGCTTATTATTGATGATCATCTTTGAATGAGGAGGTTAAGTATAAACTCTCCTAAAGTCAAACTTAATTATCGTCTTATCGGTTCAAGCAAGTGATCAACATATGATAAACTATAATTGTTTCCAATGTTTTTTAAGTACTGATACATATGACATAAAGTCATCACCACATAATAACAAGTAAAGTGAATATCATATTAACTAGCTGTTACTGATATGTAAAATCAATATTTGGCGATTCGTAGTTTTAATCTTCAGGAAGTAAACTAACACGATCAATAATATCTCTCTAGTATTTAATATAATTCTTAACGTGGAAAAGACTACCATATATGTCAGCTGGACTGGACTCGGTTGTGTTTCATTCACCTCACACTTCATTGAGATTTCTGGCGTTTCATGTACTGGAGGATAGGCTCCTTCACCTATAAGTAAAATACTGTGTTTAAAATAAGGGCATAGAATTAAATTTATGAAAGCTTGTTGTCATTAGCAGGAAGTATTTATGTACCGTGCTTGATTTTCTGGAGCGTTTGCTAAGAGAAGACTGACCACTACAAACCACACTGTCCATTGTATTATCTTGATTGACATTTCCTTTCCTACCCTTTTCGCTCCCTGCCGCATGGCTCTCTATCGAAGCAATAGGCTGAAAAACAAGTGTTACAATAAATAAACAGATGAAGTACAGATATATATAATAACAATAGACATTTTTCAAGTTCTAAGAAACTTATAAATGAGAACCTGGTTCTTGCTTGTGGGAGTGCTGTGTCCATTCTCTCTCAACTTAGAAACTGTGGGATCACAACTGTTGGAAACATTCCGCAGATCGGATCTGTCCTTTGTGCGTGTGAGATCTGACCCAATGGAATGAACTGCACCAAATGTGGATGTATCCCTGCGATTTGTCCCTGAACAAGTTTTGGTTAGTTAGATCATGTCTTTTGTCTTGATACTGGGATTATAATCTCACAATATCCATACCTATTTGATTTTCTGAATTGTTGGATTTGTCAAGTGTTTCTCCTTCATCCATCTGATCAGATTTATAACAAAAAATATTAGCAGAACAGCACTTGAAAACCAGAAATAGAACAGATGGAAGACAGATGAGTATAAGTTTAGCACCATTGCATCCATGTCTAAAGCTTTCTGAACTTCAGCAAGTTTCTTCTTGGTTAGATCAGAATAGATCACACGCTTTCCTGTAAATTTTACATATTTTTATTTGAAATGTTATATATAGTTACACAATAATCAGAATTCAAATCAGTCGCTGTGAAACATTTACCAAGCCTACGGTTGTTTGTGGCTTCAATATAACCTTCTTTGGTCATCTTATCCATTAGCTTGCGAACAGTAGTTTGGTTAGCCTCTCTACCAAGCTTGCTTTGCAGCTTAGAAATAGTAATGTAGTCCATTGGAAGAGCATGATAGAGTGCCTGCATTAAACGAAAAAAGTATAGTTTTAATAAATGTCAAGAAAAAGATAACTGCAGACAGATGTGAGCTCACCTTCATGTAGATATGACCTTCAACTGTGTTGGATGGACTTTTCTTACTTGGTGAAAAATAGCCATCAGCTTCATTTTTCACAGTATCAAATTCATATCCCAAATTCTACAGTTGCAGTTATTAAATAACAAAAAAATTAGTTAATGATCAAAGGGGTATTGAAAAATTAAGTAATAGAAGCGTAGAAGATGACCCTTTGCCTCATGATGCTGAAAATGTCCTTTCCAGCTCTTACTAGAGTGCCTTCATCAACAAGCTTTTCCGTAATATCTAAAAAAACAAAATTAAACATATGGAATGACTGCAACGAATATCAGCTTTATTAGCTTCATTTTCCGATCAGATTAGTTGCTTACCTTCAATCAGCGTCTGCAAATACAACAAACAGCAATATGTCACTGTTGCATAATTGAGAGGAAGGAACATGCTCATTGGTGAAATAAAGGAAAGAAACTGTACCAGTGAGATGTCAGCAAAAGCTGAGAGCACATCAGAGACCTCAACTTTGTCTAGATGATAAGATTTGACCCAGTCCCTAACACGGTTTAGTTGATGTTCATCTTCAGCTGGATCCTGAGTATCATCTGCGTGTTTGGGATGACATAACTGGTCTCAGATTATATCCCAATATGAACCATACATTCTTCTCTCAATAATGTTTGTAAACATGTTTAACAAGCCTGATCGGAGTAAGTACCTTCGTCAACAGTAGTATCATTTTGTTTCCCTTTCTGGTTGTCTGATAAAAAGAAATATAATTATTGGTAGGTTTTTAAAATACTTAAGATACTGGAATCTATGCATCAACTGAAACATATTAACGTAAAAATTACCCATTGGTGTGATTATGTACTCTTCATCAGAAACGCTGGCCTAAAATGGATTGTTAAAGTTACCACGCAAGTCAGTATGATATCTAAGAGGTATAAAGCTTCTAAGACTAAGCATATATGTGTCACTCAAGATGAAGGACACTGGACATCAATCATTGTGGAAATTTTAATCCATTCTACTATAAACATGAACCGATAAGGATTGTGTTTTATCTTAAACGGGTCAAAATAAATACATTGGTTAAAAAGAATCCCGGTCAAATGGGCCAAATTTTGCCCAATATATGTTGAAAGCACACAGCCTTCTAGATTCCTTTATTCAAAAGTTTATGGTAATATTGTAATAATATAGTTTCCTTAATTAAACTCAACAGAATGTGCATACAAAATAAACAAAATAGTTTTTGAGAGTCAACTCAACCCGAGCTAAAATTACTTAATTTGACCCGTTTCCGACCAAACCATTTTTCCACTTTTAAAGAATATAATTGGTACTTCACCTCGCTATCAGCATCACTATCGCCATCTTCTTGCATAGAATCAGCACCCAAACTCACATTATCGTCCTCACAAGGATCAAGCACACTTTTAACCTGTAATGTTCAAGAAACATAAAATGTAACTATACATTTTGAATCATAAATTCTAGCTTGCTATTGCACTCATAACTCCTTACCTTCAAAGCTAGTACAAAATGCTTGCTGTTAACATTCCCAACCTCCATTTTCAAAGGATTTTGGGTCCACGTGTTATGGGTTTCATCCTCTGTGCAACCTCTGAAGAATGGGGGCTCATAATCAGCAGGCTGCAAGATAAATTATTTTTTTTGGCATATTAATTCTATTTCAAATGAATCAAGGCAACAGGCCTAGTCCTTAGTCATGTTATATGGACAAATATAATCCTGTTATGTAATACAAATCTACAGAGGCATCTAAATGTATGTTTTCTTTGTTAGTGGCAAAACTCTCAAGTATAAGTTACTGAACTCATGTATTTAAATATACGGATAAGGACAGCACGAACAAACAGTGAAAGCAAGATATAACGCCAAACAGGGTTATAAGTAATAAGTTCCTTTTATAACGAATAGGAGAAAAGGTTATGAAGATCATACCGTGACATCATCATAATAGAGGAGTTTCATCAAAATGGTGCGCTGAAACAAAGTCAAAGCAGGCCACTGTGAGAAGAGTATCCATATGAACATGTCAGTTTAGAGACAGAAAACTTTGTGAGCATTTTACCTCTTCTGGCATCTTATCTAGAGTTCTCATCAGTTGAATCAGTGTACGAATCATTTTACAAGCAGAACTCCTGAGATACAAGAGTATCCATATAAAGACGTCAATGTAACTTTTAGTTTGATTCAACTAGTAGGCCCAGAAAACATAGACAAAGCTAAACCAATTTATAAGGGAATAGTAGTACTTCATTTGACTTTGGGTAATCTCTGCTGTGGCTAACTTGAATTCCCCTTGCTTCTTGTTTCCAACTCGATTGATATTCATAGAGACCTCTTGACTCTCAGAATTTGAGTAACTGAAAGAAACTGCAGGACACATATCTTAGTATATCGAAGGGTTACCAATAGAAGTTTAAACAAACTATACTAATAAATTCACAGAACTTGCCACGAGTTCCTGTAAAATGGGAGTACTGAAATAGTAACCAAGAATCATATCATCTCATTCATAGCACAATAATTTTTAGAATCTTACAGGCATATTCTTCAATCATTGGCCCTTCTACTTTCTCACATATGCAGAACATTAGTGTCTTGAGATATTTCTTCTGCAAAGCGTCATATACACCTGCAAAAACAAAACACCCCATATCACCGAAGAGAAATAAGTAACGAAATGTAAGAAAACTAAATCTCAAAAGCACATAAGAATATAAAAAGTATTATACCTTTCTCCATCCAGTCAACTAGTCTTCTAGACTCTGCATCCATAGGCATAAGCTTTTTGATCTTCATTTCTGTTAATGACACGTAAAGTCATTCCATAAGGTCAAAACCATTCAGCTACAGATTTTCGCCAGAAAGACCATGGACATTTACCTAAGGCGGGCACACCCTTATCGCTGAAGTATTTCTCTGGAAAAAGGCCTCTGATATAACTGATATTGAATATCGCTATGCGTAGTAGGTTCCTTGTCTGTTTTTAAGCAAATAAACTGATTAATCGCAAACAAAAAAAAAAGTAAAGTAATAGATCCACAGTTAGCCTCTAAGGCTTAAGCAATGATCTAGAATCAAAGTATTACACTTCTTTTCTAACGTCATATCAGACTTCCTGTAATCTTTGAGGGTGTAAACAATACGACATTAAACTCAGCCTAAGGTTTGTAACTGTATCAATAATAAGTTGCCACTACTTTTGAAGGTGTTTCTCAATTTTAATGGACTCGACTAAATCAACACACATGCTTTGACATTTGAATCACTTATTGTTGATTTTGTTTAAAATTAGACCCAAAATTGTGTGCATCGTAGCATTCTGCTAACTGAATCTCTTCTGCAGGACATACCATACATCGTGCTTAGTTGCAGTTAACCACATATTACATATTCTACACAATTAAAGTTGCTATATAGATGAATAGTAGCATAATAGCAGACGAAACACCAAGTCACTAAATGTCGTAAAATATACACATTTATGCTCCTACACTCCTCAACTTTTAACTAGCACATCAATGAAGTAATGTATAACAGAATGTGCAGCAAAACTGATAAAGTTGACTACGTAATGTGAAATCTTATGTCACAAGTTGAACTAAAAACAGGCCTGGACAATCAAGTTATATATTCGATACAAGTTTATTCTGAGCCTATTAATCTGCCCTAAATTCTCATCCACTGATCATCTTACACGCAAGACGACTAGCATCAATCAGAAATAATGCAATACTAATGAGTAAAACATGAATTGAAATGTTCGATAACAGGCATTTCAAAATGCATCATAAATTCGTATATAACATAACTAAATTACTATGAGGACATGTAACGCAACATCAAAGACAAATCGACAGATCCATAACTAGTAGAGCAGAATCCTACTCGCTAATGGACGAATTCAAACGAAAACACATAAATTCACTAAAACTGTAAACTATAAAGTAAACTCATCAGAAAATCAAGCAATAACCACCACTGAAGACATAAAACTTGCAGTTAAGCTAAACAACAAGCGATAACTTACAACTTACATAACTAAAATCATTATGAACAGGTATCTAACAGCATAAGTCACAAAAAGTATCAGAAAAGTTGATTCAACATCAATAACTTCAATACGATTAACACAAATTGACTCAAAATCACCATAGATCAAGCAATATTTCCTACTACAAATGTATAACAAGCGTTTAAGCTAAAAAAAACTAACGATAATGGCGTCACACATAAGTGACGTCATCATTAAACTTAAATTCAGCAACACAATCACAAAATGACTCAAATCATAATAAAATCGGTACTACTTGAGACAGGTCATTTAACTAGTGATATTGACGTCATCATGAAGTTGTATTCAGCAACATAAATCACAAAATGACTCAAATTATCATAAAATCAAGCAATAGTTACTATCGAGACAGATCATTTTCATTTCAGCTAATTTTTAGTGATAATGATGTCATCGTGTTCATGATTTTAACAAAATAAATCGCAAAATGTATAACTAGCGTTCAGGCTAAAAACTAACGATAATGACGATATACGTAAGCTTCAATCTACCAACTAATCATAAAATGGCTCAAAATCATCATACAGTGAACATTTAAGATAATAACTAGCGATTATAACGTCATTCTGTTCATGATTTTAACAACAAATATCACAAAATTTGTTTCAACATGAACAAATTCACTACGATTATCACCTAATTACGTAAACAACGCAACTTAAATCAAAATTATCAAAAAATGAAGCTATAGACTAACAAACGTAGTGACGTTATCGTTTCCTAACAACATAAATCACAAAATTCATTTCAACATGAACAAATTCAATACGATTTTCACCTAATACATAAACAAATCAAACAACGCAATATAAATCAAAATTATCAAAAAATGAAGCTATAAACTAACAAACGTGAGTGACGTCATCGTTTCCATGAACTTAACAACATACACCACAAAATTCATTTCAACATGAATAAAATCAATACGATTATCACCTAATCGCAACATGAATCAAAATTATCATAAAACGAAGCTAAAAACTAACATGACGTCATCACGAACATGAACTTAACAACTTAACAGCGTGAATCACAAAATGTATCAAAAATTCATTTAAAATTCAACACGATAGCAGCGATGATGACGTCATACGCTTACATAAGTGACGTCATCACGTTCATGATATATCAACAGCTTAAATCAACAAACTTATTTCGAAATCAACACGATGATGACGTCATCTCATACATAAGTGACGTCATCGCGTTCATGATATTAAACAGCTTAAATCACAAAATGCATCAACTAATTCAAGTTAAACATGAATAAAAAGAGTGAAGACGATGATGATTACTAGAAGAAGTGAATCCTGTTCGGTGATCTCCGATTCCTTCACTTTCTGTGCCTGCAAGCAAAAATCGATCATCAAACAGTTAAAATCGCGTGTTGATTTTATGAAATTGTAATATCTGTGTGTGAAAATGAGTGTGTTTTAAGTGTGTGAGAGAGAATGTTTGTTACCATTTTGAGAGTGAGAGAGTAAGAGTGAAGTGAGCGGGAGAAGAAGAAGTTGAGAGTATTTATATTAGCTAGAGGAAATGGAGTTGAGAATTGACCGTGGTTGGGTTAAATCGAGCATGCACAAGACGTGTTTGATGGAACGGTTACACAGTGGCGTTACACGTCAGCCTGATTGGTAAAAAAAAACTATAAAATGTCTCCTCTATCATTTTTTTTTTTTTTTTTTTTAAATCATAATATTATGGGCCAACCTATCATTTTGGATGTAAAATAATTGTCTAGTGCTAAAAATACTAATTAAAATTATTTAGGTTTACTACATTGCCTTTAGTCGTAAATAATCATTTACAAAACTAAATAAAAGCATTATAACTAATTGTCAAAAGGTAAAACTGTCTATGGCTAAAGCCAGGGGCGGAGGCATGTGTAAGCCAGGGGTAGCGGTCGCTACCCCTGAACTTTTACCCGGTAGTGTAATTTTAGCGATTTTTGACCATTTTTTGGCGATTTCGCTACCCTTGAAACAAATTTTCGCTACCCCTAAACAAATTTTCGTATTTCGCTACCCCTAAACTTGGCTCCTGGCTCCGCCACTGGCTAAAGCAGTAATGAATTGTGTATAAACCATGTGTTTTTGTTGAAGGATGCAACATGAGAGAGCAACTCAAAAGAAAATTTACGGTGTTGAATATCCAGAAAATGTTAATCCAGATGGAACGAAGAAGAAGGAAATTAAGACCTTGTATTTTAAAGTCTTATCATTCATTAAACATTGGTCTTGAATTTTAGAAGTTTTAAGACTGTAATTGAAAAGACTCGATATTCTCAATTATTTACCTGTTTTAGCAAATTAGGGTCTTTCAAAATCATGACACTAGATATAATAGCCGAAAAGTTGATGTGACTGACTCTATATATATTCAAGACTTTTGTAAAGTTGGGGGCCTTGGAAAAATCGGAGGCTTAAAATGCATGCTTTAATCATTTTACCCTTGAGTCACTCTGCTTGTTTTTCTCCATACGCACTAGTTATAATGCGAAATTGATGAATTTAGAGAAATTTAGCTCATGAGCAAGTGTTACAAATTTGACAGAAAAATCTCACTATAAATTAGTAATATTGCTCCATCGCACATGAACAATAGGAATGTCAATAAAGTTTTTTTTTTTTTTTTTTTTTTTTTTTTTTTTTTCAAAGGTAAATTTATATTAATCATCAACCAAAATATACATTATAAGTATCACACTGTCTATTTGGACAAACCCAGATTCAACAAAAGAAAAACATTGCCCAGTATCAATGTCAATAAAGTTCACAGAATCTAACACGCATTCACTTCATGAATGTGGTCTATTAGTCTTTGTAACATTCCAAAGTTGGTGGTTAGCTTATTTGATTAGTCATAGGCTCAGAGTTGGCATCCTAAACTGCAGATTGCTATATTCATACCAACTAGGGATTGAGCTGATTCAATTTGGGTCGATTTTTGGCAAAAACCAAAATCGAATATTTTTACAAAACCCTACATTTCTGACTATTTTTATTTTTGGATTTTATGCCAATTTCGGTTCAATTTTTCGGTTACATAATGGCTTATATTTGGGATAGGTGTACCAACAAACTAGTTTTATCTAAGAAAATAGTTTATCCTTTTTTTTCTTTTTTCTGGTCTTAAGAATTTCTACACATACACACAGATTAAACACGCACATAATATGGCCATTGCCCAATACATATCGACATATTTTCAAGTAAACACATATACACGTAAAGCACACACATAAATGTCAAAGACGTAACCTTTGTTTTTAACCTTTTAGTTTCATAAACTCCGTTACTCATAGAATCTCTAAAAGAATGTTTCTCAGAAAAAACATATGACTTGACCTAGGCTAAAGGTAATTGCATTGCTTCCAACCTTATTATATAAAATAAAAAGTTCATGAGTATAGAGGGAATTCTATGGCCCTTTGCCTCCATTCGCAAAGTTACTTCACACAACACAAAGTGAAAAAATTGGAGCTTCTCAACGTACATGTACACCCCTCAAAAATCAGGAGAAGCATTCTCGAAATATACCAAATAAAACCAGTCAGCCTTTTGAAATCGTTTCATCCTAACATCAAGCAGTTGCAGCCAAAGGTACCGACCTATAGCATACTCTCTTAGCAGCACGAACAATATCTTCAATCTGCATGAACCCAAGAATGAAAAGAAAACAACTAATTAGCTATGAACCACCACTTAGAAATTCAAAGCAAATATGAAGTCGACAACTAGTAAACTAAATTGACCTGAGGAAAAGCCATTCTCTCAAGGTTGGCAGCATAAGGTGTGGGAACATCAGCACCGGCGATCCTCTCCACTGGGGCATCAAGATAGCCAAAGCTATCTTCAACAACCAATGCGCTACATAGAAGAAACACATTAAACTTGAGTACAGTTTCTTGAATTACTTAGAATCATCTATCTGCTAACTCACAGGGCCACAAGGGACAACTTCGACCCGCTTTGGGTTGTGTTTTGTCTCAAAGGGGTCAGAAAAGTAGAGTTTTGCAAAGTCACATATAAAACATTCCAGATCTTCATATTCCAAAATTTACGTCAAGTGTTGGAATAATATTGCAATAGTAAATAAAACTGATTCATTAACAATCTATTAGAAGGCTTCAAATATGAACAAAAAGTTTCTACTGGTCAGTGGGCTCCTTTTTCGCCTGTACTAAAATAGTAAAATGACATGTGACCCATTGCCCAGATCCACCCATCTTGCCACACCTGGCTAACTCATACCAGCACAGGTTTCATGCAACAACAAAAAAAAGGAGGGGAAATTGGAAAGTGGCAGATACCAGATTTCAGCACCAATGCCATGTTGAGGAAACCCTTCCTCCACAGTGACTAGCCTGTTAGTTTTCCTCACTGAAGCATTGATTGTAGCTCTATCTAGGGGTCTGATGGAGCGCAGGTTGATAATCTGTAAAAGAAGCTTTAATATTGAATACTCATCGTATATTTTCTTCAATAAACATAAATTTTGGCCATTGGTCTTATATAGCTTACCTCTGCACTTATTCCGTCCTTTTCAAGTATTTCAGCCGCCTAAAATTCCAGAAGACCATAACATCAGATTTGCAGAAGAAATATTGTTCTTATTATTAAAGAGAATCTAAATCAGTGAAACTGCTCCATATCTCCAATTTGCATATAGGATTTCCCCTATAAAAAAACATACTAACAGAGAACACCTCATAGGCTTAAAGTAGTTATTCCAACAAACCTTAAGAGCATAGCCAACCATCTTGGAGAAAGCTGTGATTGTGATATCTTTTCCTTCTCTTTCGATCTGTGGCCAGTAAACATAAGAAAACTGTGAGCCAAATCCAATAAATTTACAGCAAACTTCAACAAAATGTTAATTTGTTGTGGTATACAAACCTTTGCTTTTCCTATTGGGAGGCAGAAACTTGAATCAAGGGCTTCGTCAGAAACTGGGAAGGATTCACCATATCTGTCGTTTATCACAAAGTCTCAGGGAATATGTAATGATATTATTGAGAAACAAATGAAAATAGACAGTTTACTCACAACAACTCGTTCTCAAGAAAAACAACGGGATCAGGGTCTCTAATTGCAGCTTTTAGAAGACCACGGGCATCTTCAGAGGAGTAAGGTACAAGCACTTTCAAACCAGGGACTGAGCCATACCATGCACCATAACACTGCATCGCATTGCAAACATAAAACATATTAAACCCTTGTTAGAAGAAGACATTTTTTATGCAGAATGGTGACAGCGAAGAACCTAATATCAATGTAAGTAACAGTATACCATCAACAGTATACCATCTATTTGACACGCATGATAAACAAAGTAGTCGAGTACATCCTTAACGCCGCTAATCACCTGAACTTCATTTAAACTAATATAGCAATACAATCTTATCCTTCCAATCACATAGCATAGTTCCCAACTTTATATAATGTTTTACAATTACCATTTTAGCTTTTTGTGGTTCCAGCGATAAGGTAAATGATCAACAATTTGCCCATAGAATAGTATAAAGTCCTAGACCTAGAGAGGCTAATTTAATATTATAACAAAAAAGCCTAATGTTACCTAAATCAAGTGGTGATGCTTTAATTGGGTAATATACATAAATCAATGAAGAGCAGTTAATGCCATAAATCCCGTCAAGAGAAATGAGAGTCAAGGAAACTGACCTGGGAATGTTGGGCACCAACACCAGCAGCAGGCCCATTTGGTCCCCTGAAAACGATAGGTACGTTAATCTGCCCAGCAGACATGTAGTTTGACTTTGCTGCAGAATTGATAATATGATCTATTGCCTACAAAAAATCACCACGAGTTCAAATTATATTCATTTTGTAACAGTTCAAAAAATTAATGGAACTAACTTGACTGCTATTACAACACAAAATATTAATACACAGATTGAAATATGTGCTTTAAGATGGTAGATTATGCATTCAATTTCTATAAAAGATGTACTAGGGTGATTGTATGTGAAGGGAAACAAGAATATATCATCAAACTGCTAACGCGAAAAATAAGATCTTTTGCATATTTTAACATCAGTAGTCTGTGTGTACAAAACATATATCACATGTAATCCAAAGTACCAAGAAACACTGCTAAATTTTTAGAGAAACATATAACAGTGAAAAATTAGCAAAAGAAGCAATTATTTTTTATTGCAATTTCAGAAGCGATTGCAGAAGCAACAGAAGCGCCTGCAGAAGCAATTATTTTTTATTACAATTTCAAAATTACTACCTCTATCCCTATGACATCTTGTCAGAACATATATCTCCCTAAAGGCCTAAAGTCTCATTTGAATATTTTGTTAAACAATCACATGTAATCCTAAGTACCAAGAAACACTGCTAAATTTATAGAGAAAGATATAACCATGATAAATTTGCCTTTGCTTTCAGCAGTCCAATGTTACATTCGTTAGGATTGCAATGATACCAATCTTCAACTCAAACATTTGTGCTGAAAACACAGAAATCTCAGCTTTATCTGATAATCTAAATGGCTATCAAGTAAGATATCCAAATTCCAAATGTAATTATCTAAGATTCTAAAAATCTTGTCAACAACTGAGTTGAGGTTATGTAAACTGTTGGACCTCTTTGTTCATTATGGCACTCACTGATTGTGAGAGCTAATATGCTCCCTTCTAACCCTTATCCCGAATTATCTTAATTCATGACCTAAGTAAATCCTTACGAAAGCACATCCACACATGATAGCAATGAAAAAATGCAAAGACGTTTAAAAATTAGGGTTCTGACCTGCATGGAGAAGTTGAAAGTCATAAACTCAATCACAGGCTTAAGACCATGATAGGCAGAACCAACTCCAATCCCAGCAAACCCAGCCTGAAAAACAATAAGAACAAGAATTTATAAACTGGAAGGTATAGAAAGGTTAGTAAATCTCCTAAAACTGATAGGAATAAATTTCGAACCTCTGTGATTGGGGTATCGACAACCCTTTCAGGACCGTACTTGTCCAATAATCCCTTGGTTATCTAGCAAAGCAAAAAAAAGTTCAGTGAGACCAAAACACACTTACAGATATGATGTATACTCTTTAAAGAAACTAACAGAGGCATAAAATTCTAACCTTGTATGCACCCTGGTATTCTCCAACCTGCACACACGAAAAGGAATATGAGCACGAAAGAAATGAAAAGAAGCTTAGCATCTCAACGAAGTATTTTTACCTCTTCTCCCATGACATAAACATTAGGATCAGCAGCCATTTCCTCATCGAGAGCAGAGTTCAAGGCGTCTCGTACTGTCATCTGTAACAACTTGAAAAGTAAATCTATATACCTTTTACAAATCTATCTGTAACACCGAGAACAATTTAACCAAAATACTATCAGCCCGACATAAATAATCTTTTGAAATACAACTGCGGAAGCTTTTCCCACTGACAAACCAAACTTAAGCAGGTTAACTATATTTATTATAATTCAAAAGTTGTCCTGGATCTCACACTCACTCAGCATTCAGCCTATCACAAGTTCAAGGCAGTGAATCCTAATATATGAAGCTCTATTTCGATGTATACATATGATACTAAAACCAAGCAACTCCCAACATCTAAAGAATCCAACGTGACCCTCTATAACGAATACAGTATCATGGTATCTAACAAATAGCACAACTTTATACATTTACTGTGGTATTTAGTACCTGAAAAACCTAACCCTTATGCTTCATACAAAACTAGACGGCTTTTAAAAACTCATACAGATCACACCATCATCTACGGTCTACCATGTAATTGGATTCAAGGACCATCACCCTAGAGAGTTTCAATCTATTCCTATATGAACGACGCTAATCGTTCATTAGCTTGCTAAAAAAACTTCCATTTATTTCTATTTCTTGTTCAATAAATTCATACTGAGCTACTATAGTTGCTCATCGAAAAGCAACACAAACTTAATACAAGAAAAAACAGATAAAAAAGCGAAACCCGAATGAATCACCTCTTTAGTTCCAGAGGAATAATGCCTCATCGACGAGGCAACAGGCCTTAACCTCATCACATCCTACACAAACACAAACAAAAAACATTAGTACAAACGTGGCCTTTTCGATATGGTACTAGAGAATTATAAAAGAAGTAAAATCATTTCATTTACCTTAGCACCTATAACTTTTTGCCTTATAACCCCCAACATCTTTATCTCAACAAACTTCAAATCACAAGGCAAAACAATAGTTAAATAAAACCCTAGATAATGAAATGAAATGAGACGTCATCAGTATTTGGATCAGATCTATAGCAATAAATAGATAAAATGATAATTAAAAAAAAAAAGTTTTACCGAAATAATAAATTTCCGATCAACGGCGGCTCAAGGGAAGGTTGTTGAAATGTAGGCTACCACAAAAATTGAAAAATAAGAATCTTACTAGTAGTATGTTCGGTGTCCTTTCATAAATATTTTATTTATGTTTAGGGGTATTTCTGCCTTTTTTTAAAAAAAAATATATATATTTTATCGTTCTCCACTATCACTTAACAAAAGAGAGTAAAAAAACTAAAAGAAAGTGAAACAAAAAGTTTGTGTTTTCTGGCATCATTTTAAAAGTAAAAGAAAATAAAATGGCTAAAAATTACGATTAATTTTGAAGTAAAATATATATTTTTTTTAAATTAGATTGAAAATATTTATTTTCTATTTATTTATTTTATATTACTAAAAAATTGATAACTGAGCATAAATGTCTACATTATTATTTTGGGATGAAAATAATTTCATATGGAACATATTTTATTTAAAAAACAAAATGCAATCCCAATCATCCATTTTTTCCATCAAATAGAAATAAAATAAAAATAAAACTTTCATCCTTTTTTTACATTAAGATATCTCGCAAACCATTAACAGTTACGCGAAATTAATTATATTATAATAAACTCCCCAACAAACTCCCGTTTTTCATGTGTTTCAAAAATCACCATTGTTTCTTCAATTTCTCACTAAATACTCAATGAATTTCAAATCTGATTACACCATTAGATTCCTCTTGTATTTCCGCATCTAATGGATGTTTTTAATTAGATTTTTAGTTAGTATTGAAGAAAACCCCAAATTCAATAATTTGGTGGGATAATCATTTTTTCGTTTTCTGTTGCCTAGTATTCAATCTACTCAATTTGATCTGTTTCAATAGTAATTGATTCAAATATTTGTTGTTATGACGAACAAAAAGAAACAGAGAACATCGAAACGGAACCCTAAAACTCCGGGTTGGTTGGAAGATCATGTTGTTAGTAGTTTGGGGCATAAGAGAAATGAGAAGGATGCTCATGGTAATAAGAAGATGTCTGTGAATAGTAGTAGTAATGGGAAAACAACTGTAATAGAGGAAACATGTGAATCTGAGAGAGATAATAGTATCAGTATGAAGGATTTGGGTAGTAAGGAGAGTAATGTAGATAATGTGGATAGTAATGTGCAGAATAAGGTGGATAATGTGCAGGATCAGCAGGAAGGAAATGAGGTTATTGGAAAAGTTGATAATAGCACTGTTACATTGGATAGTTTGAAAAGTGTTTGTGGAAATGTGTATGTTGATTTGAATGTGGATAATGCAAGTGTTAATGATGGGACTAATAAGAGTGGTGTAAAGGAGAAGAATGAAAGAAGTGTATGTGGTGTTGATAATGGTAAAGGATCTGAACTTCTTTCCACTGTAAGTGATAGTAATACTAAAACGGGAAATGCTAGAACCTATGCTACTATGGTTACTAAGAATGAACAATTTATGAGTAACAAGCTTGATTATGTAATGACTGAGAGAATGGATAATGATGAAGAAGTTGTTGTGTTTAGTGAGGAAATTGTAACTGAAGGAAGTAAACACTGGAATTTAACAGTTTGTGGGTACTTTTTGGGTTGCAATATGAATGAAAATGAAATGAAATATAATTTGAGAAGAATGTGGTCTAGATATGGCTTAAAGGATATCATTGTTGATAACAATAATATGTGTTTTTTCAAGTTTAGACATGAAGAGGGCTTAAATTTGGTTATTGAACAAAGTCCATGGTTAGTTAATGGAAAACCACTACTTGTTCAAAAATGGTCTCCTGAAAGCTGTATTGAGAAGACTGTTCCATGTAAAATTCCTATATGGGTAAAGCTTGTTGATGTTCCTTTGGAAGCATGGAGTGTGAAAGGCATAAGTGCTTTATCAAGCAGGTTGGGGAGACCTGTGATTATGGATCAGGTGACTGCTAATATGTGTAACAATGGATATGGAAGGTTGGGATATGCTAGAGTATTGGTTGAAATGGAAGCTTGTAAGGGGTTACCTGAGAGTATTGAGGTTGTGTATAAGGATGTTGAAAACAAGATTAAGAGAAGAAAATCAGTAAAAGTTGAGTATCCATGGAAACCTATGATTTGTGAGCATTGTGCTGTTTTTGGGCATAGTATGCATAATTGTAAAGTTAGGCCAAGAACAAGTGATGAAATTGTACAAGAACAGAACAGGAAAAACATTGATGTGGAACAAATGCACAAAGCTAAGGATGATGTTAAAAATGGAAAGGTGGATTTGCAGAACAAAGATAGTGAAGGGTTTGTTGAAGCAAGAAATAGAAGGCATAATGGAAGAGGAAAGTATTTTCAGCAGAAAAAACAAATGTTTAGGCCAAAAGAGAATCAAAGTAAAGCTGGGGACACTAATGGTTCAAAAGAAAAGGATAAAGAAGAAAGTAAAGTGGATAATGGGAAAGGAAAAGAAAAAGTTAATGAGCAGAATAATGGAGATGCAAGTACTAGTAGAACACCACCTTCATTAGAAAAAGTTTGGAGAGTTAGTCATGATGCTATAAAAAAAATACATAGGAGTGCTAATAAGTATGCTACTCTAGCTTCTACTGAGGAACAGGGGATAGAAGAGGAAAATTTGGAGCAGGAAACAAAAACTATTGTGGAATGTTTTGTTCTCACCAAAAAGAAACCAACAAATGCATAATACAATAAATGGACAGAAGGAATGAGAGAATATTTCAAGTATAGATGGAGAATTGTGAATGACAGTATGGATCTAAATATGGATGAGGAGGATATTATTAGCAACAAAAGTGAGAATGAATGCCTGATTGCAAATGAGATAGAGGGAAAGGATACTCAGTTACTCAACTGAGTGATCAAAATCTTTATGTGTCTTATGGAGTTTAATTTAGTAGTTTGGAATATAAGAGGTATGAGTAATGAATTGAAGCAGAATGAAGCAATGAAATTTCTAAGGGATGAAAAGTTGCAGGTATGTGCATTTATTGAAACTCATCTCAAGCATAATAATATTTTGAAAACTGGTAATAGAGTGTTTGATCAGTGGGAATGGATTTCTAATGTGCAATATAGCCCAGCCAGTTGCAGAATTGTTCTTGGTTGGAACCCTTATTTTGTAAAAATGATGATAATCAATATGAATGCTCAAACAATACTATGTAAAGTGGAATTGGTTCAAAGTGATATCAAATTCTATTGCAGTATTGTGTATGCTAGTAATAGTGGTATAGAAAGGAAAAGCTTGTGGGATGATTTGATTCTGAGCAATCAAGTTGTGTGTAAGAGTCCATGGGTTATTTTGGGTGATTTTAATGTTACTTTGGATGTTTCTGAGCACTCTTCTGGTGGTTCTCATAGTAGTCAAGATATGCATGATTTTAGAGATGCTGTGAACAAACTGGAAGTGGATGATATTTGTAGCAGTGGTTTTCATTTTACATGGACTAAGTCATTGAAGAATCCTAAGTGTTCTGTACTCAAGAAATTGGATAGAATTTTAGTCAATGAATAGTTTATTAAAGTGTTTCAGAATGCTTATGGAGTGTTTCTACCCTACATCATATCAGATCACAGCCCTTCTGTTCTTCACATTAAAAATGGTATCCCTAAAAAGCGAAGATCATTCAGGTTCTCCAATTTTATTGCTAAAAAAGAGAATTTTATTGACACAGTCAAAAAGGAGTGGGATGAGGTTATTGATGGTTGTTACATGTATAAGCTGGTCAAGAAACTTAAGAAGTTGAAAAAGCCTTTGAATAGTATGAGCTGGAAGAATGGTAATGTTTTTGAGAATGAGAAAAAGTTAAAAGAGGAATTGAAAGCTAAGCAACTGATTGTTGATAAATGTCCTCATGATGAGAATGCAAAGAAAGAAGCAGTGGATATTCTTAACAAATACACTCAAGCTACAAATGATGAGTTGAGTTTATTGAAGCAGCAGGCTAAAGTGCTATGGCTTAAAAATGGGGACAAAAACACAAGTTTTTTCCATAGTACTCTTAAAGCTAAAAGAAATAAGAGTAGAGTGGAAAGTATTTGTGATGAAGATGGTAACAGATATGAAGGGAATGATGTGCCTATTCAGTTTGTTAATCATTTTGAGAAATTTTTAGGTGTGTCAGTTCCTGTAGAGCCAGTAATGTAGGATATTTTCAGTTGCAAGCTTAGTGTTGATGAAGCTGAGAGTATGGTAAAGGATGTTACAGATGCTGAAATTAAAGAAGCCATGTTTGATATTGATAGTGATAAAGCTTCAGGTCCTGATGGATATTCATCTGAATTTTTTAAAAAAGCTTGGAATGTGGTTGGGAATGATGTGTGTCTAGCTGTGAAAGAGTTCTTCAGGAGTAATAAATTGTTGGGAGAAGTGAATGCCACTTTGATTGCTTTAATACCTAAGGTCAGTGTTCCAAACAAAGTCTCTGAAGTTAGACCTATATCTTGCTGCAATGTCATATATAAATGTATTAGTAAGATTCTTACTAATAGGATTAAGGAAGGGCTTGAAAAGGTTGTGCATATCAATCAAAGTGCTTTTATTCCTGGTAGACACATTCAAGATAATATTCTTATTGCTCAAGAATTGCTAAGAGGATACAATAGAAAGAATGGCCCCAAAAGATGTGCTATGCAAATTGATATTCAAAAAGCTTATGATACTGTTAGTTGGGCTTTCTTGGAGGATATATTGAACAAATTTGGCTTTCATAGTAAGATGGTGGAATGGATTATGCAATGTGTCTCTACTGCTAAGTTTTCTGTTTGCTTAAATGGTGAGTCTCATGGTTATTTTAAAGGAGGAAGGGGACTTAGGCAGGGAGATCCTATACCTCCATACCTATTCACTTTGGTTATGGAAGTGTTTCATCTGCTCATGGTTAGAAATGTTGAAGAATCTGATGAGTTTGGATACCACTTTGGTTGCAAAGAGCTTAAACTCACTCACATGTGCTTTGCTGATGATCTTCTTGTTTTATGTAAGGGAAACAAAGGTTCAATTGAGGTGGTTAAAAAGACTCTTGAGGAGTTTAGTCTTGTTTCTGGCTTATATCCAAATTTAAGCAAAAGTTTAATGTTTTTTGGAAGTATTAAGCTGGAGGATAAGATGGAATTGCTTCATATATTGCCTTTCAAGAGTGGAAGTCTTCCAGTGAGATATTTAGGAGTACCTTTACTTGCTAAAAAATTGAGTGTTCATGATTGCAGAGTTCTAATTGACAAAGTTGAAGCAAAGATTAATTGTTGGAGAAGCAGAATGTTGTCTTATGCTGGGAGAATTCAGCTGATTGCATCTGTTCTAGCTTCTATGCAATTATACTGGGCATCTGTATACTTGTTACCTACATCTGTGATTGATGATCTTGATAAGCTGTTTAAAAGGTTCTTGTGGAATGCTGGTGATTCAGTTAAAGGTAAAGCAAGGGTGGCATGGAAAATAGTTTGTAGGCCAAAAGAACAAGGAGGTTTGGGAATCAAATCTATGAGAAAATGGAACATGGTGTTACTTACAAAACAGTTTTGGAAAATATTGGAAAATAAAAAGTCTTTATGGGCAACATGGGTTAATGTGGTAAAGTTAAAAGGTAGAAGTATATGGAGCATTCAAGTTGATAATGATGATAGCTGGGGATGGAAAAATATGATGGGGATTAGAGATCAAATTAAGAATCATGTTAGATATGATATTGGAAATGGCAAAAACACTTCTGTGTGGTATGACAAGTGGTGTGATTATGGCCCTATTAGTGATTTTGTAACAATGAGGGATATATATGATGCTAGGCTTAATAAAGATGCTATGGTTGCTGACATGATACACAATAATGATTGGGTTTGGCCTAGGAGTTTGGTTGATAAATATCCTGTGTTACAGAACATTGATATACCTACTATTCAGGATGATAAAATGGATAAGGTTGTTTGGGTGACAAATGTTGGAACTAAAGTGAGGTTTTCAACTGCTCAAGCATGGGTGGATATGAGAGAAAATTGGCCTAAAGTTATGTGGAGTGAAGCTGTATGGTTCAAACAAATGATTCCAAAACACAGTTTTATTCTATGGCTAGCAGTTCAAGAAAAGTTGTTAACCCAGGACAGAATGGAGAAATGGCATATGAGTAGTAATCTGTCATGTAGCTTATGCAAACAAAGGGGTGATTCTCATAAGCATCTATTTTTTCAATGTCAGTATGCTAATCAGGTTTGGGGTGAAATGGGGATCATGTCTTCATTTTTGAGCAAAGATGATGGTTTGCTGGATATTTGTAATCTCATTGTAGAGAAACAAGTTAGAAACAATTTTGGATGGACTGTAGACAAAATTATTGTGGCTGCTTCAGTCTACTACTTGTGGCAAGAGAGAAACTGGAGATTATTCAAAGGTAAGTGTAGAACTGTGGAAGTAGTGGTCAATATTATAAAAGATAGTGTCAAGACACAACTTCTCACCTTGAAAGTTAGGAAGACAGTGAAATCTCAGTTAATAGCAGACAGATGGAGATTGAATTGGGCTACTAATGGGAATTTTGTTGCCTGCTAGCTAGCTGAAATGGAAGATTGAATGTATTTGGTATTGGTAATTATGCATATCTGAGGTGTATTCAAGTTTAAAGCATGATTCAATCAAATGATGCTTTAAAGGAGTGTTTGGATCTTGGTAAAACAGTTGCATTTTCCATTTATAATGCTCTGTTTCTTTTATGCAAATCATTACATTTGAGAGATACCTTGTACCTTGGAGTCCTAAACAGTGTGACTGTACCTAATGCAATCTCATAGTTTTTCTAGTTTGGCCTTGGGAGGAAAGTAGAATGCTATGCTTGATTGATTAGGAGGTCTAGCTGTATGGATGTACCATAAAGTAGGGTCTCCTTATGTGAAGGGTAAATGATTTGGCGGCCTATGTATGATGATTGGAATAGCGAGGTGTGCAAGATGAACCTGCTTGGTCCTTCAATACATAGGCATAGGAGGTTTGGTTGGTCATCATGGAGGGTGAGTGTTTCTAGCCATTTGAAGCCTTCCATTGAGAGGGAAATGTAGGATGGTCTGGAAGAGCCCCCCCCCCCCCCCCCCCCCCCATGGATGGGTAATGGGTTCCTAGTGATGCCATGCTCCATTTTACTTAATCTACTGTGGTGGCAGGTTGAGTGGATTTAGTAGAATGGAGTATGGAAATGTAGCTAGATGGTAAGGTGCAATTTAAGGTGAATTTGATGGATGTGGAGTTGCAGGATGGTACTATATGGATGCTGCTCCTCTGTTTCTTGTTTGAGATTCTTATCAGATAGAATTTGAGTTGTATCAGACATTAGTTGATTAGCTTTAGTATTCTGCTTATGTCTTGTATCTGGTTTGGGTTATGTCCAAATCAGTTATGGTTATTCATGATGTAATTTTGGTATATAATATAATTCACCTTTTGCACAAAAAAAAAAATTAATTATATTATCACGGCGAGAATTAAATTATCTTTCATCTTTTTTTATATACTTTTGATAAACTTTTTTTTATCAATATTATTACCTAGAAAAATCACATGTGATTTATTACTTTAAAAAACACTTAATCACATGTAACTTATGAAATATAACAAATCACAAGTGATTTTACAAATCAAAAAAATAACAAATCACAAGTTATTTTCTGAGCGAAAATTTTACAAATCAGAAAAATAAAAAATCACATGTGATTTTACAAATCACGTGTGATTTTTTCAAGCAATATTTTTGAAAAAAAAATAGGTCAAAAGTATATAGAAGTGTATATTTATAAAAAGATATTTTAATTTTCGTCGCGATAGTAAATTTTTCGTAGTTTGAAGATTTAGTATTTGCAAGATATGTTGTTTTAAAAAATGTGATTTTCTTTTTAATGAAAAATGGATTGCTATGATTCATCTATTTGTTCTTTAAAATATATATATATATATATATATATATATATATATATATATATATATATATATATATATATATATAGTGTAACTTTCAAACGAGAACCATTTTAACTGCGAGAACTGAGAGAACCACCAAAAACATACATGCACGCCTTCAATAATTGTATTTTTGCACATATGTTTTAAAAACAACACATATGTTTTAAAAAAAAACATAGTTGTTCTAAAGAATTTGATAAGAAATTGAAAATACAAGATTTTTCTTTGAAGGTGTGCATGTGTGTTCTTATAAGACGTGCAACGACAATATTGCGGCCGTGGGTAAGGTTTTTGTGAAAAAAGATGATGAGTTCATAATGATATTGAAGAACATAGGTGGATGCTTACGATTATTGATGATTTGCATGTATTTTTATTTTATTTTAAAAGGCGTGCACGCATGTTTTTGATGGTTCTCTCAGTTTTCGCACATAAAATGGTTCTCGTAAGAAAGTCCCCATATATATATATATATATATATATATATATATATATATATATATATATATATATATATATATATATAAAAGGTTCTTTGTTGATTTCACCTCATTTTGAGATATCACATAATAATTATATTTTATATTTCAAACAATGGAAATAAAATTTAGTGGACATGTATGATTTTTTGATTAGTAGATAGTGTATTTAGTAAATTTTTTAAAACTTTATACATTATGAAAGTGTACACTTATTCTAAAATGGAGAGTGTAATTCGCTTTTGTTTGTGTGAGATGGATATCAAGCTTGATAATGGACGCTAGAAGTTTTTTTAACCATGTTTATGCTGCAACAACAATACCTACTTCTGGCTAAATAGTATGTGAACGTAAAATCTAGAAGTTATAGTTTACTCTAACGTAATATATATAAAGACTTCCTGCAAGAATTTTAGTGTGTTTACCGAGTAACTTGGTGAACGAGTTAATTTGTTGTAAGCTTGAGGGTGTTAATTTACTGAGCATGGAGACAGGCTAGAAATTATAAATTCAATTGGTAAATCGGCGAAAGTTAAAATCCCACTTGTCTTAATTTTTGATTAACAGTTTTTTTTAATAATTTGTATAAGACATGATAGTCTTTGTTTTATGTCAAAATCACTACGCTAGAGTAATATTAATTATTTTTAAAAATAGTATTTACAAATATCGACGACTAAAAAAAAGAACAAGAAAAAGAAAAAGAAAAAGAAGAAGAAAAAAAAACGTGGGCTAATCCAATGTGACCCATGTGCACAACCTAATTTTGAAGTTGTGATATAACATGAAATGATTCATATGCTTAAAATGTGTGCCTAAGTGCAGTGACAGAGCCTGAATAAGTTCACAGGAAAGGCTATAATGGAGTTGTATAATTTACATATGAAGGTCAAAGTTCGCCTTACCCTCAATATACTCTGCCGTCTCTGCTTAATATTATGTCTAATAGTATGATTGTCGTATATGTCAAATTAAATCGTGAAAAAAAAATAATAAAAAAGATTAGTTGGGTAAGTTGGAATAAAGTCTTGGGGCTCATCGGAAAATGGAAATGGCGTTTTATTAATGAACAAGGGGCGCTTTGGAGAAAACTAATTGCTGAAATTAATGTTTTAAGTGGTGGTTTTGACATGATGGGCGGGTCTAGAAATAATAGCACATGGTCTTTTATTGTGGGTTCGTGTAATAGGATTGAACAATTAGGTGTTCCTCTTAATAATCTTATGGTTAGGAAAATATATTTTTGGACCGATAATTGGTTAAACAATTTGGGACCGTTAAAAGATTGCTTTCCTCGTCTTTTTGCTTTGGAAAGATATAAAGATTGTCTTGTGGCAGATAGATGGGTTTTAGAAGAAGGCGTTTGGCAAGGTAAGTGGGCTTGGACTAGGCAACCTAGTGGGCGAGCTGATGGGGATCTTACAAAGCTAGTGACTGACTTAAACGGGTTTATTCTTGACGAAGCTCAAGATGATTGATGGGAGTGGACCTTGACTTCTTCTCGCAAGTTTACCGTCGCCTCTCTGTGTCATGATATCCAGTTAAAAATGAACCTTAATGATGCTTCTGCTCCGCCTTTCACTTGGAACTTATGGGTGCCTCGTAAGGTAAACGTTTGTGCTTAGCATGTCGCTATGGATCGACTCCCAACCAGGTTGAACTTATGCCAACGTGGTATTGATCTTCCTATGTCGGTATGTTTATTTTGTGGGTTGTCTGATGAATCTCGGGATCATTGTTTCTTTTTATGTCCTAAAGTAAAAGCCGCATGGTTGAAATTTTGGAGCTGGTGGAAAGTACCTTCTCAATTCTCTTTGACCGACATCCTAAAAGGAAACTTTGATTTCACCGAAGATAAGTGGAGAATGAAACTATTTCACGTTGTCTGCTTGTCTTTTATTTGGTATGTGTGGAAATGGAGGAATAAAATTTTGCATGCTTCGTTAGATGAAGAGGTTTCGTCGGCTCAACACGAGGACATATTCCAGCGATCCAAAGATTGTATCTGCTTTGGATTTCAAACCGTGTCTCTAATTGTCGCTTTACTTGGTGTCATTGGATTAGAGCTCTTAGAGAAGTGACCAATTTATAATTTTTAGTTTCGGCTTAGCTTGGTGTTTGGGTGTTCGATTTTAGTGTAGTGCTTGGTTGTATTTTTTCTTTCCTTTTAGCTCTTGCTTAGAGCTATCTTTTGTTTGTGGCTTTGGCGTTTGTCTTTTTTATAATATCTTTGCCCTTTTCAAAAAATAAATAAATAAATAAATAAATAAACCGTGAAAATGATGAATGAGAAAGTACATTATATATGTGTCAAACAACTAATTCATTAAACATAAGTTTAAATACATAATCTCTTCTGTCATTGCTCTTCTTGTTTAGCATGCGTGAATCATCAGTTTTACCATCTTTAATCTTTTTTTTTCTTCTTAATGTCAGTGTCCATGTCCTTTGGATATATTTTAGTTAAACCTAGTAAGATTCTTCCTAACACTTGTTATTTCACGTTACATAAATGAACATATGAAAAAAGTGGATTAAAGTTGACAACTACCTTGACAATCAATTTGCATTCATTTATGAAACTGATGATGATTACA
This sequence comes from Artemisia argyi, assembly GCA_030686995.1. Classification (NCBI taxonomy): domain Eukaryota; kingdom Viridiplantae; phylum Streptophyta; class Magnoliopsida; order Asterales; family Asteraceae; genus Artemisia; species Artemisia argyi. The sequence continues at coordinate 32,137 of JARVZY010002400.1, read as the reverse complement.
AGGGGAATAATCTTTTGATATGTCTAAAGTGTTGGATATAAAAAAGTAAACCAGCCCTTCAATTCGTCTAAAAGGCAAGTAGTACCTCCTATACACAAGTCCACTGTCCACCAAATGTTTTTAACTATACATCCATTTAAAATTTACGGGTACGTATATTCATGTAATAAAAATTATTTTATGAGATGTATTTTATAAAATTTACAATTGTAACGCTTACTATTATCTAAAGTTTTGATTCGATAAGACAAAGCAAAAACATCGACCTTCACCATATTATAACGACATTCAATAACCATTTTTTTCGCAATCTTTGTACATAAGACAGCCAAAACATCGACCTTCACCAAGTTTAACATTAGTAAAAAGAACTTTATGTAAAGTGTGACTTACATCCCTCCAAAATAATTTATCTAACTTACAACCACTAACTGGTCAAAAATCTGATGTTATAGCAAAAGGTCACATGTTCAAACCTTATTAAGTATATATTTTGAGATTGGGTATAGAAATACAGTAAAACATTTATAAATTAATACTCAATAAATTAATAACCTCGATAAAATTAAAAATTTGTCCAGTCCCAACTTGGGACCAGTGCAAATTTGAACCCCAATCAATAAAATAATAAGATAATAATTTTTTTAAAACCCAGTGTATATATATTAGTCCCAACGAAATTATAAATTAATAACTAATAAAAAATCCATATAAATGTATATATGTGTATGTGTGTGAGAGATATACACTTCAAAATCCTAAGATTGTTTAGTAAAAAAAGAATCTATAGTCACTTATTTTTTTGTTGAACTTCAAATCTATATTGGGCTTATCTTAAAATCCCCTTATTGCACTAAAGAGTTGGTGTGTTGTCTTCTTGTATTGCAACAAAAGATGTTAATTTTATTTTTCATAAAGTGTGAATGTGGAAACTTGTTTTTCAAATTTATTTTTCGTCTTTAATGAGTATACATTGTAACTAGATAGTATATTGGACTTGAAAATTTAAAGACACCTCTTTAAATTAATAAATTATTAATTTATCGATATAATAATATCTCGCTAAATTAATAAAATATCCCGATCCCAATACTATTAATTTATAGAGGTTTTACTGTAGTTAGAAACGGTCACGTGAATGCTACAATGTACCTTATAGTCAAAGTCCCACTCTCCTCAAATAACCAAAAAGCGAAAACTCATCCATTTACCCATAAAACTAACACATCGTATACGTTACTTTTACCATGAGAAATTCTAGAAATAAACTATAGTCAGCCAATTTATATGTGAAAAATACATCGATACATTTACAAGTGTAATTATTTGTTTGTATGAAACTCTCAATGAATATTTTGGGTCAGAGAAATCAATCCAGTACTTCAATGGACTAGACTTGGGTTAAAAAGTAGCCCACACAATTGTAAGTTCATGGGCCTTTATTAAGACTAAGGATACCAGATAGATAGTTCAGCCCAACTAAGGTAGCTTTCAAATTTACCAAATGTCCAAATACATACAATACTGGACACTCGTCTTTGGTACCATTTGCTCTCATAGAAATTTCATATTTTATGTAGCTATGTGAATCCTTAGTATGTGAAGATATTGTGCGTGAACAAATCTCGACTGTCGACTGGTAAAAACATAAGAAAGATAATAATGGTATGTGTTTGTTTCATAATAAATTAACACGGACCATGACAACCCAACAACACTGATAACATGTACACCACCAACCTAATGATTGGCGTCATCTTGCAACGAGTTGTGACATCAAGCTTGCAGCTTGCAAGTTAGCTACGCATCGAGTGATATTCGTGTGGATAAGAAGTATATTGGAGTCACTTGACAGCTAATTAGATCATGCAAGTTTGCTTGCTGGTGCAGCAGACCACTGATATATGGTGTATTTTACGAACTTTACATAATTACACTTCTTTCACAATTGCTCTAATAGGGATACTTCATGCTGAAAGTACAGTTAATATCTATAATAATGAAATCTTTTATATCACTCGAGTCATTGTTATATCAAACTCGCACATGAAATGCTCTCTTTCTTTATGTGGTCGTAATACTAATCATTATATGACATGCTAATTTATTTAAAAGATAACTTGAAAGTATTGCAACATATTTGCATACTCTATTTTATTTGAAGTCCTTATATGCAGCAAGATGGAGCTTTTTAGGTTGATAGTCTATTTGCAGGATCCCGCGTCTTGTCTTTTGATGGAGATAAATGCATCGCAACAACTTGCAGAAACTGTTCTTGAGCACTGATGTTCCAAATGCATCCTTTCTAACGACACAGACATAAAGCACGACGTTAATTGGTTTGAACATGCTGCAAATTTTGTGACTCTTACCTAACTTTTGTAACAAAGGCCATTAGAATGAGTAAGTATGCAGGGAAATCGTGCTTGTTAGTTGATATATTTCAAATGGTAAAAATTAAGGGAAATTTCAATGCTTCCAAAAACATCTTTAGGAGGTCTAATATGCTTGTTTTAATCAATTTCTTCATCCATTTTTCTTGTTATGTTTTGGGAAGACTTCTTGCTTCTTTAATAAAATTTGTTGTCATTATGATTGTAGGCCTTAAACACAAGACTTACTAACGTGATCACTTTCTTTATAACAATGTTCAACTTGTATGTTTGCATTTATAATGATATAACTTTGGTTCTTGCTATAGTTAATTTACGATTGACTAGTATTAGAGTCGCTTTCGATTTTAATATTAACATATGCCCCATATTGTGCATGATTTTTCATAGTTTTAAAGTTTGCTTTTGCTTCTCTAGCATTATTGCTACCATCTATTCCATCTCCATACTGTATATCCTTAATGTTATATTTTGTATCATGTCACTAGCTAGATGCATCAATGAATAGTAAAAAACATTATGCAGGTCATATTCATATGTGTCATTGTTCACAAATTGCTTCTATATGTTATAAGCTTTGATTGGTCTGTAAGTTGTTGATTGGGTGACACGTCGTTATATTCATTAAACGCCACTGTTTTAAGATAAAACATGATCAGTTTTTTTCTCATTAGCAACAAATGTGTGATTCTGAATCGTGAAACAAAATAATAAAGATCCGTCTTAGATTTTTTGGATGATAATACAGCATATGTGGACATAATTAGCTACCGAAAGGTAAAAATTCCCTTAAAATCCTCGTGAAAAGACTCGTGAGACCATATTTGACGCTGATATATCATCAAGTGAATACGTATGATTAAACCCTTTTCGCCATATGAGTTATAGTCAATATGAAGGAATAAATAACTTGTAAAGTTGGGAGTCTTTTAATCACACCATTATTCCTTATTTGCTTTTGCTTCTATATGCTCCCCAAGTGGGAGAGTTCTTGAGGTCCCCCACCCCCTTTCTTACCCGTAGTTGTCACAGAGTTTACGTGATCAAATTGTCCAATGCTAACTACTCGAAACCATATATGGCTGTTTTCTTGACTATATGGTGTCTGCCTTTGTTCCACTATACGCATCATATCTTTTGCGCAAACTACGGAGGTATGTTAATGGTAGATGAGACAAGATTGACCTGTTGAGTAACGGGTCAAAACAAGCTCAGTTGGAAATGGTTAACTTCTTGTACGGGTCGAAACATGTCGGCCGGTTGACCCACAAACATATTTTGTCCATTACTTAAACATGTTTTATAGATAATTGAGTGAATTAATGGTAACAAAATGTAACATCACCGTAATTATTAACCCTTAATTATGTTTATAAAAACAATATTATTACGATAAAAAACCAAACTTATAAATAAAACGACTCAGGATATTGTATTGCAAGCTTTAGAACTATATTCTCGCCAACTTTGAACTTATTTTTCCGGCTAAAAGTTTAGATATCACACGAACTGAACGATATATATATATTTTAATAATCTTAGTGCACTATTAGTACAATTAGCACTAATTTCAGTCTAAATCCACACCAAAATATTATACAAACGTTAATAATTTTAGTTCTGAGCATACTCAATCTGGCTCTGCAGTAGCAGAGCTCGGTCAATTTCTATGAGGGCTGATGGGTAATTCATAAAACTTAAGAGGGTCAAACCATAATTTATTTAGAAAGTTTAAGATTTATAACATAATTTATGCATAAGTACAAAGTATATAATGTAAGACTGACAAATCCTAAAAGGCCATGACCCTCCTAAAAGGCCGTGACCCTTCCTAGTCTCCATGTGGCTGCGCCTTTGTGGCTCTGCCTCTGAAAATTGAAGCTCATCAACTAGTTAATTAGCCTATACACTGAAATTGCCAAACATTCGCTTTTTTCATGTTACTTCTGTTAATGAATATGTTGGCTGTTAATTTAGCATCTTTTGTGCTTATTTTGATGTAGATAATTGTGTGAATAATGCATAATTGTAGTTCAATATATTGCATTGTGACAGGTTGGTGATAATAAGGGATTGTGATACCCGACAAACATTCGGGTCCTACAAACCATCGATATTTTCTTTGGTGAATTATTTTCAACCCGATAAAAAAAATTCCAAAACCAAACAGGTTATTATCATTTGTACGTTGTATATCTAAAGGTTTGTCATTTTCATGCATCTATTTATTATTTTATGTTTATTGTGTTTATCATAGACCCCATGCTGTTTGAATTAAGTATGCAACTCGGTGATGTCGTTGTTGCATAGATTATAAGCAATCTATCCCTTGTAAAAACTGAAAAATGTCTCAAGTAAACAACATTTAAGGTGGTTGGTTTTGAATTTGGTCAACTTATATGATTGATGAGTAAAGACCTTTTTTTTTTTAGATCATGCAATTCGGTTCGAAGTCACTTTACTTCAGATGTTGGCTATACTTATCCGAAAGGGTTTTTCAACAGAAAATTACTGAAACTATACTATTCGACTATTGTCTTTACAATAATGATATCTTTTTATAGAAATCTAAAAAACGATCTACCTACATGTCACAAGTGCTACGCGAGTAACGAATAATGATGCAACACATAGCCGTTATCTGATTTTAAAACTCACAAAATACTAGCACCTCAGAAGCATACACAGTGGCATGAAGGAGGTGTTATGTGTGCTACACTATATATAACTAAAATGTTACTCCGTATAACATAATTTTACGTGTCTTTATTTTACACTACAAGAAAAACTAGAACGGGCGACAAAGGCTTCGGCGAGGACACACACCTGTGTCCTCGCCACAAGCTACTAAACGACAAAAACCCTCACTTTTAGACTTTAACTGGGAAGAAAATCAAGTGTGACAAGTTGATCACTATTTTCGAAATTTTCTTAAAAAGACGACTACAACATAAAGTTATCAGTTTAATACAACCATGCTCGTAGTTTTCTCTATCTTGTTACTTTATAGAAGAAAAGAACTAGTGATAATATGTTGTATTTATAGAGTACGTTGTCGGTATATATGTATAGACGTTAGGAAGATGTTGGAGATCGATACCTAAAAGGCGACATGATCGAATACATGATTACACTCGAGTAGGTGTCGAAAAGATATCAATCGTTTGCAGATTACGTATAAAGATGGGAGTTAGTTTATTTGATGATGGATGGTTGTTGAAATGGGGTGAAAATTTAAATTTGGTAAAACTTGACTAGTAGGCAAGAAAGATTGGTGGTTACTTTGTTACTTTTAATATTAATAAATGAATTAAAAGCCTTTGTATGATTACATTTGTTACACATTTCATCACCCAACTTTCCAACTTTTGAAAGTATGTTATAGGTAGTTGGTGTAATATTTTTTCGACGGAGCAAGAAAAATAAATTCAACAAGTTAAGACAATATATACTAGCTGTACCACTTTATGGAAGCACAACAATCAAACATCTTTTTGCATTACGTGGTTTATTTTTGTGTAGTTCTTCAATATATGTTTTGAAACTAGTTATTTGATTGAGGTAAGTTTTTACATACGTAGCTTAGTAATTTACTCTAGAGGAGAGACTGATCACGTTAAACAATGTTTTCTACGGTATATATTTCCATTACAATTTTAGATCGATTAGTATTGCCTCTTATCAAGGTTTTAGTCATAGGGGCGTCAATTTAGGTCACGTTCGGGTTGACGGGTTCAGTTTAATAGGTTGGCGGGCCAAAAGATCTCGACCCGAACCCGACCCGTTTAAATAATCGAGTCAGTCATCTCAACCCTAGCCTGTTTACATGGATTGAATATGTTAAACCGGTTTCGGGTTTACTCATTTAACCCATTTAGCTAAACAAGTTGTCACATTACACGTGTTAAACAGGTTAAACGGGTTCGTTGGACGACTCATTTAACCCGTATAATAAAGTGTATATATATATATATATATATATATATATATATATATATATATATATATATTAATTTTTGGGGATACAATTAAACGGGTTTTCGGGTCGACCCGTTTAATATATACCCAATCCGAATCTAACCTATTTAATAAACGGGTTAGATGGGTCGACCCAAAACCTATTTAGACTCAACCCAAACCTATTAATTTTCGTGTCGGTTTCAAATTGTCACCCCTAGTTTTAGAGGACTATTTATGATAGACTATAAAAATAGTTGTGTATATTATTAGTAAAAATATGAAGATATTTACACTTAACGGTTTTTTATATTTTAATAATGACAAACATGTAAATTAATATATAATGTAAAATACGTAAGTTACTCATAAACACATATTCCCCAACACTTCTCATCTTAGACGTATCGAGTCTTATCGTGTTTCAACACAGGTTTGAATATGTTTGTTATGTTTCATTATGATCAAAACATCTAACAAATAATTGAGAATGTTTAAAATATATTTTGGAGTCATGGAAGATTTATGATTTTAAAATTTCAAACTAGCCTAATGATCAAAGTTGCAATTATTCTATATACATTGCATCAAAACACTTTCATCTTCGTAAACTTCTCTTGCATCATTTTTATAAAAACTCTTTAAATGAATTCTAAATATGAATTTTCACCTAGCAAGAATCTTTCACTTGAAGAAGTGATTCAAATTTGAGTTCACCTAGTTTACAAAAAACTCCCATTACGTAAAAGCATACTACCTCCGTCTCAAAATTATTGTCCATATTTCCCATTTAGGTTGTCTCAAAATAATTGTCCACTTAACTTATTAAGTAAAAACTAGAGAATCTAGTGGGAGAATATTCTATTTTAGTGGTAAAAAATTAGAGTGCCCCCACTTTTATTAAACTTTGAGTTTTCTTTCTCATGACAATATTCTATTTTGGTAATGAGGCTAAATCACTTTGTTTTTTGATTAAGCAAACTTTTATAAATACTTGTAAATTCAAAAATTATAGATTAGTCAAAAAAAAAAAAATAAATAAATAAATAAAAAATAATAATCAAGAGCCTTTTAAACATGTGAACATTTTTGGAAAGAATGAAAACATGTGACTAAACCAAATTCAAAACATCTAGAAACTTTATCAAAACCGGCGACCCATGGATCCGATCGGAAACAGGGGACGCATTCTTGCACGAATCCGTAGGGTGCTGAGAGGGTGTTTGATTGCTTATTTAAGTAGCTCATTTGACCACCATTCAAACCAAGCTTTTGAAATGTAAAAAAAAAAATCTCAAATTTTTATAACGCATTTTAACTCTCATTTGTTGAAAGCACATTAACATGTCATGATCTACCAAAACAAGCCAAGAGCTCTTATCACCTTCATCCATTCAAATCATACAAGCATGTGAAGATCCATCACAACAAACTTAAACCTCTTTCCATCTTCATACATTGGAAGCTTCTTATCTAGAGAAGATCACCCATATCAAGCTTAGAGTTCTTGATGTTAAAATTAGGCATTCTTCTCTATTAGACAATCATGTCTTGTATCTATATAACAAGATGTATCACTATCATACAACACCATGTATTACCAACCATATTTCATAATAGAGGTTAGGTAGGTTTGTTTAGGCCTTAAAACATAGGGGTTATAGGTTTGATGTATTTAGACATTAAAACATAAAGGTAATAGTTTGTTATATTTGGGTCATAAAACACAAAAGGTTTGGTTTTACCCGAAGAAGAACTCGATATATAGCTTAGTATCGATAAACTTATAAGCGACATTTTAAGGTTTTCTCCGCCGAGAAGGAGCTTGTTGTACTAGTGAAGTAATTATCTAGGGAACTCGGGGAGTGGAGTATGGTGAAAACAGTTACACCCCGTGTCCGCTTTGACAAAAAAAATTAAAACTTTAATGTGGAAACGACTTCACTTTAACGGACCCTTCGTTACTCTTTTAACCATTGACAAAAATCTATAACATTTCAGACCTTGAAACCATTTTTAAATAAAACTTGACTCAATTACCTTCGAAAAGCCAGGTGGCACAACTTGTGATGACTTACAGATTAAAAGATACGAAATTTGGAAATTTGATAAAAACTATAAAATATCTCATTTATAATTGGACGGAAGCATATGGCCATATGCTGAAATTTGATATGGCCATATGCTTACCATATGCCCCTTTACTAAATTTCTGAGACAACCATATGGCCATATACTGAAATATTCATATGGTCATATAACCACTGCAGAAAATTTTATAGAAACAATACATAACACATTTTCCGAAAACCATACTTCCTATACTCGAAAATTAACGAAACTTTCCAGGTTTCGTTAATACATTATAAATAATGTTTCTATTCAATAAAATCACCCAATTGACACTTCGGAATGGTACTTTACAAATAGACATATAATATACCCGTTTTGACCTATTTCACAACAAACGATTAGAACATGATATCATAATTCATTCACACATCATACATTATATCCATCAAACCATTACAACATTAACATTAACACATACCTTGGCCACTTAAGCCTCATGTTTAACATCATTAATATCTAAACATACTTTCACTATCACATCCTTTCCAAGCTAGGCCATACTAACCTTATATCCACTTTCACATAAGCACATACAATCCAAATCCCTTCTTAACCTTAACATATAAACACATAACGCATAATATAATGAAATCATTACAATCTCATCTTATAACCAGTTTACTTACCTTGAATCTAAGCTAAGCCTAATAAGAGCTTCATTATCTTCCATCATCATCATCATTCATCCTCCATCATCATCCTTTACCCTTAACATTAAAACCTATTAACATAATATATCAATACCACGATTAATGGTTTATATAACCCATCAAACATACTCACCTTCCTTTCTACATCAGCATATGATCATACCTTGATCATATGATGAATACCCACTTTCCTCATAATCTATAACTTCATTAGAATCCAAATATGAAGATTACTTACATGGGAAATCATTGCTAGGGATGACCATAAGCATAAGGACTTCATCATCATCCTTCATAAGCCATCAAACTTGTCTTCTTCCTTCACTTTCTCTCTTCAAAACTGACAACCCATACACATCCTTGAATAATGTGGAAATGCCTAGAACTTGTGGATAGATAAGTTATTTATCTTGCACAACTTTGGCCCTTTGGCACAATTGGTCTCTTAAGTCTCTTTCTATCTATTTTGGTGACACTACATAATATAACACTTTAGTTGTTGGCAACTTAGATCCTTGAAGTCTATTTCCTTTCTAGTTGTGACACATAATACTTTCTATAACCACAATACACATTCTTTGACTATCGGGTTTGACTTCTATGTAACATTCGTTGACTAGCCAATCACCTTAAACCTTAGTCAATTCATCTAGGGTGGGGCCTATTTGTATCCAGGAAACGAGTGTTACAATACCACCCCTTATTTAGATTTCATCCTCAAAATTTCTCATCATTTTCCAACTAAAACTTAATCTCATAACCCACTTCATTCATAACATTTCCAGATCTTCATCCATTAGATGCAACAATCTAAGTGATCTTGCAATTCAAGGTCCACTATATACACCTCATACCTTTAACTCATTCTATTTCTCGCTTAACTTCTAAAACATACGACTTTCTCATCATAGTTATCATGTCATCCGAGACATATTTCATGTCACCATTTATCACTTTTAACCAAACCTCTAACTTTTACACCACGTTTTTACTCGCCTTATTCCAAGTTTTCCGTCAAGGACTATATGTCACTTGAGAAAATTACACTATCTTAACTTTCATAAGTCAAACATTTATTGACTTTCTACTTTACCGTAACCTTTCCACTATCCCATTAGCATTTTTTTACACGCTTCGTTTTCCCTTACTTCTTTCCCCGTACCTTCAGAAGGTCGTTAACCCATATTAGCATTTGATACCGTTCATTATTTCAATTTACAATTAATTCGCATTGCAAACAATTATATCATTTAAAACTTTAATCTTTTCAACTTACACTTAAACACCTAAACCCTAGGCTTCACACAAAGACTCTTTCCTAAAGTCAAAGTATAACTCTTATCCCGCCTATCTTAACTTCTTATGACATCTATCTGTTTCTAAACTTCCGCTTCCTACCTGCTTGCCCTACTCATGTCATGTCGAGAACATATAAGCCCACTCATTCATACTTCCTCATTTACATGGAGAGGCGTCCCAAACGATGTAAATCAAGAAATACAAACTCATGGTTCGGTGATTCACAACTTCTTTATTTAAATGAAAAGGCATCCAAATCCTTTTAAATAAAGAAACCATAAACCATCCTACTTATACACTTCCGACATAACACTCGTACCTAACCGTTACACATTTAACTTTTAAATCTTTTCGCTCTTTTATTCTTTGCATTATCTTTTAACTTTTTAAACTTGGATCCATACCATTACCACATTCACTTTGGGGATATTTTTTATATGCCAAGGATGTACGCAACCCCTTGCTGATGAAGGCAATACTTTTATCTCGAAGGATCTTTAACACATCCGGAAGGATTCTTTAACATTCATTAGCTCGGTCATCCCGAAGGATACCATCATTCATCATCATTAACTCGACTATCCAGAAGGAGGCCATCTTTAACCTTTCACATTTCAATCATGGATCCAAGTCATTAACATTTTAATACACACATTATCCCATTCATTTATTTAATTTTAAACAAGCATCATGGGGTATACAAAACCCGCTTAACATATTTACACATTCCTTTGTGTTTTCACTTTGCATTACCCCTTACATCCTTAACCCGCATTGATCATTTTCAAATTTTTACATCACCCTTTAGTCTACCCGAATCTCTCCATTTAAACCTTACTTAGGTTATTTCAATAACATATTCATTAGCATCCTTCATTCTTCTTTTACATTTTAAGTCATTTACACATTCTTATCACATTTTAGTTTTCACAATACATCATTACGTTCTTACACACTTAACTTAGCTTACCACATTCTCATTCTCATTCCTTAACTCATCTCTTTAATTATCTATGCATTTAAGCGATATCGTTATATCTCGTCTTTTGCATACCGTCATACTTTAATCTCATTCTATAACTTTTATATTATTAGACACTTAGTAAACAATGTGTCAATTTAATCTTCCTTTCATCACCTCATACCATAACATTGTTATCCTTATTACACATCCATGAACATACTCAAAAGTCTTAAACTTCATATACCTTAGCTTACCATTAACCCATCTCTATACCACATTAACGTCAATCAATAGCCATTAAATATAGTGAGACCATATGTTGGTCATTAATACCTTACGGACCATATATCATTACATTACTCATCTTTAGCTCCTTACTATAACGTCATTCTAATCATGTCTCTTTATAAGCATTCATACCATTGATCATCTCTATCCATATTCCATTATCGTTACTACGACACACGTTCACATAATCACATAATATCCACCAACACTATCCGAGGTGTACGGTGATCTCAACACTTAAACACATTGAGTCCGCCGTGGACTTACATCATGTACACACTAATATCGTAAAATACATTCAACATTTAACGCATTAAACTCATATAACAATCACCTAGTCCATTTCATAACTTAACATTTACTTATCCGCATTACTTACACTTATGCATAACTCATCTACAAGTGCTTTAAGTCTATGAAACCTAAAGTGGAAACCTAATTTACTTAAACCGAAGCTCTGATACCAATTTGTAACACACCATGCCCACTTTGATAAAAAATTAAAACTTTAACACGAAAACGACTTCACTTTAACGGACCATTTTTAAATGAAACTTGACTCAATTACCTTCGAAACGCCGAGTGGCACAACATGTGATGACTTACGGATTAAAAGATACGAAATTTGGAAATTTGATAAAAAAAACTATAAAATATCTCATTTATACTTGGACAGAAGCATATAGCCATATGCTGAAATTTGATATGGCCATATGCTTACCATATGCCCTTTTACTAAATTTCTGAGACAACCATATGGCCATATGCTGAAATATTCATATGGTCATATAACACCATTGCATAAAATTTTATAGAAACAAGACATTTTCTGAACCATACTTTCGATACTCGAAAATTAATGAAACTTTCCAGGTTTCGTTAATACATTATAAATAACATTTTCATTCAATAACATAACCCAATTGGCACTTCAGAATGGTACTTTACAAATAGACGTATAATATACCCGTTTTGACCCATTTCACAACAAACGACCTTTAATACTTCCATATTACACTAAACATTCCAAAAACCTTTGACATAACATAAATAACCGTTTCCATAACCATTCAACCCGTTTACAACCCAAAATGGGTATATTCACGCTTATGCCAAACACCCCTTTAAATTTTACCTCAAACACTTAAAACACACTTTAGCCTACCAAATGACCACCAGTTCATTATACCAATCTTCACACACGCTTTCACACTTGTTTATCCATTACGAACCATTAAATGACTCACCGGGGGGGGGGGGGGGTACAAACTTGACATTTGAACTCGGTATCTACCTAAGCTACTACTTACTTGCAATCCTTTAGCTTTCTACCTTTCACATAACTAAACCTTAACATTAATCCAAGCCATTTTATATCAAATGAACCTGCAAAGCATTGTAACATTAAACCGTAAGCACGAATGCTTAGTAAGTAAAACGATTACATCATGATATCATAATTCATTCACACATCATACATTATATGCATCAAACCAATACAACATTAACATTAACACATACCTTGGCCATTTAAGCCTCATGTTCTACATCATTAACATCTAAACATACTTTCACTATCACATCCTTTCCAAGCTAGGCCATACTAACCTTATATCCATTTTTACATAAGCACATACATTCCAAATCCCTTCTTAACCTTAACATATAAACACATAATGCATAATATAATGAAATCATTACAATCTCATCTTATAACCGGTTTACTTACCTTGAATCCAAGCTAAGCCTAATAAGAGCTTCATTATCTTCCATCATCATCATCATCATTCATCCTCCATCATCATCCTTTACCCTTAACATCAAAACCTATTAACATAATACATAAATACCATGATCAATGGTTTATATAACCCATCAAACATACTCATCTTCCTTTATACATCATCATATGATCATACCTTGATCATATGATGAATACCCACTTTCCTCATAATCTATAACTTCATTAGAATCCAAATATGAAGATTACTTACATGGGAAATCATTGCTAGGGATGACCATAAGCATAAGGACTTCATCATCATCCTTCATAAGCCATCAAACTTGTCTTCTTCCTTCACTTTCTCTCTTCAAAACTGACAACCCATACACATCCTTGAATAATGTGGAAATGCCTAGAACTTGTGGATAGATAAGTTATTTATCTTGCACAACTTTGGCCCTTTGGCACAATTGGTCTCTTAAGTCTCTTTCTATCTATTTTGGTGACACTACATAATATAACACTTTAGTTGTTGGCAACTTAGATCCTTGAAGTCTATTTCCTTTCTAGTTGTGACACATAATACTTTCTATAACCACAATACACATTCTTTGACTATCGGGTTTGACTTCTATGTAACATTCGTTGACTAGCCAATCACCTTAAACCTTAGTCAATTCATCTAGGGTGGGGCCTATTTGTATCCAGGAAACGAGTGTTACAATACCACCCCTTATTTAGATTTCATCCTCAAAATTTCTCATCATTTTCCAACTAAAACTTAATCTCATAACCCACTTCATTCATAACATTTCCAGATCTTCATCCATTAGATGCAACAATCTAAGTGATCTTGCAATTCAAGGTCCACTATATACACCTCATACCTTTAACTCATTCTATTTCTCGCTTAACTTCTAAAACATACGACTTTCTCATCATAGTTATCATGTCATCCGAGACATATTTCATGTCACCATTTATCACTTTTAACCAAACCTCTAACTTTTACACCACGTTTTTACTCGCCTTATTCCAAGTTTTCCGTCAAGGACTATATGTCACTTGAGAAAATTACACTATCTTAACTTTCATAAGTCAAACATTTATTGACTTTCTACTTTACCGTAACCTTTCCACTATCCCATTAGCATTTTTTTACACGCTTCGTTTTCCCTTACTTCTTTCCCCGTACCTTCAGAAGGTCGTTAACCCATATTAGCATTTGATACCGTTCATTATTTCAATTTACAATTAATTCGCATTGCAAACAATTATATCATTTAAAACTTTAATCTTTTCAACTTACACTTAAACACCTAAACCCTAGGCTTCACACAAAGACTCTTTCCTAAAGTCAAAGTATAACTCTTATCCCGCCTATCTTAACTTCTTATGACATCTATCTGTTTCTAAACTTCCGCTTCCTACCTGCTTGCCCTACTCATGTCATGTCGAGAACATATAAGCCCACTCATTCATACTTCCTCATTTACATGGAGAGGCGTCCCAAACGATGTAAATCAAGAAATACAAACTCATGGTTCGGTGATTCACAACTTCTTTATTTAAATGAAAAGGCATCCAAATCCTTTTAAATAAAGAAACCATAAACCATCCTACTTATACACTTCCGACATAACACTCGTACCTAACCGTTACACATTTAACTTTTAAATCTTTTCGCTCTTTTATTCTTTGCATTATCTTTTAACTTTTTAAACTTGGATCCATACCATTACCACATTCACTTTGGGGATATTTTTTATATGCCAAGGATGTACGCAACCCCTTGCTGATGAAGGCAATACTTTTATCTCGAAGGATCTTTAACACATCCGGAAGGATTCTTTAACATTCATTAGCTCGGTCATCCCGAAGGATACCATCATTCATCATCATTAACTCGACTATCCCGAAGGAGGCCATCTTTAACCTTTCACATTTCAATCATGGATCCAAGTCATTAACATTTTAATACACACATTATCCCATTCATTTATTTAATTTTAAACAAGCATCATGGGGTATACAAAACCCGCTTAACATATTTACACATTCCTTTGTGTTTTCACTTTGCATTACCCCTTACATCCTTAACCCGCATTGATCATTTTCAAATTTTTACATCACCCTTTAGTCTACCCGAATCTCTCCATTTAAACCTTACTTAGGTTATTTCAATAACATATTCATTAGCATCCTTCATTCTTCTTTTACATTTTAAGTCATTTACACATTCTTATCACATTTTAGTTTTCACAATACATCATTACGTTCTTACACACTTAACTTAGCTTACCACATTCTCATTCTCATTCCTTAACTCATCTCTTTAATTATCTATGCATTTAAGCGATATCGTTATATCTCGTCTTTTGCATACCGTCATACTTTAATCTCATTCTATAACTTTTATATTATTAGACACTTAGTAAACAATGTGTCAATTTAATCTTCCTTTCATCACCTCATACCATAACATTGTTATCCTTATTACACATCCATGAACATACTCAAAAGTCTTAAACTTCATATACCTTAGCTTACCATTAACCCATCTCTATACCACATTAACGTCAATCAATAGCCATTAAATATAGTGAGACCATATGTTGGTCATTAATACCTTACGGACCATATATCATTACATTACTCATCTTTAGCTCCTTACTATAACGTCATTCTAATCATGTCTCTTTATAAGCATTCATACCATTGATCATCTCTATCCATATTCCATTATCGTTACTATGACACACGTTCACATAATCACATAATATCCACCAACACTATCCGAGGTGTACGGTGATCTCAACACTTAAACACATTGAGTCCGCCGTGGACTTACATCATGTACACACTAATATCGTAAAATACATTCAACATTTAACGCATTAAACTCATATAACAATCACCTAGTCCATTTCATAACTTAACATTTACTTATCCGCATTACTTACACTTATGCATAACTCATCTACAAGTGCTTTAAGTCTATGAAACCTAAAGTGGAAACCTAATTTACTTAAACCGAAGCTCTGATACCAATTTGTAACACACCATGCCCACTTTGATAAAAAATTAAAACTTTAACACGAAAACGACTTCACTTTAACGGACCATTTTTAAATGAAACTTGACTCAATTACCTTCGAAACGCCGAGTGGCACAACATGTGATGACTTACGGATTAAAAGATACGAAATTTGGAAATTTGATAAAAAAAACTATAAAATATCTCATTTATACTTGGACAGAAGCATATAGCCATATGCTGAAATTTGATATGGCCATATGCTTACCATATGCCCTTTTACTAAATTTCTGAGACAACCATATGGCCATATGTTGAAATATTCATATGGTCATATAACACCATTGCATAAAATTTTATAGAAACAAGACATTTTCTGAACCATACTTTCGATACTCGAAAATTAATGAAACTTTCCAGGTTTCGTTAATACATTATAAATAACATTTTCATTCAATAACATAACCCAATTGGCACTTCAGAATGGTACTTTACAAATAGACGTATAATATACCCGTTTTGACCCATTTCACAACAAACGACCTTTAATACTTCCATATTACACTAAACATTCCAAAAACCTTTGACATAACATAAATAACCGTTTCCATAACCATTCAACCCGTTTACAACCCAAAATGGGTATATTCACGCTTATGCCAAACACCCCTTTAAATTTTACCTCAAACACTTAAAACACACTTTAGCCTACCAAATGACCACCAGTTCATTATACCAATCTTCACACACGCTTTCACACTTGTTTATCCATTACGAACCATTAAATGACTCACCGGGGGGGGGGGGTACAAACTTGACATTTGAACTCGGTATCTACCTAAGCTACTACTTACTTGCAATCCTTTAGCTTTCTACCTTTCACATAACTAAACCTTAACATTAATCCAAGCCATTTTATATCAAATGAACCTGCAAAGCATTGTAACATTAAACCGTAAGCACGAATGCTTAGTAAGTAAAACGATTACATCATGATATCATAATTCATTCACACATCATACATTATATGCATCAAACCAATACAACATTAACATTAACACATACCTTGGCCATTTAAGCCTCATGTTCTACATCATTAACATCTAAACATACTTTCACTATCACATCCTTTCCAAGCTAGGCCATACTAACCTTATATCCATTTTTACATAAGCACATACATTCCAAATCCCTTCTTAACCTTAACATATAAACACATAATGCATAATATAATGAAATCATTACAATCTCATCTTATAACCGGTTTACTTACCTTGAATCCAAGCTAAGCCTAATAAGAGCTTCATTATCTTCCATCATCATCATCATCATTCATCCTCCATCATCATCCTTTACCCTTAACATCAAAACCTATTAACATAATACATAAATACCATGATCAATGGTTTATATAACCCATCAAACATACTCATCTTCCTTTATACATCATCATATGATCATACCTTGATCATATGATGAATACCCACTTTCCTCATAATCTATAACTTCATTAGAATCCAAATAGGAAGATTACTTACATGGGAAATCATTGCTAGGGATGACCATAAGCATGAGGACTTCATCATCATCTTTCCTAAGCCATCAAACTCGTCTTATTCCTTCCCTTTTTCTCTACAAAACCGACAAC
This sequence comes from Artemisia argyi, assembly GCA_030686995.1. Classification (NCBI taxonomy): domain Eukaryota; kingdom Viridiplantae; phylum Streptophyta; class Magnoliopsida; order Asterales; family Asteraceae; genus Artemisia; species Artemisia argyi. Next base: position 14,045 of record JARVZY010002400.1, on the reverse strand, counting down.
CTACACACATCCTTGAGTAATGTGGAAATGTCTAGAACTTGTGGATAGATAAGTTATTTATCTTACACAACTTTGGCCCTTTGGCACAATTGGTCCCTAAAGTCTCTTTCCTTCTATTTTGGCGACACTACATAGTATAACACTTTAGTTGTTGGCAACTTAGATCCTTGAAGTCTATTTCCTTTCTAGTTGTGATACATAATACTTTCTATAACCACAATACACATTCTTTGACTATCGGGTTTGACTTCCATGTAACATTCATTGACTAGCCAATCACGTTAAACCCTAGTCAATTCCATCCAGGGTGGGGCCTATTTGTATCTGAGAAATGGGTGTTACAAAAACGAGCTTCGTGTCAAGCCACTATAAATCATCGTGTCCAATTTGATACCTCTTTTACTTAGTTTCTTTTGTTTATATCATTATTATTGTTTAGATTAGGCATTCAAAAGAAAATAAGTAAAAGAGCTTCGTGTCGAGCCATTATTATTGTTGTTGTTGTTGTATCATTATTATTGTCACTTATCATATCGCATCACACTTGATCGGTTATTTGATACAAGAAATTAAAGTTTTAAAAAGGGGAAGCATTCACCCCCTCCTCTACGTTTTCACAATCCTAATGATTAAATTTACATTTATTTCATATACATTGCACAAAACTCTTTCATCATTTTATAAACTCTCTTGCATTATTTTATAAAATACGTCCTAAGCATTTGCACCATTTTTATGAAAACTCTTTAAATGATTTATAAAAGGGATAATTCCATAAATGCCCCAGTTGCCTTTGTGGTTTGGCTTCTAGACCGAATATTTTCTCGTTCTGAAATTAGACTAGGGCAACTTGTAAATTGGGCAACTACAACCAGTAAGTGACAAATGTGACTTGTAATGATTACGAGGTGCTGAGTCATAGGGCAACTGGTCTACGTCGGTATAACAATTGGCAGCTGGTCTACTTTGGTAAAATAATATTGGACACATTGTTACACCCATATCCCGTCAAGGTTCTACATATGTATATACTAGGTTAAGTGTATAAGTAAAGTAGTAAAGATGTGTGGTCCATAGGGAAAGAATGAACTTAGAGGGACTATAATTGCCAAATGACCAAAGATAATCCAACACATGATTAAATAGCTAGCTCATGAAAAATCTGGAAATTTGGAGTTGGTTCTAGTTGGGTCGACATTTAGCAAGAAAAAGAGAGGGAAGACTTCAAGTGTTCATCTAGCTCATTTGAGTATTAAGAAGTGATTAAGAATCACTAGAGATACCTTAATTGTTGTCTCTTCATCAAGTAAGTAACTTTCCCCAAATTGTGGAAATTAGGGTTCATAAGGTGGGAATTGGGTATTGGGAATAAAGGGGTATGAATGGATGATCTTCCTAGTTAATTAATCACTAATTGAAACTAACTTTGTAATAGGAAGCAAATGTAGAGCCTCATCAAGTCCAAGTAGGAAGCTATTAGGAAATCAAGGTAAGTATATAGTATAACTTGTCTAATGATGTTTATGTTAATGTTATGTAATGTTAATGTGTTTTGTTATGGAGCTTTTAATGTTATATAACTTGGATCCAATGCTTGATATGCAAATGTTATTTAATTACTTGCTTGATCAAGGTGAGTAATGCTATGTAGTTATGCTCCATAGTAATGTTAAGATTGGTGTAAATCACCAATCTCATAATGTAATCATTGTTATACTCTATATACTTACTAAGCGTTTTGCTTACGTTTAAAGTTAATGATGGTTTTGTAGGTACAAGTGGAGAAATCAAGGGTAAGGACCTAGCTTAGCTTGTAGTGGTAGAAGGTAGACTAGAAGACCGTATTCTTTTGGACCAAGCGTGTTGAAGTTGGAATCCCCCGAAGTGTCCTTTCGTGTTTTGGGTATATTTCAATTCATGTGGTCATTTTGTTATTTAACGGTCTTGTTGTTATATAAGGTCGATGTTCAAGTTGGGTCGTAAGTTAAGTTTATGTAAATGTCAAGAAGTCTTTACGTCATGTGGTTATGATGGTATTTAGGAGGGTGTTTGGCATTTAGCCAATCTCACCCATTTTGGGAAGCTATGGGTCAAGACCTTGTACTAAAACTTTTAGAATATTTTAGTAATGTCAAGTCATGTATGTTTTCAAATGAATATGTAGTTATTAAGTGTCTTGGGTACAAAAGTGTGTATTGGAAATGGGTCAAAATGGGCGTTTGGCATAACCCGTAAGTATATGTCCACGGGTCGTTTAGACCACAATTGATTATGAAAATGATGTATTATGTTATGTTAAAGATTTATGGAAAGTTTCATTAATTTTAGAGTCATGGAAGTCGAGTTTTCCGGAAAATGTGTTAAGTATATTTTGGGACAGTTTCTGATACAGGGGCGTAAAGCCATACGCGTCTGAGCATATGGCTGTACGCTAATATGTTTCTGAGTAGACCATATGGCTGCACGATTTTTTTAGCTTAAAGCCGTATGCTATAGCTGGGCTTTCACATGTTTTCTGAGTAGACCATATGGATGTATGCCCAAAAGCATAAAGTCATATGCTCCAGTTTTTGGTCATTTTGTTTATTTCATATAAAATCATCCGTGGCTCGTTAGAGGTCGTGCTACCCATCGTTTTAAAGCTAATTGAGTCTAGTTTCATTTAAAAATATCCTTAAAGTCTAGTTTATTGTATATTTTGGTCAGATTGTAAAAGAGTGACAGTGAGTAAATTTTCGGGTACACTTTTTGCGAAAAATTTTCACGTTTTTGGTCGTGTTTGGTCACAGGGTGTTACAACTTGGTATCAGAGCTTTGGTCTAAGAGATTTAGGATTTCACTTTAGGATTTCCTAGACTTAGGCCTGGTAGAAGCGTGTTTAGTTCTAGTATTTGTTGTTCGCGTATTGTTTTGGTGACCTTGAGAACACATATGTTAAGTATTTTTATGACTACGTCTGGCCACCGTAGTGATGAAAATATGGTACATAGGTGATGTCGGGGTCATTAGGACCATACATGGGTGACAAACTTTAGGGTGTTAATCTAAGGATATAAAGAATGTCATTCATGCATTAGCTATATGTGTACAATTAAGCTTGATAGTGTGACTTGTAAATTTTCAGTTAAAAGAAGAAATGGACACCCCGCACCCGAAAGAAGCCACGAAAGCCTCAGCTTCTAAACATGCTGAATCTTCGGCAAGTGATGCGGGTGAAAAAGACAAAGGCTATGAAAGTTCTTCCTCTTCTAGCTCCGGAAGCCTCAACTTTAGGGGTTTCACGGAAGAAGAAATACAAACTCTAGAATCAATGATGGGGAAAAGGGTGGGTAAGGCTATTAAGCAAGCAATGCCCTACTATGTCAATAAGACAACACAAAATCTTCGGGTACTAATGAAAGAAGAGTTTAAAGAATTTAAGAAAGAATACGGACTAGCAAAAGAACCTAAGAGTGACAAAGCTACTTACCGTGACTTCACGGCTTGTGATGTACCACAGTTTACTGGTATTCTCGACCCGATTGTTAGTAACAGGTGGATTTCTGCTATAGAGGGTACTTTCCGTGCTAGTGGATGTGAGGAAAGGAAGAAGGTAATTTATGCTACTAACTTCCTTCATGATAGTACTAAAACTTGGTAGGAGGGGAAGGTTTGTGAGAAAGGTGAACCTTGGGCCGAAGTATGTACTTGGATGGAATTTAAGGAGTGGTTTAGTGCCAAATATGCCCCGGTTGAGGAGATTGATAAAATCTGGGAGAAATTCCTATCCCTTACTCAGACTAATGAGACGGTGAATGAGTTGTGGAGGAAGTTCAATGACATGGTTCCGTATTATCCCGAATACCATGGTAATGAGAAGCTGAAAGTTGACAAATTCCAAAGGATGCTTAAAGATGATATTCGTGATGTAATTTTGCCATTTAAATGTACCACTCTGGAGGACCTTTTGAGTAGAGCCCGTGTGCGAGAAGCGGACTTACTAAGGAGAAAGGAGAAAGAGGCTGTCACACCTCGCCAAGGCGGAAACGTGAGTGTAACTTCATGGATATCATCACAACACCTGGTGTCTATATAGAGAATTTCTACATGCACAAAAGTAGAGCAAAGTACCAACACAAAGTGTCGTAATAATACCCCAAAAGAAAATAACAAAAGAAAACTCCAAAACAATTCATAGAATCCAATCATAGATGATAAACTACTTCCAATGCAACTAAGGTCTCGTCTAATCACATCCTTCTATCTTATCCTTAGAAAGCTCACCTGAACATGATGCTTAAAAACGTCAATATAATGTTGGTGAGATTCATAGGTTTAAGACACACATACAATAGGCCACCAGTTCACTGTGATTATAATATATAGCTGGACAAATAAATATAGTTATCATACAAGCTACATGTAATCACAACCAACCAACACACATAAGGCAACCATTGGGATGGAACGTGCCCACCGATCCAATTTCCATTTCCACCATCAATTAGTTAGGATTCTCATGATATAGCATTCTCATGATAACATTTAAAAGTCCAAGCATTTAAATCACACATAATCACAGTAACTCAAAACATTTATCACAAGCATCATTCCCATCCCAAGTTTAGAACAAAGTAAAAGTGGGACTATGAACTCACTTCAAACTTTGCAGCTTCCAAATTATCAACTACAAATCTATACAACAAAATAAGATCACATTACACGCGACCAAGCTAAAAGCTATAGTCCATGTAACACACATATGATGGATGTCTAAGGTTCATATGACCTACCATGGATCTCCTAGACTCCATACTAACCATCACCAAACACTAATACTCACTAAATCCCTTGCACTTATAAAATCAGAAAACACAGAATTTTGAGGTACATTCGCCCACATAAAATAATAACATTAAAAGCTCAAAAACTTACACCAAAAATTTATCATTGTCTCTCATAAGCATACAAGCTAATCTCAGAAGGCCATAGTCTAATAACACACACAAGTATCATTTGAAAAATCAAACATAAAAACTATCCAAATTCGGATCTGAACGCACACCAAAAAGTTTTGACCAAACTAAAATACTTCTACAACTTTTTATCGCAAATCCTTCGCGTGGGAGTCTAAGTACATATGAAACTTAGCTCAACCAAAAGAGCTAACCTAAATCTCACTTTTCCATCCACATCTCACTACCAAACTTATGACCTAAATCTGTTCCGGTTTTACAGCTTTGACACCTTAACTAAGAAAAATCAAAAGACTAACTTCTGGACCTCGAAATCGATCGTGGCCGGACTTTTTGGAAAGCTTTTTCACTGAACTTCAATTTAGACTAAAAATTCGTGATTTAACGCATCACCATATATTAAATATCTTCGTTTCTTGACAGCCATAATTTTCTGTCCAAACCCTAACTTGTAAACCAACGCGTTTTATGCTAAATTCTCTTAACCAATCATCATACTATTATTAATTTATTATCCTAACATGTTTAACATCATTAATTTACAAAATTTTATAAACCCAAAATTCATCATACTTAATATTACATGAATTCTAATAATTAATCAAACAATTGAACATCGGTTTTAAGAATTTTACCTTGATTCTTGATTATTGCTTCAAAATTATAAACCCTAATTTTTTTTCTTCTCTTCTCTTGCCCTTGCTCGACCGAATTTCACAAAATAGGAGGTATGAGTCGTTCTCTATGGGTATATGGGTGGGGTGTTGGGCTTGTTTGGGTTAGACTACGATTCCTTATTGTTAGGAATTGTATTTGGGCTCAAATTGGGTTTCCTTTCCCCTTATTCCCCCTTCTAGCCGATTTTACTATATACATACACATCTTTTTATTTTTTTTATTATTTAATTAAATATTACACTTAAAACCTTGCATTTTGTTATTTTATAGAAGCCTATACCGAAACCTAACGTCTTACGCGATAATACTTCATTTTATGACAAACCGGAAAAATTATCATTTTCAAAACAAAGTTTCCAAAAATAAAATTTTACACTTTCTATAAATATAACCCACAAAAATAACCTCCACGTAACTTACTAACGCCCAAATACTTGAACGAAGACTTGTTACGCAAAACAACAAAACACCAAAACTCCACAATTCATTTTCACACAACAAAGGTGATCAAAATGAACTTATTACAAAATCAACATCACCCACTCACAAAGATAACACCACACCAAGGGATTTAGTGCCAACACACGTACTTATCACTCGTATATCACCTAGGACACACACCAAACAAACGTCAACCGAGTCAAGACTATTAATTAAACTGACCTGCTAAAACCACGGTTGTTACAGAGGCTAAGGAACCAAAGAGGAAGCAAGAGTTTGTAGATCGAGATGGGAAGAAAGCTGAATTCGATCATGGCAAGAAGGGTGCGGGAACCAAGACTAAGGTGGCATGTCCAAAGTGTCACAAGTTTCATCTGGGAGAATGTAGGCGTAATATGCCGGGTTGCTACAAGTGCGGAGCTCTAGACCATCAAAGTAAAGATTGCACCAAACCAATGATAGTATGCTACGGGTGTAATGAAATAGGGCATAGGTTGAAGGATTGCCCAAACCCAAAGGTAATAGAAGCAAAGCCATTGAGAATTGTCAAAGATGAAAAACTGGAAATTCCAAAACTGAAGGCTCGAGTTTATCAGATGAGTGCCAAAGAAGTTAAGTCGAGGTCCGATGTTATCACAGGTATACTTCTCGTTAATTCCATACCCGCTCGAGTTTTGTATGATTCGGGTGCTAGTGTGTCCTTCGTATCTTATAATTTTAGCAAGCAACTAACCACCCCACTAATTAAACTTTCGATACCCCTCGACGTCGAAATAGCCGATAGTAAAGTTGTTGTTGTATCCAATGTATATCGAGACGTAGAGATGGAGATTGACGATAGTGCGTTTAGGATTGACTTAATTCCTATAATGCTCGGGGAGTTCGATATTATCATTCGTATGCATTGGCTTGACAAATATAATGCGGCTATTCTTTGTAGCCAAAAGATCATACGTGTAGTAAATCCTAGCGGTCGTGAAATGATTATTTACGGCGACAAAAGGAAGGGTGAATTAAAATTATGCTTTGTGATGAAGACTAGGAGATATTTATCGCGTGGTTATTATGCCTTTATGGCTCACGTGGTAGATACGAACTTTGAAAAGAAGAGCATTAACGATGTTCCGGTGGTGAATGAGTTTTGCGACTTTTTTTCGGAAGAATTATCGGGTATACCACCTGAAAGGCAATCGAATTTCATATAGATCTTTTTCCGGGTGCTACTCCTATTGCAAAAACTCCTTATCGCTTAGCTCCGTCAAATGAAAGAATTAATGAGCCAACTTCAAGAATTGCTCGATAAAGGTTTTATCCGTCCTAGTAGTTCACCGTGGGGAGCACCAATCTTGTTCATTAAGAAGAAAGATGGTAGTATGCGGATGTGCATTGATTATCGTGAATTAAACAAAGTCACTGTGAAAAATGTGTACCCGCTACCAAGAATCAATGATCTTTTTGATCAACTCCAAGGCGCGAGGTACTTTTCAAAGATTGATCTCCGTTCCGGCTATCATCAATTGAAGGTTCGAGAAGAAGACATTCCTAAAATGGCCTTTAGGACCCAATATAGGCACTATGAGTTTACAGTTATGCCCTTTGGTCTCACAAATGCACCTGCGGTTTTCATGGATCTCATGAACCGTGTATGTATGCCAATGTTGGATAAATCCGTCATAGTATTCATTGATGACATCCTTATCTATTCTAAGAGTAAGGAGGAACATGCCGCACATTTACGGGAGATTCTTGAGACATTGAGAAAAGAAAGGTTGTAATGCCAAACTTTCAAAATGTGAATTTTGGTTACAAGTAGTTTAGTTCCTCAGTCACATTATTAATTCTGATGGTATTAAAGTTGATCCTTCAAAAATAGAAGTTGTAATGAATTGGCAATCACCAAAGAATGTTAGGGAAATTCGAAGTTTTCTTAGCCTTGCAGGGTACTACCGTAGGTTTATACAAGACTTCTCTAAAATCGCGTCATCGCTAACAAAACTTACTAAGAAGAACACTCCATTTGAATGGGGTGAAGAACAAGATGAAGCCTTACGTACCCTACGAAAAAAGTTATGTGAAGCACCAATTCTCCTATTGCCGGAAGGAACCGAAGACATGGTAGTTTACAGCGACGCGTCTTATTCTGGTCTCGGATGTGTTCTGATGCAAAGGGGTAAAGTGATTGCTTACGCCTCGAGACAACTAAAGAAACATGAAGAAAATTATGAAACTCATGATCTTGAGTTCGCGGCCGTGGTCTTAGCTCTAAAACTTTGGAGGCATTATTTGTATGGTGTCAAGTTTGTAATTTACACCAATCATAGAAGCCTCCAATATTTCCTTGAAAAGAAAGATCCTAACATGAGACAACGAAGATGGTTAGACTTGTTAAAAGATTATGATTGTGAAATTTGCTACCATCATGGTAAAGCGAACGTTGTGGCGGATGCCTTGAGTCGCAAGGATCGAAATCAAGTTACTCGGATTCATTCGTTAAGGATGATTGTTATGTTTGATCTTTTTGATAAAGTCAAGCTAGCTCAAGAGGAAGCATTGAAAGAAGAAAATAGAGAAAGTGAACGTATTACCTCTCACACTCCGCACCTTGAAAAAGATAGTCTAGGGATTAAGACACGGTGTGGAAGAATTTATATTCCTTTTCGGAGCGATATCAAAGAATTGATCCTAGAAGAAGCACACAGGTCGAAGTATTCTATTCATCCGGGAGCTACAAAGATGTACCTTGATTTGAAGAAGAATTATTGGTGGCCGGGTATGAAAAGGGGTTTGTGTAAAGTACGTTGAGAAATGTCTAACTTGTTTAAAGGTTAAAGCCGAGCACCAAAAGCCGTATGGAAAAGTTCAACCTTTAGACATTCCGGTTTGGAAGTGGGAAAAGATCACGATGGATTTCATTACTAAATTGCCAAGGACGAAAAAGAAGAATGATACAATTTGGGTCATAGTAGACTGCCTAACCAAAAGTGCTCACTTTATTCCGATCCGAGAGAATATGCCCGTTCACAAGTTAGCTAAGATTTACGTTGACGAGATAGTCGCGCGTCATGGAGTGCCCATTTCTATAGTCTTCGATAGAGACGGGCATTTCACTTCAAATTTTTGGCAAAATTTCCAAGACGAATTGGGTACGAAACTACATATTAGCATGGATTTTCATCCTCAAACCGACGGGCAAAGTGAGAGGACGATTCAAACTTTAGAAGATATGTTACGAGCTTGTATAATTGACTTTGGAGGTAATTAGGATGATCATTTACCTTTAGTTGAATTCTCTTACAACAATAGCTACCATGCGAGTATAGATATGCCACCCTATGAAATGCTCTATGGTAGAAGGTGTAGAACACCCGTGTGTTGGGAAGAAGTTGGAAGAAGGGAATTGGCGAGTACGGACGTAGTATTAGCAACGACGGAAAAGATTGAAATGATTCGGGCAAGACACAAAGCGGCACAAGATAGGTGGAAAATCTATGCCGATAATTGAAGGAGGCCAATCGAATTCGAAGTAGGTGATTTGGTTATGTTAAAAGTTTCCCCGTGGAAAGGCGTTTTTAGGTTAAAAAACAAAGTGAAACTAAGTCCGCGATTTATAGGACTATATAAAATCTTGAAGCGGGTAGGCGAGGTAGCATATGTGTTGGAATTGCCCGAAGAAATGAGAGGTGTTCACAATACCTTTCATGTGTCATAGTTGAGAAAGTGTGTAGAAACTAGAAAGGGGGGGGGGGTTGAATAGTTTCACCGCTCATTTTATGCTTTACAAAACGTTTCGCCGTTTTTAGGTCCGGTTATTTTTCTTTTGCATACTTATTAAATTTTAGTTGTTATATGATATCTAATTAGCAACTAGGAATGTAAACAAACAAGTAAATTAAAAAGTAAGGAAAGAAGAAACCAAAGAGATGCGGCGATTTATAGTGGTTCGGCAGGAAGCTCACTCTCCATCCTACTCCACTCTCCGAGTACCACACTCGAGAGTTATCAATCACTATATCAACACACTCCTTCAGGCGGAGCAATCCGTACACATGCTTACACAAGGCTTAACGACACTAAGCATAATGTCGAATTCTAATCATAGCTAAAACCAATCTATTCCAAAGGCCCACGTGGCCACACGAACAAGCACTCTTGTCCATCTTGAATCTTCACCCGATCCAAATATTCATTTGTTATACATACTTGGTTCTTCACCCGAACCAAGCCTTCATACACACGACTCACTTGATTCTTCACCCGAATCAAGTCTTCACACACATGACACGCTTGATCATCCCCGATCCAAATCTTTACATAATTACTCAACAAATCCTAACCTACAAATTAGGACACCACTCTCCTCACAATAATTACATGAACTAATCTAGTTACAAGATTTCTTATAACTACATCACCATCCAAGCTCACACAAATACAATACTTGGAACTACATCACCATCCAAGTTCATACCCCATCCTCGACTCACACACAAGTCGGAAAACAATGATATGATATGAATCCTATCACGTAACACATGTTACATTTGTATGTGGACACTTATAACATCTCGAATCTTGATATTTGTCGAGAGTTCTTCTCTTGCACTTGACGGAAGAGGAAATCGCTTATAAACATATACCGACATGTTATAGTGATCAAAGAATAAAAGGAACAAAGACCAGAAAGTTTTGTGTGTGTGAAAAGTCTTGTTTTTGAAAGAGAACAGTCCAGTATTTATAGTCGACACAAAGGAGCAGACGGTCCCTTAAATAGGCGACGATCCTTTATCACTAGGGGACCGTCGACCCCTTTACAGAGCCGCCCCAACAGACGCTCCCATTTTTGTCCAGACGTAGTGAAAAACTATCTAGTGAAGGTTGGAGGGAAAACTAGCTGTTGTGATGTTTGAATTTGAATTTATTTTCTTAATAAAACATTTCTTTAAAAACACAAAAATACTTTTGTGAAAATGTTTTGTCAATACTTAAAAATGTAAGTTTAGGTGAAAATAAAAGTCTTTGATCACTTAACTAATGACGGTATAAAGTTTGTTCATACATGAAGTGATGTTGAAGCAGCTACGTAGAAGTAACGAGTTTCCTCGATTAAAAACTTATAAACCGTAACTTTACGTAAAATGTCTTTATATTTTGTGATTATCAAAACACGAGAAGACCGAATAATGCGAATAACATTTTTGACATTATTTGTATTAACAATCTCCCCCTTTTTGATGGTTACAAAATATAAACTCATTTTACGTAAAATTATGCGTTGATAAATTTTTAATGAGTTTTCCCTTTACTTCTCCCCCTTTTTATAGAATCAAAAAGGTGTGTCATGGTTGTTGAGGAGAGAAGACACGAGCACCCTTGAATGATAATCGATAGAGTGATGAACGAAATACAAGCTCCCCCTAGCTAAGTGCTCCCCCTAAATGAGGGCACCGGGGAATCGAGCTATGGCGATGTGCTACAAAACAGAGTTAGAACAAAGCACATGCATGCATATATAGAATATGATATGAATGTGAAATCAATTATGTAGTGCAGGAATCAGATAGAAAAACACAGAATGAAATTTTAATTCTGAGCACTACTGGGGACGGTCCCTTATCACTAGAGTACCCCCAACACAATAAAGGACCGCCACCAGTAGGTGTCCTGGTTGGCTAAAGTGTTGTGTTTTAAGTAACTTCTCATTTTTAAGGTTAGATAGTTTTAGTCCATTTTCATGTTTAACAATGACTAATATCACAACACATTATCATATCTATAACATAATCATCCATTCATTCATTCAAGAGAATCATACAATTACTACCATAAAAATTTCATAGCAAACACATCATAGAAATAACAACATCAATCATAGACTACTACAACAAGTCAACTCCCATTGCATGTTTGGTCCAAAGCACAACTTCCACTTGATTATTCATGACTAGATTTTTGAGATTATCTAGTCGGAGGGTGGAGTGGATGATGGAGAGGATGAAAGTGCAGCCAAAGGAGTTGCCGATGGTGGCATGGAAGCAAGAGGAGTTGGTTGCACATTTTGTTGAGCAATGAGATACTCAATGTGACCAAACATGATATGAAGTTCATCTCGAAGAGAGTGAATGAGATGAAAGTTATGGTAACAACAAGCATACCCCACAGTGTGGTTGTTATCAAAATAGTAAGGTAAATGATTACCAAGGGTTGGAGGAGATGGTGGAGTTTGAGGAGTATTTTCCAATGGCCCATTTGGTGATGTGGTAGTGTGAGTTGATGGGTTTGTTAGAGGAGGATGTTGGTTTCTTGGAGATGAGATAGAATGAGTGGGAGATGATGATGTTGAAGGAGACTTCATTGAGGAAGATGAGGATGTGGGTGATGAAGATTAGTGTGATGCATGGGTGTTAAAATAACCAAGAGGGATTATGGAATGGGTAAAGCATGCATTAGGAGATTATAAGCACATACAAATGTTTTGATAATATAAGAAATGGTGATGAAAATCATGCAATAGGGCACCAGGTTCGCAAGAAATGAGAAACAGTGCAAAAATCCGTGACACAGGGCTGACGGTCCCTTATCTGCAGGACGGTCCTTTATCGCTAAAGGACCGCCATTTCAATAGAGGACCGTCGCCAGTAGAGTCTGAGTTTTCAACCCAGTTTTTCATTTCAGCAAACCTGCACTGGTAGGCAATATTGGTGTAATATATAGCAGCGCAAAATATCACAGACTAATATTAGGCACAAGCTTTAACAGGTTAGCATGCTACAACATTAACTTAGTAATTATGACAAGCACATATTCATTAGACAAATTAAGTTCATAATTATACATAGTAACACAAAATGATAGATTTAGGTAGATGATGAAGATATCATCTAATACCATCAACAAATAGTTAACAAACATTGTAGCAACAATCAGATTATACAACAAACATATTAATTAAACAAGTTTTACAAGCAAGGCATAATATGAGCATTCACTTTTTCTTTCCAAAAATTTTGCGAAGTCCCTTCCCAATTGACTTCCATGCACCTCGACTCTCGCTCCTGGTTTGATGTTACATGTTCATGATTTGGGTTAGGCGAGCTGAGAAATTTTCAGGGTTCCGATCCTCAGGAGGAAGATCCTGAAAGACTTGAGGGAATCCGGAAGGAAGTGAATTGACATAGGTGACAGGAGATGGGTGATACGTGGGAATTACGCCCTCGCAACAGGTTTTACCTCTCAAGGGATCTCGAGAAGCTTACAACCCCCACCAGGCAGTGTACCTGATGGTTGTAGTATAGTATAGTGACAAGTACCAGGGGATTGATCGTTCAACTCAGGAATAGTGTCGCTAGGATTAGAAAGCCTACTAAACTAGGTCTAGAGGTGAGGGATGATTCTTTTTGTATTTTTATATTTTATAGAAAGCAAGTAAAATCTCGGGTTTTGAAGGAGTGGGCAGAATTAGTTGCTAGCCAACTAACCCAATTAACTAAGATGCAATCAAAATAAAATAACAGAAATGAAAATTAAACTATTATACTAATGTGGTGGAAACAATAATGAGGAAAGTTGTGTTTACTTAGATTTCATTACTCCCTAGATATCTTTTACAGGTTGATTAGCTTATTACAATTGCATGGATGATGGGTCATATTCCTTAATACTAGTCGTAGGGCCGTGTACAATATTCCCTAACTCTATAAGATCCTACTTCACTCCTATGTCGAGCCGTTAGAAGCTCCTAACATGGGATCATTAGAATTCTCTTACGCATTAAATACAACCAAAAATCGTAGTACACCTCCGATCATGTTTCTTAAGATGTTCAAGCAAGTTACCAATGGAAGTCTGCCAGTTTTATTAAGCCTAACATTGAATACAATCATCCGTAACAATTATAAACAAACAATCAACCCATAATTAACATCTAGGTTTCACTACATCTAAGCAAACACAATAAAGATCTAGCCTAGCATG